>WHYT01015580.1:239204-272834 GCA_009806455.1 Tetrax tetrax | reverse complement strand
TAGTAGAGAAAAAAAAAAAAAAGTCCTACAACAATTTTTCTGTAATCCTTTAAAACACACTGGTGGCAAGTCCTTTGCAGTTTCTCCAATACTTTGTACACACTACAAAAGTGCAGGAACACGAACTGCCTTCATCTCATAACACCAAGAACGGAAAGAAACAAACTCCGAATAGCTTCAAAAAAAAGCTATGATCGTGTAACATCTTTATGTTGGTCCAGAGGTTCTCCACTTGCTACCTCAACACATGCCACAATTAAAGAGGTGAGGGGGTATTTTAACATTGCTCCTTCTCTTTCATGACAGATCCATTCTGTTTCGACATTTCTTCAAAAAGCGCAAGGAAGGAAGGTGCTTCAAACAGGCGTCGTTCTCCTGTTGACCATGTTGACATGGAGTCCTTCCTTAAATTCCTTCTGAAGGAAGTTGTGAACCTGCAGAAAACTGGCTTCTTGGTCTGCGTTGTAGCTGGCAGCCGTGGTAACCTTCAAAGGCTCTCTGGAAAGGGTGTACATGGAAATTTCGTTCATGGGAATGGTGCTTGCTATCTTCATGCCAACCGGAGAAATGTCTCTAGATGGAGAAGGCTCTGTAGATCGAGAACTGGATCTGGACCTCCGCCTTCTGTACCTATAACTTGGCATCCTGGCATAAGGAGAACTGGAAGAAGTCTTAAGGAATTCCCTCTTGGTCTTAAACCTCAGCTCTTTGTTCTTCTCGATATAAATGTTCACAGCCAGAACACCTATGGTTTCGGCCACAATAAAAGACAAGGCTCCAAAATAAAAAGACCAGCCATAGTTGTAATGGTTCTTTTTGTCCTCATCTCGCTTGTCACTTGGGTCACCTGCATTGCTTGATATGTAGACAATGATCCCTATGATATTACTTAGTCCTAGAGAGAGAAAAAAATACATCAGCGGTTATGTGGCCGGGAAGATAAAATTTAAGCCACATTACTTTCTGGACCTGAATGGTTCAAGGATTATGACCAGGAAATTTTATTACATTTATTTACTCTTTTGTTTATCTCGTTTCATTTATTCTGGAAAAACAAAGCACAGATCCACATCTGGGTCACATACGCTTGCACAGATCCCAAAATATCCAGCAGGATTTGTTCCCATCTTCTTCTTGGGAAAGCAGCAGCACATGGGAGCTTGCTAATATTGTTAGTGGGATTCTAACATTCAGAATAATAATAAAAATACATTTTGAGCTCAGGGCTATGGCTGTTCACCTTGATCAAGATAAGTTCTCTTCCACCTTGCTGAATTTTCATCTAAATGCAGCATGCTTAATCCGAGCTCCAGGGAAAGCTATTAACAATGTGGCTGGCTCTCTCAGATGTTTCTAGTGTGAAAAATGGGCTCACCTATCATAGGTGAAATTTTTCTGCCATCATATGAAAGGAAAAAAAAGAAGACCCTGGATATAAGAGACGTCTGGTTCATTTAATGTTTAATACTTTTAAAGTAGTGTAAAAATTGCACATTACTGGCTTTAGCTTTGTTTTTCAGAAAAACTAAAGGCTTTTCTAGAATATACTTCTTGTAGAGCTTCAAAACCATATTTTTATCTTAAGGAATTTGCCTAGGGTGATGTTGGTAGTGCCCTTGATCCAGGAAAGGGGTGCTAGCATTTCCCTACTCCTTTTCGCTGTAAAAAGGCAGTGCTTCTGTAGGACTCAATTGAAGGAGAACATACCTGCTGCAACAAAGAGAATCCCAGCGCTGAGAATAATGTTGTTTTTGCTGTTGTAAATCCTTCCTGCTCCGACACAGAGTCCTCCCAGCAACAGCAATATTGTGCTTAGGATGGGGAACACGCTGGAGGCACGGACGATGCCTGGAGGGGAAACAGGTAGAAAACCCAGACAGACAGTGAGCGTTTCAGATGCCTCCTCGGGTGCAAGTGTGGAAATTACAAAGTCTCAAAACCCCTGGCTTTTGCTGGAACTATCACTGATTCTGTATTTCTGGGCACATTTTTGGGAGCCAAGGCCATGGGTAGGTGGCCAATGTGGCAGAGACACTCTCAAGTGAGTACAGTTTAATTCTGAGCTTTCTCCTACAAAGTCCAGTGTTATCTCCATTATCTGCTGCCACTGGGAACAGAACGTTTCTGACAAAGCATGAGATAAGCGACAGTAAGACCCGGCATCACACAGGGAGCGGCACTGAAAAATTCATGAGCTGCCCATGAATGCCACAGCGTTTGGGGTTGGCTTGAGCAGAGGGATCTGTTCCTCGGTACGGGCACAAGGTGGGCAAATTACAGCTCTTGAAGGCTGCAGCATTCGCCCTGCCAGCAAGCCCAGCTAATGACCCCTTTTTCTTTTGTTGAATATTAAGAACATTGAAACCTTTCAGATTTCTAAGGAAGAAATTCTAACAAGTGTATCTCAGATGTTTGTGTCTAGTTTCCTGACAGCTAAGTAGAGTATTTTAAAATTCTGCGTGTTTCAGTCCATTCACCAGCATGGGATATAAAATCCTTGGGAAAAAAAAAAAAATTAAAACACTACTTTAAGCCAGCTTTCAAAGTCAGGTCACTACAAGACTAAGCAGCAATCGAAAGGGGAGCGGCAGGGAGGGAACAAAGGGCTGAGAAAAAATAAACAGGCACAAGAAGAGAGAAGGCTGTATTGTAAGAACCAAAGGGGTAAAACCTGGTAGGGAGTCCTGAAAGGCAGAGCGAGGAACCAAGTTGTGTTGTTATAGAGTGAATTATATATATTCTTATATAATATATATAAAATTATATAATTATTATCTTATAGAGAGAGGATTTTTTTGAAGGGGAGATAAAGTGCTGAATACTACTGCGGAAACCAGGATTGTCCCAAAGCTGGGGACCGTGGAACGGCAAAAGCACAGAGGAGAGTCCCAGCAAGGTGAGTGGGCGCTGGGCTGCGAGGATGCCCAGCGTGGGTGGGGGTCAGAGGTTGCTGTGACGGGGGGTGGAAACCCCACAGCACTCCAGGAGGGCACGGGCAGCCACGGGGCTGAGCGCACGGAGAGGAGACAATCGCCATCTGGCCCAACGTGCTGATGCTGTGCCGTTAGCGACGCGGTCTCTCCCGGGTGCCATCTTCCTGGCTGACACGCACAGCGAGCGGTGCCCATTTCCGAAAGGGAAACGGCCACATGTTACAGCTGATGCTTTCTCATTTCACTTTTGATTGCCGTGGCGTTCCCAATTTAGTGAATTGCTTCCTAACGATTCCTCTGGTAACTGGTGGCAAAACTCCCACGGACTGCAAGAGGGACGGGGCTGGGCATTTAATAACAGCCTTGCTTTCGTGTGTGCTGCACAACCCCCGGAGCCCCAGCTACGGGCCCAGCCCTCGTTAGGATGGTGCAAACCTAAAACCAAAAAGACCATCCCTGCCTGGCAAGCTCATGCCTGTATCGATCTGCAACAGCGAGAAAAAAACATCTCTTACCAAAACTGGCACTGTCACTGCACGCGTCCTTTACAGACAGGGCATCTTCCAACTGGATCTAAACCAATTCAGTCGGATGCATTGCTATTCCGACAGCGTCTTGCAATAATGTGCAAATCCGAGTAACGAGAGCGTAAGGTCTCAAATCAAAGCCTGTTGAGTACTGAGAGGCCGTTCCGTTGTCCTAGGCTTATCCCTGCGTCTGTGATATAAGGTAACAGGGCTTTGACTTTTGGGTCAGTTTTTAGATTCAATTATTAGAAAAATATTCAATGTCAGGGTCTGTTTGTGCTGGCGGACGTGAAAGAGCCCCAAATCACTGTCTGTCAGAGTCCTGACAAAAGGCAGCATAGCCTTAAAATCTACTGTGGCTCTCACCCTTTCTGGTTGTTATTTTCTACAGTTTATGTTCATGTTGTTTATCATGATTTCAATTAAATCAAAGAGCTTTCCTAAATTGCTTCAGTGATATCATCAGAAGGAACTTGCCAGACATGCCAAATATAGGGGTTAGGTTGTCTACTTGTGGCAAGAATCTCCAGAGAGAATTTTTCTATATTAGGTAATTAATGTGAAGAGAAACCAAACACACAGTGTTCTCTTCCTGTTAAACTCTACAGCCTATTTTTTCCTACAATGTGTATTTTAACTCTGAAATTTAAAAGGAAGCTCATAGGTACCATGTAGAATTTACATACATCTCCCAATACTGGTAATAAAATGACAGCACATCAAAAAACATTAAGGCAATCTGGATTTTGCTTTCTCCCCTGCTTTTTTTTTTTTTTTTCTTGTTTACCATCCTGTCTGCTTGCATCGGCGGTTCTGCACCGCTATGCGTTGTGACACCTCCTTCGGTGAAGCACCGCAGCGTGCCGTGCCGCTCCTCCCCACGGGGCTGCGAGCCCCGGCCTCTGCTCCTGCTTTTATTCTCCTCCGAAAGGCAGGAGCCAAGCAGCCAGCCTTAAAAAGAGGATGCTACAGCACACGGGGAAGTCGTCCATGAACGTGTAGACATGTCTCTGAAATGAGGTCCCCAGTCCCCCTCCTCACTTTCGCACGGCAGCAGAGCTCTGGCGTCCTCGCGTGCGCAGCAGGGATGGGCACAGCTGGAATCCCCTCTTCTGCAGAGGGAGAGGTGTGTGTGCTTCACACAGTGATGGATCGGAGCAGCTTGGCTTCCGTGCGCTTGCAGAAGCGCAGGAGAAGGGGAAGTTGGAGCAGACGTGTGCGGTTGGGTGACGCGGGTGGCGTGGGCTTTCTGTGCACGGCAGCGATGCCTCTGCCGCTTGCTGGGGCTCTGCACGGACATGTGGAGGGGATTTTTTTTAGACTCACAGATCTGTGTGTGTTGTCACAGAGAAAGTTGAATAGGAGGGGTCTTGTTTGAGTTTGTGTGGCTGTTGTTTGCTTGGTTTTGCAGGGAGCAGCCTGAACGCCAAAGGGCAACATCCAAACTCGTGCTCCTACCCACACCCCGGAGCAAAGTCCCCTAAAATTAGTAATTTTTCTTTTCATGATTTCAATAGAGTTCTGAACCAGGGCTCAATTCTGCTAGCACCACAACGTTTACAGGTATCTGAAGCCTGTATTGGACTGGTTGCTGTGGAGCAGGCCGAGGCCCCTGGTGCTGCTCTGTGAGGAGCACAAGACGCACGCAGTGCTGGTGCCTTCGTCTAAGCCAGACAGGAAAAAATAATAGTTACCCTCCAAATGGCCCTCTGTGAGACTTGTGCTAAGAAATAGCTAAAAAACTTGGTGAACGATACGGAGACAGCTGATTGCAAAGGTGTTACACAGAGGGCAAAAACGGGACGGAAGGTCTTACGTCTCCTTTGAAACAGGATGCAAATGTCCTCTTGTCTGTGTCTAGTTAGACAATGATTTGGTCCATATTACATATATGTATGAGCTCATCCCTTCTGGATTTAGCTACATAACCTTTCAGTAATCTCTAAATCAACCGTATGCATTTTAAGTGGAGCTGCAGTGTTTCTTGCAGGAGGTAAAGCAGAGGAGCCCTGCTATCCGTGAGACCGGGCCAGGACGAGATCTGCTCCGCGGGGGGAGCAGCTGAAGCCTGGCTTTACAGAAGACATAAAGGGTTGGACCCACTTGTTTTTAAGGTCTGTACTTAGTCACTTTGGAAAATAGCTTTTAGGAACACCCGTCACAAGTACACTTAAAAACAATTTAGCAATTTCAGGTCGTACTGAGGAGCTGTAGATTGTTTTTCCCAGTTCTATCTTTTCTCCAAATAACCAAGGCAAATTACGCTTTTATCAAGATGCTACTTAATTCTTTCCTTTACAGTCCTTTTACTAATGATGTTTCTTTCCTAAAGCTGACTTGGCATCAGTTTGACATGAGTTCCAAAGCTTTATATGAAAGATAAATGCAGCCATGCTCACATTCCACTCGTCTGCCTTCGTCTAAGCACTGAAACCATGTCACCCAAGCACTACAACTGATCTAAATTCACAAGAGTAAAGATGAAAAAAATATTCAGGTTTTCTGGTAAAGTGTACTTTTTTTCTTCTTGTCCCAGCAACCAGAAGCTGCTTCCCACAGGTGAGCAGAAGGGCAGAGTGGTTCTCTAAGTGGTGTTTCAGGTAATTAAGAGCAGTGTAATGGCGGAGTGTTTTGCCTTGCTGGGTGTATCAGCCAGCAGCATCATTCATTGCTCCTAGAAGCTTTCCCAATACCTTGGAACTGCAGTTCTTTTCTCCGGTAAAGGGCAATGCTTTCAGCTTGGCTGGTCAACTCTTTTGTTCAAAAGGAACAACTAGGCAGGGCGTCCTCTGGGGATGGGGAAATCTAACTCAAACTTTACAGGACTGATGAAGTTTCACACTCGGGTTCCAAGACTTCCTATCAGCCGAGCGAATGGCCGTCCGGAGGAGATGAAACGATTGCCCTGATTGCCAGCCCCAGGTTGGTGGATGAAATTACTTCTGTGGCGGATTACGCACCAGCATGGAGCAGCAACGGCTGGCTGTCCATGCAGGGAAGCCTCAGCCCATGTTCATGCTGAGATTTTGCTGTTAGCTGCAGAAATTTCAGCTTCCTCCCTACAATGCAGTAATTTCACTGCAGGGGGAGGTGGCTCAGCAGCTGCAAAGGATGAAGCTTGCATAAGGGTTGGTTTTCAGCATTAGGAAAAGCTTCCTAATGGGCTGGAACCCACTCCTCAAATTTGTATTGATACGCTAATCACATAAATACTCCCTCTGTAAAATATCCTCATCAATCTGGGAATGAGAGCTGTAGTTTTCATTTGAAATTTTTCCACATGATGTTTAGAGAATGGGCACCACAATCGTGAGCGTTCCCCTGGCTGAAGGAAGCCCTTGGAATGGGGGTCCCGAAGGGTCATGGCTGTGTCAGCTGCAGCATGAACTGCACATACGTCACTGCTGCTCTGTGCCACCCAGTTTGGACCAGTCTCTTGCAATGAATAAGACCTGGGTTGCACTCTACAAAAGAGGAACCCAGGAAAGTCTCTCTGGCCAAGTCTGTTAATGCTGTGTGTTAGTGTTACTTGTCACTTACGGAGAAGGTATTCTGAGCTGTCATGGTCATAGTCATTGTCTTCAGGGAAGTGATTGATTCGGAAGCAATGTCCTTTGTAGATTCCTAAATGAAAAAGCAAACATAACACGTAAGGAAGAGAACCAGGTAAATGTGCTTCTGCCAGCTCTGTTTTATTTCCTTTTCCTCCTAGATTGTATAATTGTATAATTATTCTCCTCTAGATTGGTCACTGATTTTTTCAAGAAATCATCTCTACAGTCACAAATTTTGGGCAGATTGGGCTGAAGTCTAACTGAAGGAAGGGAGAGCCAGGATGCCTGGGCTCTTTTCTTCAGTCTTCCACTTATATCATTCTCTTGAGTTTTTTAATCTCTCTGTGCTTTACTTTATCAGTGCCGTGCTTATCTTACAAGCATAGCGAGTCTGCAAAGCTGTTTTTTGTTCCCAGAGTGACTGTCACTCCGAGCCCTGCTCCACGGCTGGGGCTCCACAGCAAAGCTGAGTGCCCATCCAGTGCCCACCGCCCCTCCGGCCTCGTCCCCAGCCAGGTGCTGGCTCCCCTTATCAGACCTGGTAAATGTTGAACTGTCTGAAGCCTCTTCAATTACTCTCTAGGCTTGGAAAACAAATCTATAAATCTCTTCCTGCTCCAATTTAAAGCTGTATGTCTCCCTCAAGGTTGGCTCAGCTTTTAATGGCATATTTGTTTAGCTAACTGGGAGCCTGTGCAGTAAGTCAGGGTGCGAGCACGTGCTCCTGACACCTGAAGTGACAACGCTCGACTGAACAAGATGAGGTGCAGCGCTTTCCCCATCTGGGTAAGGCTTTACATCAGGATTTTGTATGATTTTCTATCATCACGGTTATCCATAGCCACGTCCAGCCCGAGCTGCAGCCGGGTAGTTGAGACCGCTGTTGCGCGCGGGGACGTCTCCGCAGAGAGCTGACTGCAGGAGAGGAGCCCCGAGGTGCGATTCTGCCATGGTGCTTCCATTATTCATTAACCAGCGCCTTCGCGCTCAGGAGCATACATCACCCAGGATGAGTTATCCTCCGCACAGGAGTGTCGGTGCTTACAGCTCGAGCTGGCAGAAGGATTTAAAAACCAGCACTTAATACTACTTTAACAGAAGCACAGCTGCAGTCTGTAGGATATAAATGTGGATTTATTTCACTACCTATTACCAGTGATTACAAAGATCTCAAAAGAATTACTAATCTGGAGGATTTCAATTGCACCCTGTGAGTGTCAACCGCAGGTTTGCTACTACAGTGCATTTAATTCTTCCAGTAAATGATGTATCTACTCTAATTGCGGTAACGGCTCAGGCTTTCTCTGCACAGCACTTCAGAGCTGGGAACAAGAAGTGAGTGGCTCCTGTCACATCTAGAGGTGACACACGTGTCCTGTCTGCCAGGACAAGAGCCTTCAGCTGGGCCTGCTCCTCCTAAGCATGTCTGCTCGGGCGTCCCTCTGTTTGCCATCAGCTGGTTTGTTGCTCTTGATGGCTCTCCAGCAAGGCAATCCAAAAATCCCGATTTTAAAGATCCCAGTGCTTATTTTTATGGCAGTTCATGCAATGAAACGAAATCACTCCCAGCATAACAGGACCTCTGAGATTAGATGGTCATTTCTTTGAGCCTCTTCATTATGGTGTGCCAACTGAGAGGAAATACATTCAGAGTATGATTTTTTTCCCTCTCCTATTCATTAAGGAAAAAATATAAATCATCTGCTCACTCTAATTTGCTATGGAAATAGGCTTTTCAATGACTCTGTGCTTATGTGTGTCTAGGTGGGGCCATCTCTCTGTCTGTATGTACTTCTCCAATAACTTTTATGGTAGTTGGTTGAATTTATCCAGAGCTGATACAAAAGCAGAAGTATCACAGGTAACTGAGCTCACACAACTTCCATGCCAACAGATACAGATGCATGAAGGAGACAGCTCTGTCCACCTAAGGCTGCTTTGTGAACTTGCACGTTCACAGGGCATGGACATGGGCAACAGCCCAAATAAATGTCCCACCTCCAGAAACTCAGCTAAGAGACAAGAAGTCTGCAAGATTGAAATGTTCCCCAAGCTTCTTGTGTTTGCAGCACTGATAGACTGATGGAGAGTTTTGGCCTCTGTAAAATGGCCTCAGGCTATCAAGCTTCTGAATGAAATGGCCCCTTAGCAGAACCTTCTTTTACGCAGAGACCATGAAGCCATCTCTTCCACCTCAGGACTGAAACACATCAGCAGGACAGGACGGGTTGGTATTAGCAGTTGTCTTTTTTATGTTTGGAGACCTTAATTTCCTTGTGCTTCTATCTGGAGCCTGTCACATGAAAGAGTATTATCAAGCCTAGCAGAGGTGAAAAAAGAGGATAATTAGCCCCAAACAGAAAATTCTAGCCGAACTTGAGAGTTCCTTTCTATTTCCAGTTCTTAGGGATACTGAGATTGGTCATTCTGGCCAATTTTTTTACAGAAATAGCAAATGGCTGTGAAATTTGGACCTGTATCAAAGCCTGAGAATCTAAAACATTCTTGCTATACTTCAGATCATGGATATCAGTTCGGGGTCCTCTCTAGTGTCTATGGTATTTGATAGCTAATAACAGCAGCAGACTGGATAAATTTTTTCCATAAACTTAATAGGTGTCATATAACTCAGCAGCAGCTTATTAAACCCCCAGTGAGGCCTGAAGTTGCTGTCAAGAGCCCTGGTGATCTACAGGATACCGAGGGCTCTTTTAATCCACAAAGGACCAAAGTTTTGCTAGGAAAAGTACATTTTTTCATAATGATGGACTTTGAAACTCAGATTTGGGAAAAGTTAAAACCATATGGGTGGAAGCTACTGAAGCAGTGGTCAGCTTTAAAAGCACAACGGCAGAGTGTGATTTGTTCTTCAACAAACAAACAAACAAACAAACCAACCAAAATAAAACTGAGATTTGGTAAAATACCTGGCTCTGTGCCCCTAATGCAAAAGAATAAAAGCCATGAAATAGAAGAGGTGGCAGAAAAAGAAACACCTCAGTTTAATTCAGTAACAACCAGTCTGCAGGATCTGCACAAGGCCTGAACTCCTTGGAGCTCTTCCCAAAGGCTTCACAGAGGATGCCTCAAAGAAATGCGTAGACAGATGTGGCCCCAGTCCACACCCAGTAAGGCACACATGGGCTGTTTTCCACACCAGGATGTGACGTGGAAGAGAGGTTTTTTTCTTTGCTTGAGTATGAGGATACAGTCCCTTATATGGTTTGGAGAGGAAGATGGAATATTTAACTTCTACTTCTGTACCCACTAGAGAGAGATAAATAAACTGCAATCACTGCCTAACAGATACTAAAATATTGAGAAGCACTTCTGGATACCTCTTGAGAGTAAGATATAATATCCCACAGGGATGCTGTGAGTATTACTCCTTTCTTTGAATGATTACTGATACGTTTTAAATGATGCTTTTAGAAATACAAATATTATAATGCATTTTTTTTCCTCATAATAATAACAACTTTGTTCTGAATTTTGAGCCAGGACTTCAGGATCTGGGTTAATGATAATGAAGAGGCAAATCTTCTGAAGTGTTGCTGATGGTATAAGAACATTTTTTTTCCACTGGTTGCAGCGTACTTAGCTGGCATTTAAAAACTAAAAAATTATTTCTGACTCGGTTTTACTCTGTGTTCAAGGGCTTCTCCGACAAGGTTAGTACCTCCCAATCTCAATAAGCGTTGTTCAGATAACTATAATTAGAGTGTGATGTACTCAGCTAATGTGATAAGGGAGAGAATTGTAGTGCCTAAGTGAAGATTAAGCTTTGTTTTGGGGTTTGAGATCTCAAAGTACATAGAGTTTTCAACAGTAAATCAAAGTAGTGATCCCAAATTCTGATGACATACTACCTTCTCCTTGTTCTTTCTCAAATAATTCTTTAATAGTCCTGCCTGTACCATTGCAGAATTGTTCACTTGGGGTTTTTTTTTTTGATGACTGAGAGCGATGGTTAATGTTAGAGGATGCAAATGCTTATTAACTTTCTGGCGATGCATTACAGGATCCCATTGTTGTTGACCACTCCATCAGCCATGTCTCTGAAACGCCCATTTCCCGTGGTTGGTATTTACCAATGGCATTCCCTGATGCCCTGGAAGTGTTTGCACAAATTGGCACTGGAAGATAGAGCACTTAAATGTCTGACAATATTGTCAAGACAGGCTGTACTTTTGTTTTCTTCCCCCTCTAATTCTGAAAACCATACACAACAAGATCTTCCCATAACATTAGTGTTCTGTTGTCATTTAAAATAGGTTTCCACCCAGCAAGATGCTAGCAGCTTTGCAGCAGAGGACCTTGTCTGCGGGGTACTTCTGTCAATAGCAATTTTCGTCTCCTTGCTCTGAGCACGAGCTTACGGGAGGCGATATCTGATAGCAGTGGGAGACACATGAAGATAGATGGGTCGAGCTGCCGCCTCCTTCTCCACCAACAGCTTCTGCAGAGCTATTGCCTGGTTAACTATTTCATCTACCAGCCCTTGTTGGGGAGACTATGCAGTAAAATGTTGGGTTTGAGACATGGCTGAGAAACCTTTCTTGTTTTCTCATGGAACACCAGAAATTTGCGACCTCCTTGGCTCAAGCTGTCCCTGCCAACAGGGCACATTCTTGTAGCTCTTGAGCAGCTACGGATACTTAGCGCACACGTGCGCACTATTAATAGCGTTAGCGGGGTTTTCTCCTGAGGGGGGGTTACACCGATGGAATGGGCGCTGTGAATGTCAGCTGCAGGAATGGTTGCACGGCTGCAGCAATTACCTGCGGGCAGGTAAATACACCCCATAATCCTCCAGCCTAAAATCCCACTACCCAGCTGATTTCTTTCTGGCAAATTTCGTTCTTCAGGAATAGTTTAAAGACGTGGAAGGAAATGATTTTCAAGATCATTTGACAGCAAGTGCTTCCAGACACAAGGAATACAAATTTCAAGGAGCTGACTATATATTAAAAAAAGACATTTAGTAAGGGACCAGGGGAAATTTGTCCCCGTGGTTCTGCTTGTTGCATCCATTCCATGATTAAGTGCTGTGCTTGAGTTCCAAAGCCAACCGTTAGCCTGATTTCCTGCAACACTCGAAGAGCTGAATGTTTAAATGACAAATTTCCTGAATATACCAGCAGAAAGGAGGCTGACTGACAGCTAACATTGTAGACAACAAGGAAAGCGTGACATGCAGAGCGTGGCTGTTGTACCAGCACCTGCCTGAACACAGTGTCTGAGCGTGCCGCGTGGGACTGGGTTTCCTTAATGGCATGGCTTTGCACTTCCCTGGACAACAGTGGAGAACCTCTATTTATAGTGAGTGAGAGTGCTGGCCTCTGCCAGGGGAGGAGAGAAACAGTTCTGTATTTTTTTCCTTAGGAAGATTTCTCTGCTGACAAGTTCTGAAACCCTTTGCAATGTGATTTGAGCAATAGTGAGCAAAGGAGATGAGACATGCCAAAAAATGTTTCTCGCCACAAAATTTACGGCGTGGAGTCTATCTGTGCCCTGTGTTCATTTCTTTGATTTTCCACCAGTACAACTCCCCTGTCTCACTGGATTGACACACAACGGCAAATGCAGCTGCCAAGTTAACTTTCTTTTCTCTTCATTCCTCTCATCATAAAATCACCCTTGAAAAGAGGAATGCGCGTGATGCACCTCCTTTTACTTTCAAAACCTGCTTTGTGGTGCTGATGCTCAAACAGGGACTATTATGGTCCTAAGGCCACAAGGAAGAGCATCAGCTATTTTTCTGTAACTTGGCACTTTCTGTGGTAAACTGTCCCAAGTTTGATTATTTGTCTCCTGCTGTTTGCCGAGAGTTTCATAGCCCTGTCCTTAGGTTACTTGAATGAGCATAGGTCCTGTGAGCCTCTGCCAGAGGATCTTTAATGCTGTCATTACAAAAGAAATCATGAAGTATTGCTGCAGGTTGTGTGCAAAACACACCCATGTGAGTTTGCTACCCCATATTGCTGCTGTACCGCTGTCCTCATCACCATGGAAGATGGAGCCAGCAGAGAAGGAAGCCTTGGGAGGTTAAATGCACATTAATTGGGTGTCAGCCTTTGAGAAAAGTTTGGCTGTTGCAAGAGTCTCGCGAAGCTGGAAACTTCAAAGCATAGGTTGTTTTTGAGACAGATGCCGTCTGACACCCCCTGAGTCCTGCCAGTCTGGGAAATATTTGTCCATATGACAGTTTGTATTTTTGTTTCATCCTGATGGTGAATTTGATGAAGAGCGCTGCTTGTACCTGGGGTTATTGTCATATTTTTGCCAGGGTAGGTCTTGTTTTCAGAAAATGCTTAGGACATAAAAAGATGAGCTGTCCATTCCCATAACTGTGGGCTATCATGGTACCAGCTGACCATCACTAGCTGTCCGTGCCTGCCGTGGTCAGGCTAAAGCAAATTCAGCTCAGCTGAGTCTTTAAAAGGAATTTATCCTGAATCTTAACCATGTTTCTCTACAGGTGTTGAGACAGGGGAATAATAATAATCTATTTTTCCTCATGTAAGTCCTTTCCTTCTCTCTCTGTCTTTTGTCCCATAACTCAGAATTCACTTGTTTCTCATTGAGGGTAGCTGAACTGCCTGCTCTCAAGGAGCAGAGATTTAGGGCCAGATTCTGATTTCAGTGCAGTGGACTCAAATCTATTTCACACAGTAACAGGGATATCAGAATCTGGTCTTCTCCCTTTGTTGGCTCCTACTCTAAAAATCATTTTCTTTCTGCCCAGGAAGTAAAACATTGAAATGTATGAAATTTGCCCCACTTTCTTCTTTAGGAGCTGTCAGCTCTAACAAACCCTTTGGGTTCCTCCTTTGATCTATTTTCAATTGTCTGGTGGGCAAAGCAAAGCTCCTCCTTGAGTCTCTTATTTCCTTATCTTCTGCTGTGACATGAATTTCCCCTTTTCCAGTCCTCCCCCTCCCCTGCCTGCAGACCCTCCGCTGCTCAGAGCTTTTCATCCATCCCCTCGGTGCCATGTGAATAACTACCTGTCGCTTTTGCTGCCTGCTCCATCTCACTCCTCTTGAACATTTGTAAACGCAGAACACCCTCCTGGTGTGGTTAACACCTTGCAAGGGCTCGGACTGCTCTGGAGGTGGCGGCGCTGGAGGAGATGCGCACTGAGCAGCTCGCAGCTGCTTCTGCCTATGCACTTGCAAATGGGCTGATGTTGGCTGGGATGGCGCTCCACTCTCACTCCAGCCTTTGTTCTCTGTGCTTACCATTCCCCTCAGGTCTGGCAAAAGCATGTTTTCTCTAGGAGCAGGTCTTGGTTTATCTTGTCATTTGACCTGCTCACTCCCACCATTAACCTCACTCCACGTCTCTTACGTTCGTATGGTAGCTAATGCTTCCCCTGTATTTATCACACACTTTCTGTGAGAGAAGAGACTGTCTTACACCATCACTCTCAAGTATCTACTCTAGGATCTGCTTTCACCCACTTTGCGCTGTGGCAGTGTTTTCTACCTGGGTGCATTTTGCCATTTGCAGCTTCTCCTTGGTGCTCCTCTGCAGAGCCGATCTACAGCCCTCTCTGTTGGAAGCAGAGGCAGCTCACAGCTTCTCCTTTCACACTATCCCTGCAGAACGAAGGGCGTGTTGCTCTACTCCTTGCATTGCTTTTTTTTTTCTATAGCCGTCTCAAAATGTAGAGGAGCTCACGCTCTGCATTGCAGAAGAGCCATCTCCACTGACCCGAGCGCCAATTTCACAGCCGTAAATAGCAACTGGGAAGGTTCCTGCTTGGGCAGTTTGACCTTCATGTCATGACCCACCCTCTTATCTTCTAATACTCTTGAGTTTCTCAGCCTTAGCTGACCTCCTCCAGGCAAGAACGCTCACCATCGCCTGAAGAAGTTGGCCACGTAGGAGAACATGCATCTCGCTTAGGTGGTGAAGAAGTCTGCTGTTGGGTGGTGACTTCTTATTCTGGCATGAACAATTTTACTCTTTGAGCAATATTATTTTGGCAAGTTGCAATCCAGAAAGTAACACCTGAATGTGACTGGTAAAGCATCTCCAGATTCTGGATCACCTACATCAGAAGGCATCCAGGGAAATGCTTACAGAGGCTCAGTCAGTTTTAATTCATGTGAGTATGTAGAGCTTCAGCAGCCGACCTTCTGTTTTCAGCTGGGCAAATATCATCAAAGATGTTGTGCGTTTGTTCTTCTGTGTAAGAAACAAACAGATGCAGAAAAGACACTTTGCCAAAGACGACTTCAAAATTCTATGACAGCCTTTTGTTCCATTATAAGATTTTATTTGAGACCTTGAGTGATAGAAAATCCGAGGCAGCGGAGCTCATTTCCCAAAGATTCACCTCACCTGCACATCTGGGAGCTAATAAAACACATCCCAGTGTCTGGCTGCTATCCTTTGAATTCTCTTCAGTCATTACAAAACTGCTGCCAAAAGTACTCAGTGTCCTTGTGCTACCACAGTGAACGCCAGCAGCACCGGGGAAATGTAGGACAGCAGCAAAGTAGATGAGTTGATTGTATGTTACACGTTGTGTTGTTTTGAGTGACTTAATTTCCATTTTCTTCGAGGGTTCCTCTCATAAACCAGCAGTTTGGCCACAGAAGTCATGACTGAGGTTATTCAGCAATGCTCCCATCCCTTTCCCAGTGGCCTTTTCTTAGCCAAGCAGCAGATAAAATCACGCACTGCATTATTCCACCGCCACTGCTCAGGCATCACCAGCAGCCCCTCTGTGCCTTGCTGATGATTTTCCCACTACTGTTTGTAATTTGCTCCCTGTCCTCTTGTGCTGCTTCTTGGATGGCAAAGTGGGGGAAATTCGGGGGGATTCTGTGGCTTATTTTAGTCTTTCTTGTTGCTCCTTTTTATGGAGCTTACGGAGAGAATGACTTTGTGTTTTCTAGGAAGAAACACTGACGTGCTTTCAGCCCCAACATTCTATTTGCATTTTGTAAATCATCTGCACAGGAAAACAGCGGCAATTCCTCAACTTGGGTATGACATGATTTTTTTGGGGGGCCAATGTTGGTGATGCTGCTTAAGGAACTTTTTCAAGCCAGAGCTAAGTTAGCCCTGCCATGGTGAGCATTCTCGTGTCTGGCTGAGTCCCAGGAGACTGTCAGTGTTTCTGAGTTGTCATGGGGTTGTTAGCTCACTTTTCCGTGTCTGCTTTTCTATCTACCACCACAGTCCACACTTGCTGTGTTCTGCCTTCACACCTCATTTTGTCCTGCATTTCGTGCCACAGTCCTTTATGCCAGCAGCGCAGAAGTTTGTCTCACCACTCATTTCCATACTGAAATAATAATTTAAAAAATGAATTTGGAGCTTGGATAGACACTTCCATTAGAATTTTGTAGTTAACTTTTCTACCTTAGCTATAATTGGTCTAACTCTTGAGGAGATGGTGTTGGCTTCTTCAGTGAGAACCTTCACCCATCACAGCTTCAAACTGAAAGTCACTCTCCAACAAATACTTACATTCTGGTCCAAATGCCTTAATTTAAAGAGTTACTTTAGTAACTAGCAGTGCTTTTGGTTTAATGTGTCAGAGACTAACTACTTACAGCTGTACCTACACAGGGGACAAAACTTCATAGCTCCAGCACCTCAGAGAGCAGTGGGAAATCAGCTGCAGTGGCCTGTGTGATAGATACGGTTCAGATATATCTTGATTTGGATGAAAATCCACTTTTTCCCCCCCTAATACTCTTGACCCTGCCATACATTCACCAGTACAAAGACTGCTCATTCAGGCAGATTGCTGCCAGTCCATCTATCATTATGAGCGGGCTGAAATGCCAAATTTTACTGGATGCAATTTTGAGAACAGATAGTCATTTTGTCTGATGAAGCGTTCATATGCTGCAAAATGACAAATCGTGTTTATTTTCACATTGTCAAACTGTGCTTTTTTCCTGTGTTGGCACAACTGGAATCAAGTTTCCCTTAAGGGAAGTTTGGTTTTTATCCATCTGGTTTCCCTTACTTCAGTAAGTCATCAGTTCTCCTTCATTAACATGGTGATCAACCAGGGCTTGATGGTTTCACCTCTTACGATCACAGCATGTCTATAAAGCCTGTCACTACCTGGAGGAGGAGATTTAAGGAAATGGGCATTCATGTCTCTTAAAGGGTCCTGCTGAATTTGTAATTTGAGACATAGCCATGGTCACGTCTGGGGAGTGAATACTGCTCTTGAACGAGATGAAACATAGTCAAATGTGTGATGTTTTGTCCCTGATATGTTCTGCCACCTCAACTTTCATACACGTGCAGTCTTGAGCTATTGTCTCCTTATTGTTAATTTCCATTTACAAGAGGCAAGGTTTGCAGCAGTCATACAGCAGTCTAAAATTTAAGACACAACTCCCCAGACTGAGGGCCTGGGTAATCCTTGGGGATGTTTGGGGTAGCACGCACAGGATGCTTCTGCAATGGAAACCCCCCCCAGATCTAGTCAGTAGAAAAATGGTACATGTTCTTGATACTCCTTGTGAGATCTCTCAATGTAGCAGAAGCTTACAAGGCATCATGTAATTACCACTCTGCGTAAAATGAATTATTGTCTGCTCTAATAGCAGGGAAAGTTTCTAACCTGACATCTAGAACTGAAATCTTTCTTTACAAACCTTCTTTTGGCTTATTCATGCACTACAAAGTTTTTTTAATGAAAAAAAAGAGAGGATTACATTGGAAAGTAGTGATGTAGGAGCTCTCTAGTTAATTGATTAGGAATATGCAGGATATTTGGACACTACTGGAATCCTGTAATGTTTCCATGTCTCTTCAATCCATAATGATTGATCACAAGATGATGGCATTTAGAAAAACAGTTGGATATTGAAGAAACAATAGGGAAATTTCACTCCATAAATCATCTTAATTGAAGGAAATGCTTGCAATATGCCTGTCTTCATAATGCAGTGACCTTGAGTTGGATCTGCATTCGTTTTGGAGCATGTCTTCATCATTTCTATGCCAGCTTGTTGAGTTATACATAGAAGCTAAACCTCTAGAGATTGATCATGCACAATCAGTGATGCGGGACTGAAACGAGGCAGATGACAACAGCGAATCTAAAGGTTAGGAGAAAGGGGCCCAACTGCCAAACCCTGCTGATGGCTGGATTTGAAAAATGCAAGGCAAAGGTTTCAAAAATCATCTGCATGATGTATTAGTGGAAGAGACGCCCCTCGAGGAGAGATTAGTGTGGTGCATCCAAGAGACTGTGTTGTCTAGTTGAATATCCGGGGCTAATATCGAACCTTGGGAACAAATAACAGAGCTGCTGGTTAGAAAGAATAGGTTCTAGTGTGAAAAAATAAAAGGAACACAAATATTTTTCAACTGTAATATATCCTGGAAGACAATATAAAGGAAATACGAAGCACTTTAACTTGAATTGGAGTTATTACCAATTTGGTTATTCCAGACTCTCAGCAGTATGTGCAACCTGTAAGGTGCCATACCAGGCTTGGGTTTCTCGGGCATTTGGTGGTAGAAGGTCCCTCAGCAGCTGGGATGGTATGTCCCCGCCTGCAGCCAGCCTTGTGCAGGAGATGGGGCAGGCTGGTCACTCTGGGACGTGTTGAAAGGGGAAGGAAAATGACGAGCAGCTCTGGGGGAATAAAGGCCTGGAGGAGGAAGGTAGAGAGCAAGTTGAAAAAGGAGGAGGAAAAGGAGCTCTTTGGGGCAGAGTGGGGAGGAAATAGGAGATGGCTTGCAGGGGAGGAGGAAAGGAAGCTGGAAGAAAGTGAGAGGGAGGGAGAGCTGAGGAGGAGGAGATGGGCAGGGTGTACGGTGGGTGGCCGGAGGGGAGGAAAGGGCCTAGGAGGAGAGCAGGAGCTTGGCAGATTGGTGGTGCCTGTGGAGACGGGGACCAGATGGCGACCTGGGTCCTCCCTGAGCAGCCCTGCCTGCATCCCCAGCCCTGCCCGGCTCGGTGCATGCACGGCTCTGCCGAAGAGCCGGCACTCGTACTGCTGACAGAAGGCAAGGGGATGCACAAAGCTGCTGCCTGATGAAAATTAAGAGCCTGAAACTTATAATTCCCAGGATTGATTTAAACAGTTACAGTTAACAAATGACCTAATACATAAAGATGGAGACAGCTACCAAATGCATCTGTTTAAATGAACACATGCAGAAGAGATTTCATTTGGCTCCTGCACTTGAAACTTTCTATTTCCTAATGCAACCCAAGCAGTGACAACTAAAAATGAGACTGCAAAAACAGCATGACCTCTCTAAGCTTTAATTATTCATTAGAACTGTTTTCTTCTCTGCTGAGATTCAGAGCAACACATTTGAGTGGGTTTCTCTCAGGTTTATGGAAGATGTAACTTCCTTGTTACACCAGCTAATAAATACAACTAAACACAACGGCCCAACAATATTTGTAGAAACAGCATTTGGAAAAATGTGCTTAATGAATCAGAGGTGCCTTAAGTTAGTCAGTCTTGAAAAGCACAGCATATCACACAAAATTACAATGCACTAAAGCATAGATGCATAAATATTTTATTGTCGAGATTTCTGAGTTTCCTTTCAGTATTTCAGAACTGCATTTTACTACGAAATGTCTCAGCCTGAACGGGGGAAGGATAATGGTGGTGGCAGCTTTGGGCAATCCAAGCTGGGATCTCAGAACTGGATGTAAATAATGCATCTGAGAATCCCAGCCCTTACTGGCATCAGGCATATCTTCCTGTGTAACCAGAAATGCTTATTGCTTTTTGCTGTTCTAGGATGACGTAGAAGTGACTGGGAAGGTTTACAGCTGGGAGGAGAATAGCAAGACATTTTCCTTTTGCTGGAAAGCCTGGACAAGAGGCAGGTGCCCCCGAGCCCGGCTGCGCAGGCTGTTGTGCCATCAACTCCCTCACAGCCCTCCCTCCTCAGTCCTTCATCTCTCTCCCTGCCCTTGTATAACAGCATCTCGGGGACCATCTTTCCTCCTGAGCTTTGAAAGCAGGAGAGGACCAGTTTGTCACCACCTTGGCGAGACCTCCTGAGAGGTAGGCAGCAGCTCTGACCGCCCGGGAATGGTGCCATGAACAGGGGGAGATTTACAGCTCCTCTCCCCTTCAGACACTTCATCCAGCGTCATGCAGAACTGACAGCTCCTCATTTCTAGGTATTACAACGTCCTGCTCCTCCACAGGAGCCTGTGCGGGCTGTCAGGGGTCCCACATACCAAGCCCCCCCCCCCCATCCCTGAGATGGTCCTGGAAGAGGGGCACAGGCAGCCGAAGGGCAGCTTTCCAAAGTGCGCTCCTCTTAACGGGGCCACACTCTGGTACTTACTCAGTCTTTACAACTCCGTGATATGCTGCCAATATATTTTTGCCAAAGAGACAGAAATACTCTTCTTCCTCCTCCCTCAGCCTATGAAAAAATCTCAGTTGTGTGCAAAAAGGCTCTGTGTGTGTGTATATGTGTGTGTATTTGAGGGGGAAAACAAAGTTTCTGTTAATTTAATTTCCAGTTGAAAGTCTGCCTTGTAGCCAGGGAAGGACTATCTTCGCCATCGATAAATTTGGGTAGGAAAGCCTTACTTTGTGCTGAGCAGACATGGCAGCGCGTGCAGTGGGACCTGGGAGCAAAGCCTTCAACTGCTCCATGCCCCGGGTTCTCCTCTCTAGGACGGAGACATGGTGGCTTACAAACAATTTGAGGATTTATGGGTTAAAGAGCTCTATATTAGCAGAGTTGCCGGATAATGGATGAAGAAGAGAGGCATAATCCTTCTAAGGTGGGGAGCTTTCTGCTTAAAAAGTGCTTGACTCTCCCCAAGGGCCAGTGAGACTCCAGGTATTTAACATGTTAACTTAAACTATCTTTTAATTAAGCAAGACTCCCCCACACAGCCTTGGTTTGGGATTCTAGCTATGCTCTCTGAATGGTTCGGCTACTTTAAAAGCACTTGGTACAAAGAGGAAGGATTGGAGGCTTTTTCTAAGCTTCACAGCAACTTTGCAGACTATACGCTCCAAAAAGGTGCATTTATTTTTCCTTCTTCCCCTCTCTTTTCCCCCAGACCTTGCATGACTTCAAGGCATCAAATGTTAATGAAAGTTTGCCAGGCTTCAAGGGTTGTGGAATGGAAGTTAAAAATCCTGCACCATAGGATGGCTCTAAAAATACTCAGTCATGTTGAAATATCAACCGGCTCCAGCAGCTCCCCTGCACCCGGCGCTACCAATGCATCAGGGCTTTCTCTTCTAAATAAGCTCTTGAGGAAGTTTTCCTAGTGACTATAGATCACTCATGCTCTAGAGACTGGATGCACTGGGCTGTGCGCCAGCAAATACCTACTGGAGAGTGAGGCTCCGCTGAGCCGTTTAACTCTTAACGGTGCTGAGGGAAGCACCAGCATCTCTGGAGGATGCACTGATGCGGGCCTGCTCTGCTGCGGCCCCATCCAGAGGACTCATTGGTGTGAAGTCCCATCCCGAGGATGAGCACGGCCCGAAACACCAGCCCTGTGGGTTTGTGAAGCTGAGGCCAGCCTGCTCACCATTAGGGTCTGGCTCTCAGGTGTCATTTATTGTCCAGGCCGCTGGGTTTGTAAGCCAAGTTTCTATTTTTTTAGGCACGGCAGCAGCTAAACCCCTCTGTGGATCTGTTCCTGAGCACTCTCAAGTAGAAGAGCCGTACCCCTGCAAGATGTCAAGGCTTTTCCACAGCAGCTCCACATGCCTCGGGCGACTTTAGGTGATGCGTCCTGCCAGCCAGCAAGTACTCGCACCCTCATTGAGTGCCGAGGGGCTCCAGCAGAGATACTGTCTTCTCCTGTGCTCGAAAGGTGTTTTTTTTATGGATTCCCCCCCCCAACAGCACTCTCATAAGTTAGAATTCAGGAGCTGGTTTTCCCTCACCACAGACTCTTTTTTTTTCTCTAGGAAGTGCAAAGTACGTTCTCCCTGTGAAACAAATGAGGAGCCTGAACACAATGATTTGGATCGTGACTTCAAGCACAATCTTGAATACAATGTCTAACCCGTTCCCATCAGAGGAGAAGCCACGGGAGGCTGTGACTCAGCTGTGCCTCTGACTCACGCAGCACGATGCTCTCAGGGGACGGCACTTTGCCGTTAGCCTCCATCGCTAATGAACTACAGCTCTCCCTCGCTGGCTCAGACCTGGGCGAGACGCCTGGGCCATGAGCTCTGGCCAGTCCTCACTGACTGGTGGCAGGGGAGGGACAACGGGCTCCGAGAGCACGACCCCAGCCCCAGTGCCAGACCCAAGGTGGGTATTTGGTTCAGGTGGGTGCAGAAGTTTGGTGTTCCCAGGCAGGGGCAGGCTGCCTGGTCCCAATCCAGCACACTGCGAGTCAGGCTCAGATCGCTATTTTTGAGCAAGTCACTAGAAATAATTCATGTATGTGCGAGTTAAAATTCTGCTTAAAAAATCACTCTCTGCCTCAGAAGCTTGAAACCTGGGAGATCTACAGTAGCAGATACCGAATTCCGTTTTACTAGGCTCTTTCCAGCTGTTATGGCAAGCTTAGACCCTCATCCTGCATTTCTTCACTTTCTCATGCAAATATCTCCGATTGGAGCACTGGCAGGAGCAGCCGCACACGTAAGCATTGGGAAGAAGCTGCTTTACCTGGAGCAGATAAAGCCTTGCACCAAAATCTGAAATGCATGGTATTTCTTAAGTGAAAGTTCAAGTAATAAACCTTCTTCTTTTAAGGATTTCAAAATAAATTTCTGAATATTGGATTAATTTATCTGATGGAATGAACTGAGGTTCTGGAAAGCTGGAAACTGCAGGATTGTGTATGTTAACTGTGTGAGCAACAGCACAAAAGGAAAATGCTTTTTCATCCGTATGAGCTTCTGTAAATTGTATTCTATTCTTAGGAGAGTAAACATAATGTAAAAAAAAAAAAAAATCTAATAATTTAAACCTTACTGGAAAAGAGGCAAGAGTGATGGGAACCTCTGAAATGATAAATGTATGAATTTATTCCACTGCCACTGTGGGGTTCTAAATTGGTTTTATTTTTCTTTTATTACTTACTGTTGACAAGTTGGGCTGCATTGCTATCCAGTTATAATGTTTACAGATAAGAAAATCTTGAAGGTCAAAATCTCTGTCCTTAGTTACTCCTGTATAAGGTAATCTTCCTGTGCTGGTGACAATGCCGAGCGACTGCATGGTGCCACGGGTACCTGAATCACAGCTGGCTAACAGCAGCTTTCTCCATTCCCATCCTCTCCCCTTAAGTTCTTACACAGAAAAAAGAGATATCTATAAGAAAAACTTCATACGTGATGCAAATAATGAACTGGAGGAAACTCTTTTTTTTTAAGAAAGCGCACTGTGCCAGCGGTCTCTCGTACCGCACCCATGCACAGTCAGGGTGATGAATGAGTTTGTACTTGGCTGTGATCAGTAAGAATTTTGCCATGAATGCTCCGAAAAGCAGTCCAGCCTGTTATTAGTGTTCACTATGATGCCTACGTGCAGACATCAAAACTTCTGAAGTTCAGATGGGTAACTGTCCCCACGGCTGCTGTGACCAGGGGATGCGCAGCAAACTCAGCTGCAGCTGTAACTTGTATTAGCCCAGCACGAGGAAACTGGAAAACTGCTGAAATCCAGATTATGGGGGAGAAGTGAGACCAGCATCTAGCCACATGGCAGCAACATGGCAGGGAAGTACAGAAGTGTGGTGAAATGAAGGTGAAAAAAAAAGAAGACAACCTTAATTATGCCTTCCCATGTTTCTGCAGGTTCACTTCAGTGCCCTACTACCTGCTGGATGTAGCTTTCCTTGACAGTTTTGTAACATCTAAAGGAAAGGAAGGAAAATTAAGAGGAAGCGAAGTGTATGGGCCTTGATCATGACAGGGCTACAGCTCTTTGAGTGTTAGCTTTTCTCTCTGCTACAGCGTGAAAGTTTTTGGTCTCTGCTAAATCCTGCTTTGAGTCAATGTGAATGGATCACGTACATGAAAGACCAGGAGCAACACTTTCTAGAGGCTGACAGCATGGCTGTGCATCAAGACCTCTGCCTTTATCGATAGGAGGCACTGAAGTCTAAGTTTGGGTCTTTGTGCTGAAAGTCTTTATGCAATCTTATTTTAAGGGGAAAAAAAAAACCTCACATAACAACAACAACAAAGAGCCCTCTCCAGGAAGGGGGACCAAGCAGTGCAAGCTGCACTTTTTTATTGAAAGCAGGATTTCCTTTTTACTAAATCATTTCTGACCCAGTAGTAAGCAGCAGGCAGGTAAACCAGAAACCTCAGCTGGAAGGTTTGGACCTGCAGCTTCTGGCCATGGGACTATATAGTGGAAATCAGATAAACCAGCTCATAGATCCCACCTTGCTGTGAATTAGGCCTGTCCTTGCGTTTCACTGCTGTACAATCAATTTTCAGAATCAGAGCCTTTCTTTTACATGGTCAGGGGGTTAATTCAACCCTGGAATAAATGGGCAGCTAACAACGGGCCAAACTCAGCTTGGATGCCGCTCTGGTTAATTAAGAAGAGTTACATCAGGGCTAAATTTGGCAGGGAGTGTTGAAGTGACTGCCTTCAGAGGCAGGGAAGAAAAACCCTTGCTTATCCGACTGCATCCAGCTCTTCAAATGCAAATTAACCTGTCAACATCTGCATGCAGCCACACAGGACAGCTGCAAAAAGGCGCTCCCAGCACCCAGAAGAAGGGCTGGAAATGTTTAGTTCCAAACAGCTATTTTCTAAAATAATTTCTAGTAAATAAGAATACATTTAAAGTGGTAAACTGAGCATCTGCTACATGAAACGAATGGAGGACAGCATGTGAAAAGAAGCATATGTCAAGTAAGCACTTCAGATGCATTGACTACTTGCCTCCAAAACAGAGCGAATTTAAACATATTTGCAGCAAACACTGAGAAAAAATTGCCTCTGCAACCCAAAGAAGAGCCTCAAATAATAGCACGATTTAAGCTTGGCCATACCTTGCCTCTCCCGTGGTGGAAGAGAGCCGTTCATTGTATTTCAGCCACTGCCTGGCTTCTTTTACCGAGGCACACATCGTCGGGGAACCAAGCCCAGACTGCTTTTGTTTGGAGCAAATAATGTCCCTTTGCCAGTGCACGTAAAAACCCAGCAAACCAACTCGCTGCTGGAGCCAAACCATGCCAGACTTGGTGCACAGGAGAGAAGAGATGAAAACACCCCGGTGCTTTCTGTAAAGTATCTTATCTGCCTACATAGGAGACAGTGGCATCCTTACTGGGACCGATTCAGCCACGTGTACAGCAGCAACCCAGCTCTGCTGCTGGAAGAGGATTGCTTGTGACTCAACCTCTTTCTTCAATAGACTGCAACCCAGGGAAATTGCATTTTGGTATTTCGTTGAGCCCATCATCCTCAGACAAAATCTTAAACGACTTAACCGAAGCTCTTACTTACAAAACAAGTACAGGATAAGGCCACTTCAGCAGGCAAGAGCACGAGAGGTTGGATTTCAGCGCTAAAGGGTACAACTCTTCCGTACGAAGCAGTGTGCAGGAATATTGTGCTCTTGCTTTCAGTCTAACAGGGCTTAGGACAAGCTCTGACATATATATATATATATTTTTTTTTTTTTTTGTCAGGGGAATGATCGCTCTACCAAACCTGGGATGCGTGTGCCCTCTGTCAACCTGCTGAGGCTTTACTAAGTTTTTGATTATGCAGCCATCATCTCTGGGTGCAGCCATCTCCTATGGTCCCCTTAGGAGAGAAGGAAAACAACAGAAACAAGCCACAAGCAGCTTCTGCAGAAATAGTTTTGCTATGATAATGTGCTATAATTAAACAGAAGTAAAAAAATCCCACCTTTCCAAAAACCCATGGCTTGTGCCAACACTTGTACTCATCTGTGGGTCTTCAGCCTGAACCAGGGCTGAGGAAATAGTGAAGATCTTTGACTCAGCTGACAGCATTGGGCTTTGTCCCTATTCACCACAGAGTACCGTGGCATCTTACTAACTTACACAAAATGAGAAGATGAAAGAGAAAAGCCTCTGGAAAATCCAGAAACCTGCCAGACACAGAACCACCCTGTGGTTCCCAGGGAGAACCTCAGATGGAGACCTTGCTTTGCAGCGCCTTCACCTCTTTCCTTCGGTTTGCTTCAATATTTTTTTTCCCCTCATCCTGGGAACCGTAATTGCGGAAATGAAGAGCCCCCGTTGTAACAGCGGTGAACTGACATGGCCCAGCAGCGGAGCAGGGGTTTTAATCCCCTTGGCATGCAGAGCAGCACAGTGCACTATTGAGTGCGCGTCCGCCATGGCAACGGCAGTGGTGCTCCAAGAATTCGATTTCCACGGTGCCCCTGGGCCTTGCCTTGACATCTTCATTGTTCCACAGCAAAATAAATAAATAAAAATCCAAAGGTACTGTAAAGGCAGCGCAAAATGTGGAACACTATAGAAGAGGGTTACCCAATGGTTAATTTAGAAAGGAACATACCATTAAAAACGTATGAAAGTGGCTACATATTGACGCTGTATAAATATTTAAAGGGATGCCTCTCGTAAGGGCAGTGTTCCAAGCTATACCTAAAATAACGTGTGCAAAGGAAAATTAAAAGAATATTTCACCATTCAGACTTGTTTAATCTGCCTTCGAAAGGCTTTTTCAGCCCAGCTACTGAACATTAGTATGGGAAAGGGTATCAGACAAAACTCATTTTTGGTGTAATTCTACCAAAGTCAGCAGAGTTAAACTGAGGATGATTTTTCTGGCCTTTTAAATAGAGTGTAATTTTCTCCATGGGTAGTTATTAAACGCTATTGAGAGAGATTGCTGCTGCTGTTGGAAAGGCTTTCTGGAGAGGTCACTCTGTCCCATGCGAACAGCACCAGTGAAAAACCAGAAGGTTTTGAGGTTTTTACAACTTGAAGAGTGCCTAGGAGCTCTAACTACGCCACACACCGCTGCCTGACCCAGAGCTAAGGCCAAGTACCTATTCTGAGCTGAGATACCCTGGCTCGCCATCCACGCCTACATCACAAGAATTCTGCCCATAGAACTTGCTTAAAATATTGGAGGGGGCATTGCAAAAGCTGTCCATGTGGGCGCTTGGTCCCGTCTCTGTCAGAGAGGATGTATTCCTTAAGCACACTTTCTGAGGCTCAGCTGCCCTCTGGTGACATTTTTAGGGCTGGTTGGGGTTTGTGTCCCTTTCCCCAGCTGTCTGAAGCACTGGCTGAGAAGGGCATTCCCTAGCCCCTTTATTTTTATTTTGGACTCTGGTTCCTGTAGCCTTGTCTGCACATGGACTAATTTGAAGGGTGCAAAAACGCCCAACTGAGCACCTATTGCATGTCCTCAAGACAGGACAGACACCTTCAGGCTGAATAAGTCCTAGACTAAAAGGTTCCAATTTTTTCAGCATTGGCAAAATCAGTGTCTGGGAAGTCACCGTGGCTGTCAGCGGCTCTCAGAAGGCACCTCCGGGATCTGGATGGCATCGCCCCGCGCACGGAGTGCTGAGCCAGGTACCCAAATTGCACAGATGGGCAGGAGCCAAGCCCTTGCACGGCATCACCCTTCCTGCGAGTTGACAGAGGCAGGTCCCCACCCAGCACACCCATTTCCAGAACTGCTCTTTCAAGACACCTGGGTTTTCCTCCTGCCCACACAGGGAGCTCAGCTGTCTGGCCAAGGACCCTGCCCCGTCTTGCAGAAATCAGCTCAATTCTTAAGCAATACAGCACTGAACTTTGTCTGGATCGTGCATAAATCAAGATAAATCTTGGCTTAAATGGTGGCCAGACCCAGAGAATTATTTAACCATTTTACAAAAAGCCTAACTAGGAAAACTCTCGGGATGAAAACAGAAACACATGAGCCCTCGTAATCTATTAAATTCCCACTGGTGAAATTAGAATGCAAAATAGAATCTCTAAACAAAATTGTGAAGCTCTATCCCCTGAGATAGTTAAAAATTAAATGGGCAAAGCAAACACCAGAGGATCTATTCTCACCCTTGCAGGATTTTGGGCAGGATCATAGGTATTTTCTCCCTCTCACAGCCACAATGCTGAGCTCCAAGAAAGGATTTGTCTGTGCGATACAGTGAAGCTCAGCAATAATTACCCATTGTGCTATGTGATGAGCCGTCCTTTTGGTTCTTCAGCAACCCGTGCACCTGGACTTTAACTAAAACCAAATAATATGCACAGAAAACATTTTTATGTAAGAGGAGGTGAACATCACTAAAAATCAGAGAGCCTTTGTATGGCATGCCAAACTGCTGAAGCGAAAAAATGTCTTCAGTGAAAGGGCTCAGATGTGAGCATGTTTCAGTGCACAGCTCCAGGAAAAACTCTGATAATAAATGTGAGCTTGTTATCGTTGCTTTTCAGTGGGAAGTAAAGCCGGAAGCGGGGTCGTGCTGGCTAATTGAAGCTTACATTTTCATTCAAGCACTGCATTTTAATTATAAACTGGTGACACAAGTGTCACTTGGTTCTTATCCTGTTTTAAGTGTGCATACGTACAAAAAATATTTTCAGTTATTAATTTATTCTTGTGATCATATTCATTATCCTACATTATGTCTAGCAGGCACGTGTCTAATGACATGTTTGATACATGCTAATTCTTATGCCTCTTTTAATACAGGGCTTACACACACATTTTAGGCTGAACACGATGCCAGTTGGCTACCAAAACAGGTGCACATTAATGCTATAAAATCAGCATTAGGAGCTGCGTACCCATATTCTGGCCAGCTGCAGCCACTTGCTCGGCCCTCCCAGGGCAGAGCAGTCGTGCCAGAAACAGGGATAACCTGTGGGAGTAGCTGTATCCAGCGCTGACGCCTGGAGATGCCGACAGCGAGGTCCTGGCTGGCCAGGTCTGGCCCTGATCCTGAACTGTTTGCCCTTCATCCAGCTTCTGCTTCAACCCTGCAAAGTCAAGCGTGTTGGCTATTGGTGTGGCCAAAGCCCTAGGTAAGACTTAGAATTCGGGTGGAAAATTTCTGGCCTGTTTTTCCTTCTCTATGGGGTTTTGCTGCTGTGTCCAAAGACTGTCTCCAGCTTGAACGCTGCCATTTATATATAGAAATTAAAATAAAATGAGGAAAAGGTCACTGGGGATTGACTACTGAGAGATACAAAGTCAGTCATTAAAAATCAGACCAGGAGTACAAGTAAAAGTAAAGGGAATAGTCCAAGAAAGCAAGTTATGAGGGTAAACCTCTGTCAAAGGCATTGGATGGTATGGGATAGCTATTTTTTCCCTTCTTAATTTGCTACTAAACCATAAAGAGGATTCTATTTTAATAAGCACTACCATAGCGGGACACTGCAAATGAATTGTTCGACTGGCTACCGTTAGAAGTGAAGCTGTGAATACAGCCCTAGCATCATTCCTAAACGCTGCATGTTTTATTTCAGGTCTTGCATCTTTAAGGATCCCAAAGCATCTCCAAAGCTGGCTGTGTTTGCCAGCGCTAAAGGCAAGGACAAGAGTACAGCGAAAAGTGCAGAGCACAGGAGAAACGCTTACCACGCTCTGAAGCAAACCTTCAGTCTGCTGAGGAGAACCACAGGACGTTTAATCTCATGATTAGCAGATAGCGGCATAGTCTGCGATAAATATTTTTGGAAACACCTAAGTAACTTAAAAAAAACTAGAATCCTGTTGACACCCAATGCAACGTAAGCTTCAAAGCCGTAATTTTACTGGAAATATGGTTAGAATTCATCAGCCACGCTCTTTGAAAAGATTACTCATCATCTTGAAGGATCTTTTGTTGACAGACAAAAATGTGTTTTCGCAGCAGGCAGAGCTGGGGGGACGTGGACCAGCTCTGATCCAGACGCAGGGTGGGCAGATCCAAGCAGCGCGAAGCCCGAGCCAAGAAACTCAGCCTCTTGCCAGGTTTATTGGCCTGGCTTCAGCACATGCATAAACGTAGAGGGGCTTTTGGATCGGGGCTGCCTGCGTCCTACCGGTCCGTCTGGAAGAGGTTGGTCTGTCTGCAAAGAGCACATTGCTGAACCCAAAATTGCTGTAATGGCAAATAACCGACGCTCTGCTGCCCGACGGCGGGAGGGTGAGGATAAGCACCCAGCTGGTTAGGGCTAGCAACTTGAGTTTTAAGAAGTCATTTCCAAACTGCTACTTAGCCCCTCAACTTATTAATTGATATTTTATTATGTCTAGGATAGCTCTGCTTGATACTGACATCTTCCAACAGCTCCCCTAATAAAACTCAATCCAAATTGTTAATAATGTTGCCGAGCTCTAATTGTGCAGTATAAACCATGCTTAGCTCGGTGTGTGTCAGGTGGCAGAGAGTGGGACCAAGGGAAGGTGAAATTTGGGAGGAAATAGATGAAGAGTCTGGGGCTCTCCTTCTGCATCCTGCACTGGAAACCAAGTTCCTGAAGTTTTAGCAGTTCAAAATTGCCAATAAATAACCTACCCACCATCAGCAGAAGCGTATCTGGAGTCTGGTTTGGGCTATTTACTCCACTGGCTGAAGTAACAGAGCTCTGCTCAGTGAAGCTGAGGGCTTCGACCCTGCTCGTGATCCATGTGGATAAAAATGCGATGCGACATAATTCAACTTGCTGTTTCATCAGTCTGCTAAAAAACAAACCAACACAGAAAGAAACCAACTCTAGCCAATTTTGTGTTAAAATGCAAGTATGTAAAATAAAGTACGTAAAGGAGCACTGCTGTGGTTTACCTGACTCCAGAAAATCTGCTGGACTAAGATGATTCAAGCCCACTATTGCCATTAGTGAGTCACACACAAAGGAATATTATTAACTTTCCTATCTGGCTACCTTTGAAAACTCAGCCTAAATAGTCCCAAAGTCTCATTTGCTTGTGGGCAGCTGAATGCTGGGGGCTGTGCTTTTAAAAAAAACCCAACAGCATGGCAATTCCTACAACAAACTGACCCAGTGTCGTGTTAATAGCCACCACTGATACTCGGTGAGCCATGAGATAGGTACGCGCAGCTCTAAGATAGGTATATGCAATAAGCTGTATTTTAGATTTGATTATATTTAGGCAATGTACCTCTGGCAAGATCTTATTTCAAGTCATAATTGTGACATGTCATGGTTCCTTTTTAATGCCTTGCAGCAACAATAGATAAGCCATGCCTCTGGGATGCAAGTAAGACACAATAACAATCCCAACGTTATTGAATGCTATACATTTGGACAGGAGAAAACATTCAGTCGTCCATATTCTACAGAAAATTGCATTGTTAAAAATGTATAAACTGGAGAAAACCGATCTGAAGCCTCCAATAGAGAATTGGCAGTGACTTAAAAAATTGTTATTAACCACATCTGAAAAAAAAAAATCTGGCGGCTAAACGAGGGTGGCACTTTGTCCCTAAACTGGGTACCTCTCCCACTGGAACAGGGGACGCTTGTTGTTTCTGAACATCTTTGAAATATTTGGCATTATCCAGCTAACGGGACCAGCTAAGTGAGAAGCATTCAAAGGACATAACGAAATGGCACAATTCCAAAACAGCAATTAAAAGGCAGAATGCTTGAAAAAAGAACAATAAAAGAGGTTAATTCGTATCAGGGTCTGGCAATCTGCACAGGAAATACTGTAATTCCATAACGTGCTCTCCCATCCTCCGTCTCTCCGTATAATGACTGCATGTTTATAATTTAGCATTCCTTCACATACAACGTCTGACAAAAAAAATGACTCAATTCTATTGAAGAAGAACTTACAGTGATGTTTGTAAAGTAAGCAGGAGCCTGGATAAACACATGGGAAACAAAGCAAAACAGGAAGAAAAAAGAAAACCCAAACCCCCAACCTTTTGTCAAATATATGAGTATACATTTTTCCTTGGCAGGAGGGCACAGAGATGCTCAAGAGTTAAGAAGAGAAATTAAAAATCCTAAATTTCTACCTGGGGCTGTACTGACCAGTTTTCTACAGAAAGACTCCTGCACCAGCACTGAAAAGCTAATTTAGAAGGTATCTTTTCAGCAGAAGGAAAGTTATAACATTTCAGCCAGGAGAGGCAAAAAGAGAATGAGAACAAAGATGCTCAGACGACAGGATGCCACAAGAAGGAGGAGAAAGAGGGGCTGGATGATCTGCCAGGCTAAATCAAGAGCTGCTTCAACGCTTTCACTGCTTATGACCCACAGCATGCAACAACTGGCAAAAATGCCCCCAGATTTGAAGGAAATTGAGCTAAATCTGTCCAGGCAGGGCCATCCATCCTGCAGGCAGCTTGCCCTGGGGCTTGCTATTTCGAGAGATTAGAGAGGCCACGTATCATTAATATTACAGTAAATCCCAATATAGAGAAAGGCATCGTCCCAAATGTTGCTGTTGTCCCCAGCACCCCTGTGTGTCCTCCAAATAGCCCAAACAACCACTCTGAAAAAAAACCCACGAGCTGAAGCCCAGGAAAGAGCCACCTTCCACTCTAGAATTTTGAAGGTAAAATGAACTGATGTACTCTGGGAGTAGAGACAAATAACCAAAGGAAACAACTACCTGGGAATAGAAGAGAGAGGACAAAATATATTGTAATTTAACTAACCCAAATATGCTGAAGAAGTGAAAGACTTTAGGGCAAGGCAGAAAAGAGCGAGAAGCCCTGCGCAGCACTAGAGCTGGCTAAGGAAAACATCCTTTTGTTCTGAAGTCATCAACGTGTACCAGCCTCTCAGACATACGGGCAGTTGTGCATTTATCCTGTTTATTTTACTGCTCCTGTGCATCCTGCCTTGCCATCTGCTCGTGAGAATTTGGATGCTGCACCATAAGTCTGCGACATAATAAATAGCAGTAAACAGAAATCTAAAATGAAGATAAGCACAAAGTAGTGTTTGGAAGCAGGACCAGTTTTTTAGTTTGATAGTATGATTTGTTTCCTGAGATGAGTCTTGGCTAAGAAAAGAAAGATCAGCAGGAAAAGGTCCAGTAGAAGGGACAGATCTACGATCCCTTCTCTTATATTGGCTTCATATTGGCATCACTCCACCACCTTCCTAGAAAGCGGTTAAATTTATGTAGGTGGAGAATCAGACTTAATCCTATCCCTCAAGGAAAACATGCTTAAAAACAAAATATTGCATGTATAAAACATAACTTGCAAGCAAAATGCTTCAAACCCAGTTAAAGCTGTGTTCATACACCTCCTCGGAGCTGGGCAGCCCTATCGCCGTGTCCCAGTTTTTCCACTTTTTTCCCTTTTATTGGTAGTACAGGAGGAAAGTGGGTGGGAAGGAAGCACAGTTATCTGTTATCTTCTAGTCAGGGGCAGAAAGATAAAGTAACTGGTCCCAAATCAGGCAGGAAGCTTAGTGAAGGCCAGACCAACAAGCCCATCCTCCTCCTCCTCCCTCTCCATTTCCAGTGTGGGGATGCAGAAGTTACTGCTCAGCCCTTTGACGCACAAACCACACAGACACCAACGAAACATCTGGGTGCCAAGAGGTGTTAATAACAGACTTCAGATTATACTCAGTACCTAAGTACTCCTACTGCATCAAAACAATTAAAAATTAGATGAAAGCACTAGCCACTCCTCCTAATAGAAAATAATAATTTTCTCTTTTTTTTTTTTTTTTTTTTTTCTTGGGGCTG
>WHYT01015580.1:195329-231707 GCA_009806455.1 Tetrax tetrax | reverse complement strand
CGTCCGGCCGCGGACCCCCGGGGTGGGGGACAGAACCGGTCGCTCCCCGACGGGGAGTGCCCGGCCCGCAGCCCCCCAGCCCGCAGCCACCGAGTCCGCAGCCCCGGCCCACAGCTCTTCAGCCCGCAACCCGCATCACGTCGGCGGGGGCTGGAGCATGGCTTTGTTTGCCCTCCGTGGGCTCCGAAGCGGCAGCTCCACGGGGGATGAAGGTACGAGGGTGTGCGAGTCCAGCTGTCCACCCAACGCACGCCACAGAGCCCGGTCACAATGTGGTTGGGGGGCAGGGAGGCATTGCCCACCCGATGGGTGCAAAGCTCGGGTGGGTTACGCACACCTTCCTCTGCAGGGGCTGCCCGGGAAAGCATGGCAGCAATGCTGCCCAGCGCAGCGGGGAAGAAGCGTTGCGATCCCGAGGAGGGGGCCCACGCTACCAGGGAGCCCCAGGAGAGCCAAGGCGGGGGTTTGGCCCTGGTTTCCACCCGCAGCCTTGCTCCGCCATCAGTTACGCAAGGAGGCTGTAGGCAAGTGTTTGGGCTGCTGCCTTTCTCCTGTTTGGAAGGGGATGGAGACAATCCAGCACCGGAAAATATTTCCCTTTGGAAAACCAAGGGGAGAAATATCTACGTCGTTTTTTATCGTGTTATCCCGCCTTCCACCCCTGACTCTCATCGCTGTGAGTTGACAAGTCGGTCCTGCCTCCACCTCATCCAAGTGACAAGCCAGATGAATGGGAAGCCTTCCTGATCAGCTAATGCACTTGTGTGGAGGGAACGTGGCAGCACACCAGTTTTATGTATATGAATTAGGGAGTGGGAGGACAAGAGCTACAAACCTCGAGAAAGACAGCGCGCTTCCCGAGGAGTGCGTGGATGGCTGCAGGTGCTTCTGTGACTCCGCGGCTCAGCATACCAACGCAGAGATGCTTTTCAGCTGCTCGGCCTTTCCATAGAAACTGGGAAAGCAAAAAGCAAATACATATTAAAAGCTGGTCTGTATTTCACAGAGACCTCAGCAAATTGCTCAGACGTGAAGCCTGTAAGCATAGAAAAGCTCCAAAGTTAGATGCTTGGCTTAGGCATGTAAATCACGCTTCTCTCTTCAATTATGGCTTGTAGGTTTATCGATGCCTTTGCAAAATCACCTTCTAAATGAATGTCCCCATTAGGGATGGAAGAGTGAAGTCAGGTAAACTCAAAAGCAGAGTGAAGCCTTGTTCAGAAAAACTGGATCGCGCATTTAAGTTTAATGAGGTTCAACAAAGTTCTCATTTAAAATATATGTTTGTACCTCTGGGCTTTGGACAGAGAGGGAAAATGAGACACTGAAACAGCAGGAAAGAAGCTATTTCCATAGCTTTTTAAACCTATCCAGCCTTAATTAATATTATTTATTTGTATTATTGTATTGCCTGAGAGAGCTGCTTATGGCTGGTTCTCCACAGTGAGGAGCAGGGAAGGGCTGAGCGGGCTGTAACCAGCGCAGGCTCCCGCTGGGCACAGAAATACCCTCCTCAAGTGCTCCCAGTCCCGATGTGCCACACGGGACAGGATGGATCATGGTTGCTCTCCACAGCCTCCGCCAGCAGAGAGGGGAAATGCAGTCGTAGGGTTTTCCATGGGCTGAGAGCCACCAGCCCTACAGCAGCCCTCCCACACAGCCCTATTGATTGTGCAAGGTAACAGTGCACTTACAGAATTTATTAATAAAACCTCTTGCTCCTCTCCCTCCCCCTGTGTTTTTGCAAAGAAAATGGCTGTTTCTGTTTCCACTGCCCTGTGAGAAATAACTCAGGCTCCTAAAGGGTTACAGAGAAGCATCCAAGGCAGACAATAATTTTCTGCCCAAGCTATCTTCTTTAGTTTAAAAATGTTCTCTGTTCTTTTGCAATGCATGAAGTAGATTGTGGGAGAGCTAATATTATATTCCACTACTGAAAGCTGGTGGAGTATTTTACATTGATGTCTGGCTCTAGTGATTTTCTAAGGATTTTGAATTCATTAAATCCAACCATTGAATAATCTCCATTTGTGGCGGAAGGAAGGCGAAAGTGCTTATGCTCCTCAATAGCAAAAAAGCGTGTAGTCTTTTCTTAAATACAAAAGCTATCTGACCCACTCTGTGTAGCAAAGGTTGCCCATCACGTAACCTCTGATTTGCAGACTTTGCTTGTGATCCAGCCCTATCATACTGCTGTTGAATGGAGCCGTGAAGCAGCCTTGGCAGGGTGTTTTTGCACTGCAGCAGCATCCTCCATCCTCAATCGGAAACAAGACCCAGTTGTTCCAAGCTCAAACCAGAGACAGAGGCTCACAGCAAGGAGAAGAGAAAACCCCACGGCTTCTCCCTGTAATTCAGCCCCCTGCCCCAGACGTCAGAGAGCAAGGGCAAGTGTCCAAACACAGAAATATTTTTCACACTGAAGAAAGAGAAACTTGAAACAGAATTGTTTTGATGCCTTGATGCTGATGTTCAAAGCTTTAAATGAAATCCCATGCCTGATCATTTTATTTCTGAACTGAATAACAGTTACTTTGGAGATGAAACTTTGGCTTCAACTGAATTCAGTGAGAGCTGTCACTAATAAGATCCTGCCCCAGAGACACCACTGGTATCAGAAGAAAACGGCAAGATGTTACCACTTAGCGTTACTGCTTCTGCTGCTAAGTGTCAAACACATTGACTTGAATAGATTAGGCTTTTTTTTTTTTTCCTAATCTATCATCTAAAAAAATAACATTAGAATTTCACTAAAAGAAACTTTTGGAAATTGCTTGAGAAAAACTCAAGAGAGTTCTTTCTCCGAATGAAAATAATCACTTCAATTAAATAGAGCTTTTGATGTAGATACAGTCTAACCATCATCAAAGCCTGGAACAGATTTTTCATCCTCCCTTGTCCTTTCTTTGCTTTTAGCTCTATGCATGTGAGAATGAATTTTAGCATCTAGGAATGTCCTAGAGCTATAAGGACCTCCGTATAATCATCATCTCCTATGGGCCTTGATATCTTTCCTATCTAATTCTACGCTGATATTAGGAAAAAATTATCCTTCGTGGTTTCATTCAGATCATCCTACGTATGAAGAACTGGGGAAGTGTTTTGGGTGTTTTGTGCAGTGTCAGAAGATCTCCTTTTACATACAGGGCAGTGGTGGGATTTGATTCAGCTCGGATGATGAGTAGCAGAGCTTCAAAAGCTCAAAGGTCTGAAGCCTGAGCAAAGAACCTTGCAGGAATATGGGACGTGGCAGAAGGTATCAGTTGCGTCACAGGAATATTTAAGAAGGAGTAATATTAAAGCTGTTCACGGAGCTATATTTTCATAGACCTTGGATCAGATCTTGCAGATTAGCATGATGCCTACCGAACTGCATTAGGAGACCTTTGCAGAGCTGTATCCAAATGACTTGCCAAGCTCGTAAATTCTGTGGCAAAACAAAGGCTGAATTCATTTCTTCTGAGGGCTGGTACCCCACTCACTGACCCACCTATTCCTTCTGTCCATCCTTGCAAGGATACAGTGTCTTTCATCTCTGAAGACCCCACTCTGTGCAGAAGGTCTGCTTCCTCCAGCAAAGAAAGGCTGGCAGAGAAGTCTTCATCACACTTTAGAGAGTTGAGTCTAGAAGAAGGTGAACTTGAATTTTGTTTGAGTTGTTAAGGGTCAATTTCTTTTTCAGTCCCATAAAAGATAATCTGAAGTCAGCATGAATAGTTTCACATTGTTCTTCAGAGCTGAAGAAATGGTTGTCTTAAAGGAAAAATATTGTCATCGTCTTGCCGCTTGAGGGGCAACAGCTTGGCCTCAATACTATTATGCCTTTTAATATATTAAATATTCTTTGGCTTAGTCATGGGAAGCAAAGCAACACAACTGCTTTCTAATAAATAAAATGTGCTCAGAAGTAACTCTGAAGCTTTCCAGATAACTACATTTCGAGTTTGCCAGGAAGCCAGATGCTGCTATTGGAAAAGTAGCTGCAATGGTTTGTCATCCGAGCCTAGGAATTGATACCCAAGAATGATATGATGAGACAGACTTGATGACAGCACTGCTCTTTCTATAAATAATTTGAAGAAAACATTTTTTCATTTCAGTAAAAAAAGTTTCTTTTCCTAGAGACTTGTACAGCAAACCAGAAAATTAAAAAGAATAGGCATGCTGTGTTTGAATAGGGCCGTCAAAAGAACATGATATACACAATTTATAGAAGAATATATAGCAGCTCTCACACATTTTACACTACACAGGCTGTATTTTTCCCATAACACCAATAGTTATGAAACTCATTATCTCTTTCACAATGGAGAAACGGAATATTATTCCTTTACTTGCTTGATCATGTCAAATGTCAAAGCAAATTATGAATGCTTGTCCTTCAAACACTCATCCCTCCTGGCAAGATATTAAATATCAGTAGCGTTCACATTCAGCTACAGAATGAACTAATATTGCACACATCTCACAGATCTAAAGTTCACCGTGCCCATTACCTGTCATGCGATTTCATCTCTCAAGTCCTACCTCTTGTCCATGTCCTACTAACTGGGAAATTCACGGCAGTGATAAATGCCACGTTAAAGATTATCTGGAGTACCAGTTAAAATTGTGAGTGGGGGTTACTCATGAGTCTGAAATGTTAAAAAGGGAGTGGGAGAAAGAACGAGGGGTTAATAGGACTAGAGCCTTGATTGTACATCACATGTGAAAGGATTTAGAGAGGCAGCATCAGTATCGTGATGAGAGCTATGGGAAGTTTCTAGCACAAGAGACCTGCCTGAAGTGCAGTGAAAAAAACTCATCATCTTTTTGGTGGTGGAGAAACGGATGTGCTGACCGAAAAGGCACTACTGGAACGATCTGTGTTTGTTCTCAGGGCAGCACCCAAAGGGAAATACAAATTCTTTTTGGGAATACAGTGGGGAATATCGTGCAATGGGAAGGAGGGGGAAGGAAAAAATAATGCCTATGAGGTTCTCTCATTCCCCCCATTATCAGTTCTAAGGAATAATTATGCACCTGTAAACAGCCCAGCAACAGGCTAGTTATGCCATACAAGCACACACACGCAGCTACTCCACACAACCCTACGCGAACTTCAGACAGACAAGAAGATGAAACAGGGAGTCGGATGTCACCGTGATGGATTGCACTTCTGAGGGCTCTCTCCAAGCCCACTCGTGCACGCATGCATCCTGCTGATTGCTGCCAGGACTCCTGAGCACCGATTCCTAATCACTCCACAAACAAAGAAACATTAATCTCTCTAATGTATTAAGAAAAAAAAAAAAAAAAAAAAAAAAGAATTCCTCTTTCAGACAAATGCTCCTCTGCAGACCTAGGGGAGAAGGTGCAGCAGAGCGGCACGGCGAGGCTCGCTGAAGTCATGTCGATTGTAAAATAAGGCAGTCTGTAGGGGAGGTTATTGCCTCTGAAACACTGCATCCCCCACGCACCCCAAGGATGGAGGAGAACTACCCCTGGCCAGCCAAGAGAAATTGCTCACTGCGCTCAGATTGCGCTTTAACCTGGGAAGAAGGGCTTCAACAGGAACATGTTAGGATGCAGATTGAGCGAAACAGGTTTTTAGGATAAGTCTTAAATACTTAAATCAATCACGATAACTTGCTGCACTGAATTTATCTCCTAAGCTGCCTAAAGTAAATTCCTCAGATCTGTCTGAATAATTCTGAGCTGATAATGCGGCACTCGAGTAGGAAGGCTGCTGCCCAGCAGAAGGATTTTCTCATTAGAATTTCAGCCGATTATTCACCAGAGAGCTGGTCTTTCGAGCTCCCACCCTGGCAGCTCACTTGGAAAAAGTTTTATAAACACTCAGTCTACTAAGAAAGGAAATTGGAAGGTGAAAATTAAAGCTAGCCATTACCACTGAGAGGTCAGTGATGGAATGAGCAGCCAAAACAAGGTTCATTTGATCTTCCCTCTGCTCTGGCTCTTTTATTTCTACACAAGAGACCAGGAAATCCTTTTAGATCAGCACAGCTGAGACTGCGGTCTCTGGTGCTGAGCAGAAGTTACCCCAAAAATGATCTTGATCAGATGTTTGTAACACTTACAGGTTCAAAGGGCATTTTTCTATAGAATTGCACCTGGGAGATGGATACTGAACCAGTGATGGAGGCTTTACCCTAAGGGTCCTGGACTTATTCCACTGGACTGAGATTATCTAAACCAAGAGGCTCTAAGCCTGTCTCTGTCAAGGGTTTCTCATTTCATTGCTCTTCCCCACTTTCAGTGCAATCAGTTTTTCAGATGGAGAGACCAGCAAGCGAGGGGAGAGGACAGGTGAGAACCAGGGGAGCCTAAGGGGGAGTTTTGTCAAGAGAAGGAGCAGAACTTCAAATCCAATCCCAATTTATGAGCTTATTGAGGTGGAAAAAACACTGAAGAGTCCATGCACCTCTTCCTCACTTCACAACTGTCCAGGGAGTGGCAGAACCGCCTTTCCCCAGGCTGTTGTGTGATCGCAGCAGTGAGGAGGGGAAGAGGAGCAGCAGCAATAACAACAAACCACCCTGACACAGCGTTTTGAATGAGCTGTAAATACAGCCAGCAGAATGCCATCAAGCCTCGCCACACACCTTGCAGTTGAACCATAATTTGTGCTACGACTTTTTAAAGCTACACCGGTGTCTCGATGAAGTATTTTGTTTGGGCTGAGTAAATGGCAAATGGTGTATTTATTGATTTTTATCTCTCCTCACACCTCAAACGCTGCCTGTCTGCTCAAGGCCAGGTCAGAGCACACTTATTTATTCAGCAAACACCCACTCCATGGCTAAACTATAAACTCTTTGGGACAAAGACAGTACCTTTAATCAGCATAAGGTCCCAAGGGTTTTCCCGTCCCCTCTTTTTTTTTCCAGAGAGACCCAGTGGTGACCCCAGCGTAACACAGAGCTCTGGATGGAAAGCTGGTAGGACCAGTAACGCTTTACACCCTATTAGTGCCATGTAAAAAGTTGTTTGAACTTGGTAGTTTAAGCTGAAGTTTCTATGCTCAATGCTGTGATTAAATACATCCAGCTGGTAACAGCTGCAGGTTATGTTTAAATGTTTCTCCCGTGGTGGGGTGGATTTTTTGGGGGACACACACACACACAAATAGCTGTACGATAGACATCTAGCAGTAAACTGTAAACACAGAAAATGTTGTAAGAGGGCTTTCGCTAGAGCCAATCTTCTGCAAATATGAACCAAATCAAAAGCAATACAAAGGAAAAACCTCAAAGCCCTTGTACTTGAAATTGTCAAAAAATAAGTCAGAAACACCTTGAAAGAATAAATTCACAAACCAACACGACCTCCTCTGCCCACCCACCAACTCTTCTCAGAAGGATGGTTAGAAGAACATGGAAGAGATCAGCAAGATACCAGACAGTCTGGTGGGACTTCGCAGGCCATCAGTGGTCTTCGTGCTGAGGTGGGCAGTACCAGTGCCACCAGCATCCCTGCTATGGTGGCTGGGCTGTGCTGCAGCTGGGAGGAGCCCAGTCAAACGCTTCCCTTATCCCAGGGGCTGACACTTGTCATCAGTTTGGGAAGTGGAGGAATAGGTAGGGAGGGGTTATCTGAGGAGGTTTTGCCCACAAGAGCTCAAGTCTCATCAGCTCGTAAGAGAAAGCTTCTGGAGAAAGGCGAGAAATTGCAGCAGCCAGAGTTGTGAAAAGCCTTGACAAAATATTTAACATGGAGAAAAAGAGAATGCTTCCAGTATCTAGAGGCTTCCTAATTCAGGTTATTAGATGGTTACTGCCACTGCTATTAAAAAGACATGATTTTCTGAGTGATCTACGCAAAGAAGGGCTGGGACACACCCACAGGTTTTTCATGTGCTTTCAGCTCTGCTAATGGAGAAAAAAAATTCCTCTCATATAAGACTCAATTGAATAATTATTCAATTCCATTAACAAATAAGTAATGTGCTGTTTTGTGATGGATCCAGTAAATATATGCCTAAGAAATTTAATAGATAAATCTCTAGATACTATTTTAGGTTCATCACACATGGGTTGATCCAACTGGATTTTTTTTTTTTAATCTATGAGGAAACCATCAAAGAATGAGGATGAGATTTCAAAAAAACCTGAAAGGAATTAGCGCTCCACACAACAACAGTATCATGTGATTAATTCTACTACCATTTACTTAATGGAATAAAAAAAAATAACAGCAGCTATTCTGGTTGTAAATAACCTCTTTTCTCATAGCAGAGACTTATTACAAGATCAACATCTACTGTCAAACTTAATGCTTAGGCTCATTAAAACTGTCCTGTTGATTTTATTTTTTTCTTCTTCAGAAAGTGCCTGCTTTTCTTGAATTGTGTACACGTTTGTACTGGGAACTTGAAAATCTGAAATATGAATGTCTGATCTTTCCCCACCTCATTCTTCTTCAGGTCCCTTTTTTTTTTTTTCGTCCATTTTTTATTCCAGCAAAAAAGTTTTTGCCTTTTTATCAGATTTTCTCCATTTTTCACAGGAAAGCATTCCAATAAGATCTCTATTAATACAGCAGTTTCTAGGTAGCAAGGGAAAAACCCCACAGCATCTCTACTGAAAAAGCTGGCAGATGTTGACTTTTTACGTGTAACTGTAATGCCTCTATAAAAAGGAGCATTCCAGTCTTACAAGCATTAAAAAGGAAAATAAATAGAAGCGGTGAATATGGCATGTCACAGATTACATGTGAGGGACCAGAAATTCAAATCCCCTCTCAGAGGGGACATTGCAGGGGTAATGAGAAGATGCAGAAGCTTTTCAGTCTCCCAAATCAGTCCCTCATGGAACATCATCGAGGCAGACAAACCCGACGGGGCAGCACGGGTGGGGAGGGTTATTTAACAAGCATGGGCTGACGCGAGACACCCACGGACACCTCAGACTGCAGCCTTGTGAAGGAAAGTGCCAGGAGCCGTTCCCATTTGCAATAAACTAGTTACGTGTTGGGGATTTTTGTCTTGTTCAGACAAACTGTACTACGTTATTTACAGTTCTCTGCATTTTTGCAGCCTCATTGAAGCAGGAGAGGGGGCATGGGTTCCCCAGAGGTCAGCACAAGACCCCGGAGAGTGCTGGGCGATGCCCACTGTATCAGAGGGTCTTAAACATAGCAAACACCATACAGACCTCACGGGCTTTGGTGATGGGCTAAGCTGAGTGTCCAACATCATCCTCTCAAGACAACGTTTAAAGGCTCCCGAAAATACCATGCGCAGAGGGCTGGGGACGTACAGGCTTTTGCCATCCTGCAAGAACATCCCAGTGCCACGGTTGTGGGGACCACAGGGGCTCCCTCTGTCTTTGATGGGCAGGAGGCTGATGACAGGTTTTGGTTATGGACATTAAGCAAAACCAGCTTAATTATGGTATAGAAATCTCTCTTGCTGAGAATAAGAACAGGCAGGCCCGGGCTGCACACAAGCGTACTCCTGCCTTCGCTGGGTAGCTCCCCACCACCCACCCCCTCCCCGCCCAGTTCCGTAGCACAGCCAGCACTTGTCCCCACAACCCCAACCCAGGGCTGGAGAAGAAACAGCATCCTGCTTCATGGGAGGAAAGAAAGGCAAGGTGGATTCTACGCAGTTGCTAAAAGCTTGGAGTAATTTGCACTGTTGAAATTCTAGCAGTTGAGATAAGAAGAAATATTTAATATATTTTTCTGGCTACTTTTTCCCCCCCTACCCAAGACATTTTTTTTCCTCAGTAGGGGAGAGCGCTAACAATGACTGCAATAGCAGAAAGAAGTTTAAAGCCGAGATCTTTCCAATTCTGCTTATTCCTTTAAGCTATTCCAATCCCCTTTATGTTCTTTCTGCATACACACATCTGTCTTCTTCAAAGCCTTAACCGTCTCTGACGCACCTGACCTTTCCATCCAAGCACAACGGTTAGATGCAAAAAACCCCCTTTACCTACAGCCAGTAACTCTTTGTTTTGCCAGTCCCACGCCTGCAAATTTTGCTGCTGCAGGAAGTAAAACAGCAAGCAACCTTCCCTTCTCTTTTGAAAAATGGAACTGTCATCTTCCTGAGAGAAATAACAGCTTATCTTTATTTTGTCAGACATGACTGTTAGTTATTAGAGTCATCTTAAGAAAATGCTACAAGAAGAATTAGGACAGTATTGTCGCAGAAATGTCAAGAGTTCAGAAATGAGTTTGACAAGACCTGGGAGTTATATTGTGTAAATACTGGAAACCTATTAAAATAAAGAATCAGGTAAAACTAGTTTCCATATTCAATTAAAAGATGTTACATCCATTCAACAGCCGTTACTCTGATTAGACCCATTCAATTCATGCCAGTAAATATGATTTCATCTATTCATGCACACAAAATTAATCCACTTTAAAGTAAAATATTTGATAAACTTACTATGTTTGGTAATAGTGCTGTATTTTGGCTTGAGTTTGTATAAACACCTCTCTCCTCCACTCAGTGAATGAGATCACACATTGCCATATGATAGAGCACATGCAGCTCTGTGTTTGAAGGTTTTACAATAATTTCTGTAGGAAAAACTTCTTCCATAGAGGAAGAGAACTTAGGCTAAGAGGAATTATGGCTAATAGAGTCTGACCTCAACAGGCTATAATGCAGGCTGGCTTTGCACTCAGTAATATTTGCATCAAGCCTGTATCTCATAGCTGTGCTAAACCATATCAATTCATCATTTAAAGGAGCCACTATATGCATTAGTAAATTGTTTTAATAGTTAATTATTAGCAGTATAAAAAAGGATGGGATTATCCCTGGCCTCAGTCTCCAGGGGCCCTGTTAACACATGGATTATCCTACTGCTGCAACTCCCACCCAAAGCCACCTGGTTTAACAAAACATGAGAAACATTTTGGAAACCAAAAGGCATTGGCTCTGGTTGGCCAGCAGCTGGATATCGGAGCTGCCAGTCTAGGCTTAGACAGAGGGTTAACAGGGTTCAAGTGCAAAACACAGCATTGCTGCTGCCCACATTGCCAGTACCATGCAGCAATAACCACGGATGAGCTGGCACAAAACTATCCCTGTTTGCCTCTTGTCCCCCACTATTCATCATGGTCAATCTTTTTGGCCAAGAATGGGGAGGTTGCACATCCCCAAGAATCGGGACTGCTCAGTGTGGTTGCTCAGCAAGTTCATCGATACCACTTAATCCTGGAGGTGACGTCTCCTGCACACGAGCGTAGCCAGGAGATCCACGTTCTGCAGCTGGAGGATGTGATTAATAACCGCAGCTTTGGTGGCCAAGTCGGTCAGTGCTTCCACCAGTGCCGTGGATGGAAGTGGAAAGTCACCGAGCCAGGTCATTGCTGCCGGACACAGACCTGTACAGTTGTCTGCAGTGGAGGCAGGTGAGCTAGATTTAAGGAACAATATTCAGAAGTTTCTCAGTATACAAAGTGGTTTTGCTTCACAGACTACAACAAGAAATATCAAATCAGTTGTTTCCATTATTTGCTGCAATTTCTCTAACTGATCATTTGCCTTCTTAGCACTGGGGTCAGCTAGAAAGGTAGAGTAGCATTTGCCATTGAAGTTTTTTTAGAAGAACTCCAATAATTTAATTCAATTCCCCTTCCAAATTATCTTCTGATGAAAAGACATGAAAATTATTAGTTGAATTTCAAGTTCATTTTGTTCTTTGATAGCTGAACAACGCTTATTTTTCAGATGGCATTTTGTCTCCTTCTGCACCCTCAGTTCTTAGCCCACCATCTTTTTCCATCTCTTCTCCTGATCGGGTCAACCTTTCTTTGCAGATTGCTTGGCAGGAAGCATACCCCAGAGCAGTGACCTCCGCAGGTCCCCTGGGGCCAGCAGTCACCTCTGCTCCAGCAGCCCAAGGGGGAACATGCATCCCTCCAGCAGCATCCCTGGAGGAGATACCACAGCCTCCATCACTGCAATCAATGAGCCTTTCCCTGGGCCTTCACACAGAGGGAGTGAAGGGTTTTTTTGTAAAGGTTTTTCCAATTATTAAAACAGGAAAACCCCAAGCCCCTACCAGGGCGATTTGCTCTGGAGGCAGGATAGGACAACATGAAATCCCACAAGCAATTTGCTGCGCTGTCTTACCAAGCACAGTCTGGCAAAATAGCACCCTGCCTTACTTAAAACAGCATCTCTGTCGTGGATAACCCCCAAACCCACGGTGAGTAATGAATAAGAAAGCGAGCTGTTGTTTTACTTCCCCTCCCCAGCACTCACTCCACGTTAGGCTCCATCATTTCACAGCCCGCCTGATGTAACGCGATGTGGCAGAACGCGCCCTGGTCCAGGGCTGAACCCTGATGCAGTACAGAACAGATGCCTTGGACTGAAGCCGTTCCTTCCGTGCTTTTCCTACCTTTGATCTACATTTTCTGCTGCTGACAGGCTGCTAAATAAATATCAGTGACAAGGCTTAGTATGCGTTTGTTTTTCTGCAGCTTGCTTTCTTTCTGTTCAGCTCTCCAAGCTGAGTGTCTTGTTGACAAATACACAAACTCCATTACCAATTAATGAGTTCAGCCTGATGTCCTCCACTCTCTTTACTCCCCAGTGCCAGTTCTACACATTAGCCTGGGTAACATTCAAAGATAATTGTGTTTTGTTTATTTGTTTTGGGGAGTAACAGTGATCAGACAGGCAAATCCCAGTCCTTACCAAAGCTGCAGTTCTCTTTTCGAATGCAGCCTGCTCTGAGGAGAGCTAGAGAAGCACACGTTGCATTTGCTCAAGGTGAAACCTCACTTTTCTTTTCTCACTCTTAGCGTTTGGTTTTTTCCTTCTTTTAAGAAAAGGACATTTTTCTCAGCACCCAGGGCTTTTTGCAGGCTTTGCACATCTGGGGCAGGATTTCTGCAGACCCTTGATTTGTTTTGTCACTTTTTAAAGCCCACTCTTATTGCATGCTGCAGTTAATTGAAAATGAGAAGTCATTCTTGGTAATGTGTCAGCTCCAGCACCCGTATGTGGTCAGGCTCATACGTATTTGCGCACAGAGACCTATTTCATTGTTTGAAGAAACATTTAATGAATATTTTCAAACAGATTCATTGACTTCGGGTACCTCTATTTCCAACACAGCTGAAGTGTAATTTTTGAAGATTGGGTACTTGGGACCTTCACAACCAGGAAACGCAGAAATCCAATACCCTTAAGAATTTGGGTAAATTAAGTCCCTGCAAGTCCTCTGTAGGAGAAAAACATTTGGTTAACACTGTAAGTGCAGAGGCAGTAGAGCTTGAATGCGTTAACATGGCTGCAGAAGAGAGTGAGCAAGGGATGAGCTTAATTCAGCCTCCCTTTTCTGCTTCCAGAGATGTAAAGTCTTACTGAACAGCCGTGACCACGGTGCACGTTAGCCGAGGAGACATGAGACACAGTTGGCAAGGCACATTAGCATCTTCCGCTCTGATAATTAGTTCAGTGAAAAATTATTGCATTATCTGTTTGGTTTCACTAGAGACCAATTGCAGTCTTTAAAAAAAAAAAAAATAGAAAAACTCACCTTAGGTGCTTTTAATAAGACAATAAACTATTGTGTTTGCAAACAAGATTAAAACCCATTCAGCACGTGAGTAATTAGCACAAGTCAGGTTGGAGGCCAAATGCATTATTTAGTAATGGAATTAAATTTCCTTAGAAGGGAATAAGTCCATTAAAACCCACAAAAATGTGTAAGTGTAAAGGCAACGTGTTTAAAAACATACTGCAACAGAACTGCTAACATTGCACCAGGATGTGATCCTGATCTTAGCAAATATGCCCCAAATCCCGCGGTCAACGACACCGATTTCACTCCGGCTATGCCGGAGGAGGAACCCTAGCAGAGCCATATTGCACAGCAGGTGTTCATCTTGCAGATGGGTTGAAACCAATCATCAGCACTGACTGCTGCACCATTGGGGAAGAAGTCTGAGATCCTCCAAAGTACCCTCAGAGAGTCCATATTTGCATCCAAAGAGCCACTGGAGAGAGTTTGCCTGGTACAGAGAGCCCTTCCCTTACAAGAACAGCCTGCCTTTTTTCCAGGAATGTGACGCAAAGCTGTATTTTTCTTAGATGTATTTTAATTTTTTTTTTTGTGGCATGGGCAAATATTCTTATCAGCACAAAGGATTCAGAAAAAATAGACTATGCTTAGCAACCTCCAGCACAGCTAGCAGAATGCACTTGACAAAACTTGCGCTCTATAATGAAATTCCTACAAAGGCATTCAGTACTTAAAAACTAGGACAAATTACGCTGTAAGGAGCAGAATATGTAAACGTGGCAAGGAGCTTCATTTTATATTCTGGCTTCAGAGGGGTTACTTCCAGTTGACAGCCGTGTAAACGAGACTAGAATAAGACCCATGCCCACCAGCAGAAAGACAAAGCTGGCTTTGTATAAGAAAATATAGAAACATTCCTTAACGGGGTCCATGTGTATGGTTTTCTGAGAAAGGAAGTGAAGTGTTTGCATCTCTGCCATGAATACCTTCAGACCCTCTCTTATACGGCAGCTTAAGAAACAACAAGAATTTTGGAGCCAGATTACCGGCTCAAACACCCTAGTGACTCACCAGCCCACCCCTGCGGTAATTCTGCAAACCCAGCGATGCGTGTGCCATGCAGCCCCAGCACTAACAGGACCATGATGATCCCCAGAATAGTCAGCCAGCAGTGACTAATGGAAAACAAAACAAAAACAAGCCAACAAAAAAACAAACAAAACCCAAACAAACAAAAAACCCCAAACAAACAGAAGGAAGAAATAACAGCAGCTCACTTGACCCAGAGACTGGTGGCTCTGGGGAGAAGAAAGGACAGCTGCTGATCTCTGGAGTAAGAGTATGAGGTCTCCAAGTCCTCCGGCAGACCCCGCAGCTCCAGGCCCTTTCCCGTAAACGTGCATCTCTGGGTAACTTCTTGAGGCTCAAGTTTTTTTTGGAAGCCAGCAGCGGAGCTGGAGTCAGGAGAGGTTTGTGGCTGTCCCCAGCACAGCTTACAGATAAGCACTTGCTGCAGAGTGATCCATGTTTCTAGGATCTGGGCACATTCCCACTTCCCTGGGGCAGTTGTTTACTTTCAGAGCCAGTTTCCCAGACAGAGCAAGAATATCCATGTCCTGCCTTTTGCTTTCCATCCCTCCATGGAGAGCAGGGGAGGGGACTGGATGTTTGGTGCAGAAGAGCTGTGCTCCCCCAGCCACACACCTTGATCCCAGAGGGGTTGCTGCTGTCACAAAACTTGCACAAACACAGAACGACTCTGGCCTTATATATAATTCAAGCAGCCCAAACAGCTCAGGCTGTCAGCATCTTTATTTGCAGCCTACAGTCAATCCGATTTCTTCCTGATGCAATGGTGCCCGTGGATCACCCCGCACTGGCTGGGACACCCCTCACTGTGGCTTTTGCCAGACCAAACCCGTGGGCAGGGCTGCAGAAGAGGGCTCACGTACGCGCTGCCATCCCAGCCCGGCACAAACAGCTTTTGCTCCAAGTTCACAACCACACACCCAGACACGGGATCTCTCATTGCAAGATCTGAAGAAAGCTTAAGCACAAAACAGGCTGACAGTCCTGAAAGAAGTCAGCAGTCTAAGGAAAATGGGTTTGTAGGTGATGCAAAGCTCTCACAGATTCACTCTGAAGCTGCTGAGCCTCTTAATGTCTTCAAAACCTATTTTCTCCTCTGGGGTCACGAAGGAGGCTGTGTTTCCTGGAAGGCGGCTTTGAGAGGTTTGAGACTCCAGGAAACCTATGACATCAGCAAAGGTCCTGCCACAACAGCTTGTAAAACCAGGAGATTGAGCTCTTCATAGTGCGTTCATCCTCCTTTCAGACACTTGCCCTTGTTTCTAGGCTGGCCATTGTAGTGCAGAGCCATCCCCACCAGTGATGCAGAGCTCCACGGGCAGCTATTGTGCTCTGTTTTTTCCATCTTGACCCTTCAGGCAAGTTCTCCAAAGGCAACTTCATCTTGAGGCCTTCTGATAACAACATCAAGCTGGAAGCAGCTGGACAAGGCAATGGCACTGTGGGATGGGGAGGTTGGCACACCCCCCCACCACCCTTTTGGCAAGACAAGTCAAAGTCTCATCTTCCATCCAGCCCTTAACTCCCTGCTAGCCCCAGGAAAAGCTCAGAGATCTGCCCAAGTTGAGGTGGCAAAACCTCAAGCTTTAGACCAGAAGCCGTTATGGCTATAAAAGCATTTCACCATCTTAAGAGTTGGTATGTTTTTTTTTTCCTCGCACGCAACCAGTTTAATGAGGGATGTGGAATTTTGACCAAAAGTGAGCACATGGCCTGAAAAACAGTTTTATGTCAAGAACCCACGCACCAGCAAGAGTCCTTTCCCCCACAGTTGTTGTAACGAGTTCAGCAACTGCGTAGATAACGACTGTCACACACCAAAACTCAACCAGAATACTTGGCTGGGGAGAAAATTAGACGTCATCATTACTAAAACAGAGACCTGTGAAGGATTACTTGCATATTATGGCAAACTTCAATTGAAATGGGTCATTACTTGCCTTATTAATATTTCAGGAGTGCTTGAATGCACTATCACAAAAGTATATTACTTGGAAACAAATTCAGGTAGAAGGAAAAAAATACCACAAAACAAATTTCATTAAATAATGAACACATGCTACACTAAGCCATCCTGAGATTCAGCCCAATAGTGTCAAAGACAAGAAGTCCTGGTGTTCTACTTATTTATGAGGCAAATCTATCTATTCATTTAGGAAAAAGCAATCATGCTCAGTTAGACACACCAGACAAGCATATGAAAAGAAAAATGGCTTTGAAGCTGCTCCTGATAGCAAGCCTAGACAGCTCGAGATGAAAACTCTGCAATCCAGTCCTTTTTTTTTTAAATTTTATTTTTTAAGGTATATATTAGGAAAAAATCTCTTAAGAAGAGGCATGAATTGCCAATTTTTTGTTGCATAACATTTTTGAATCTTTAAGACAACATTAATGCATTACAGCTCATTTTGCCAGTTGTTGAAAACAATTCTCAGCTGAAGGTGTTCCTTATAAATTGGATATTAGCAGGGAACCAAGCAGAAGATACACCCCTACTGCTGTCCTGTTTGTCTCTAGATGGAGCATGGCCTACCAGTTTTCCAAAGATGCAGGGTAGGAAAGTTATCTGTTATTGTACAGCTCTAAACAACCAATAATTAGTTTAACTTGGGTAAGGAAGCCTTGTTATTTACCTTTAACTGTTTGTAACATCAATGCATGTTATGAAGATCAAGTGTTGAAGAAATAAGAGTTTTGGTCAAAAATCTCCATCAGTGATCCCAAAGGATCCAGATCTATGCTAGGTCCAAGGCTTTCATCTGAACTTAGACAAAGTCATAGATAAACAAAAGATTTCTTTTTTTTTTTTTTTAAAAAAAAGCATCCTGGTATGGACAAAAGAAGTTTGCCATCATCACCTAGAAGCATGACATTCCCAGTAACACAAGCTTTGCTGCAGCAGAAGGTGGATCACGGGATTAGCAGCGTGGTTTATCACCTGATGACAGTATTCTCCAACTGAGAGCTGGAGGAACTCATTAGTGTTGTTAATCAAAGTATTCCAGGACCATAGTTATTTTCTCTGGCCCATCTCCCCAGTCCTGCTCCTGCTTAAGAGACAACATCTCATTTTCACCCACCTATCAGGAGAGCTTTATTTTAAAGAAAAAAAAAAATTGTGAAGACAGGAAGATAAAAATATGTCTTTTAAAACACAAAGCACATTTTATTTCACTTAAAACCTTTCCCATCAACAAACCCTCTTCCCTGCCATCGGGCCCATGACACAGTCCATCATAGATGTCCCCAGGAACCCAAAAAGGCCTGGACCTCACAGACCAGAGACACAGGGCTGGCTGGCCCCAGTTTAACCTGTCCTTTTCCAGGCAAGAAGCCCACCTGTGGAGGCTCAAACCACAGCCCCAGCAGGCTCTCCAGGGGCACTGGGCTTAGCTGATGCCTGCAGAGGCTCCTGAGAAAATCAGGTTTCAGAATAAGCTGAGATAAATCCCCATCACAAAGCAGCAATACCAGAGCAGAGAGGAGGACTCTTACCTGAACTGCTGTCCTCCTCCCCCCAGCAAGACAAAGCAGAAACCCCTCACAGGTGCCTCACCGATCACTGCAGACCTTTTATAGCCCCCAGTCCCACCTCCTCACCACAAATTAAAGGGGCCAAAACCCACCGGAGCCTGGAAGTGAACCCAGCTGCCCGTGGCTGGCAGTTTCCTTCTGCCTGCGTTGGAGTCTTGCCTCCTGTGTGGACCATGTCGGGACTGGTTCCATCACTCCGTTCTCTGATGTATAGTAGGTGTTATCCACACGAGCATCTTACAAAAAAAAAAAAAAACAATGATGGAGAAAAATGACATAAATTGAAAGGTTTTTACCATGATTTGCTGTGCCTGTAGCTTGAACACTAAAAGCTAACAAAGAACAAATGTATATATATATTTTTAATAATACATATTCCCAGACTTTAACAGGCGTAGGTCTGTTTCCAAGGTGAGCACATCCATGGGGAATGTGCTGGCCTTTCAGCACTGCCATATCAGATCCCGTAAACCTGAGAGCTCATGGCTCGCTGCCGCCCTGGGCTCGGGGTGGGTGCACTGTCGCCGTGCCGCGCACCAAAGAATTAGAACGCATTTGAACTTTTTGAGTAATATCACAGCTACGAGCGCCAGGCACTCTGAGCAAACTCGTCTGCCATCTTCTGTTCCTGAAAGGATATAGCTCCCATGGAAGAGTATTTTCCTGTTTTTCTTTGGGTAGATTTGGCAGGGAGGGATGGGTGAGGGGGATTTTTGCAGTTAGGGGCTGGTTTCTGGCTTCCACAGGCCCTGCGCAGGAGCCTGGGCCCAGCCACAGCACATAAACACTGCAAGGAGAAAAAGCACTTGCATTTCAGGGCTAATTTACAAACAGAAGGAGACAGATAAGTGATGAGTGCCAGGTCCATGGCTTCCAGCACGCAAACTGAGAGGCTTTTCCCCCAGGTACGTTCCACAGTGATAGGAATTTCCTTTCAGAGAGAGCCCAGCCCAGGCTGGTTTTGCATTACGGCAATGCAAAATGACAGCTGCACACGGCCGCGCAGCTAAAATCTGGGTTGCCTTTAGCCATATTGATGAATCACAATGTTTGCTTCGTGATGGACTCGCTTAACCAGGCAGGAATAACTCAGGTACCCAGGAAAGCTGTGCTACCTTGGCCAACGGGATGCGAGCTGCAGCCTGGAAAGCTGCTCGGCACGGCTGCGCCTGCCCTCCCGGGAAGGGAGCGGGGAGAGCAGATACAGACACAGGAAGGCAAAACCCAAAGTGGCACTTTCTCTGTCCCCAGACTTGTGACTGAGGGGATAATTGAGAAAAATAATCAAGAACAATGGCTGCTCGACAATGGCGGCAAATTGGGTTGATACTCTCAATGCTCCTCAATTAGTCTGTGCAAATGCTAATTGGAATAGTTCCTTTCTGTGGCACAGTCAGCACAAATCTCAAAACCCGAGATAGTTTTTCTTTTTCTGCAAGCCATCTGTCATGCTAATGTATCCTGTTGCTGAGAGTCGACGCTTGTTTTTTTCCTGTAGCACTATGACAAAGAAGAAGCGCAAACCCAAGCCCAAGCCCAAGCCCAAGCCCAAACACAGCCCTGGGCTCCTCCATGGGTGATGGTTCCCACAGAGAAAACACCAGCTTTCCCGGTAGCCCCGGAGCTGCGTGCTGCCGAGCGCTGCCTGGGCTTATGAATACTGAAGGAACCAGGTGCAAGAGCCTGAGCACCTTGAAATTGCTCTGAAGAAGAATTGCCAAGGCGACCCGCAGCTGATGCTTCTCTTTTCTGGGGATTGATATATCCTGATAGCTATGCCTGCATCTCAAGGTGCATTTAATGATTCATCCCCTTTAATAATGCAAACAGATATTGACGAGGTCTTCAGCTTCCTGAGATAGGCTCTTTAATAATAAAAACCATTTTCATTTATTTTCTTTTCAAAATAATAACAGGAAAACTCAGGGGGATTCTTGGTCTTGGCTCGTCCTTAGTATATAAGGAATTTTTTGAGATCTCTCCTCCTGCCACACTCTGGTCCTCAGTGAGCCGCTGTGGGATGCGGGAGGACGCGCTCCCCCAGCCCTTGTACGCGATGGACATTTTCTGTCCCATCTCCCCTGCTCCAGCCTTTGTCAGGGAACTTGGGCAGGTTGTTGTCCTTGACCCTTCTGTCCCAGGCTGTCCCCATTTAAGCAGCACAGCCCACCTTTAGCTGCCCAGTGTTGCAGCCTGGCTGATGCAAGGCAGCTTTTATTTAGGGCATAATTTACCAAGGGGTCAATTCTGTCCACACCGAGGCATTCAATTCTTATCAGCAAAAATCCATGTGTTACGTGCAGCTGTATCCCCGAGGTAGTTGCAGAGGCCATGCAAATCAAAGTTCAGCTGCTGGAAACTGCACCAAAGAGGTGTTTATTGACACATCTCTTTTGCCAGAATAAAAACTGCTCCATTATTGTATGACAAAATTCCTGTCCTGGAGCCACGGACCCAGAGAAGGGCGGGATATTCCCTGTTGCAGGCTCTTCCTCCTTCAGGGCATTTGCTCCCATTCTACTCTCCTGTATCCAACAGTGTAAACACTGAGTATCCTCAACGTCCAAGCAAAGGCAGGAGTGCGAAAGGTTTTTCTCAAATGTCCTAAAAGCAGAAAGTCTGGGTACAGTGAAGTTTTCAGTAATCGCGTGTGACAGCATCTGGCAACTGGAGCCTGACACCTGCAGTCAGCATGTCATCCGGGGTGTCTGCCAGACTCGCTGCTCGGAGCCACCCATGAGTGGAAAACACAGAACAAAATCAATTACTCAGCTCCAAGACACCCTCCACAATGTGTGGGGCTGGGGAGACGCGCTGGAGTTGGTGAGACCACCCATGCAGCCTGTTCTCAGGCCTGCAGGAAAGCTTTTAACCGGATAGTTGCTGCTATGTTTTTGCTGCTGTTTTCTAGAAAGTTCCCAATTCCTCTTTTCTGCCGTCCCCAGCACAGGACTCGGTACTCTGCCCGTCCCGTGTCCCCCCCACCCCCCCGATCCTCTGTGCTGGTTCAAGTGGCTCCTTTGCTTTTCCGCTTTCAGCTTCCTTTTTCCAAGTGCACGCTCTCGTTTGGCTTTGTCTGCTTGCAGGCACTGCATCTCCCCCGTCACGGTACTACTTAAGTGGCACTTCAGAGGTCCTTCATTCTGCCCTGAAACCCTTTCATATTGTATTCCCATTCATAGCATTTTTCCTGTCTGCTAAGAATTCAAAAAACTTTCAGCTTTTTTTTTTTTTTTTCCTAACCCTTCCGTCCTGAAGAAATGTGATGCTGACTTTGTGCTGTTTGTTTATCTGGAACTTTGCAGGATGGTTGACCTGCCAGCCTCTCTCCATCCCTTTTGAACCTTTGAGCTGTTTCAGTTTGATGTAGGACACAAGCTGGCAGGGTATCAGAGTGCTCCAAAGCCACTGCACATAGCTGGATGGAAGGAGGTGGGGATGCCAACGCCCTTCCTGGGGGAAGGATTGCTGTGGGAATGCATCTCCACCAGACATCAGAGAATCCAGGCACAGGTCCATCAGAAACCAGGCTCTGGTTGTTGTTTCACTGCTTGTGAAAGAATTAGTTTCCCTAGCAAAATTTTTCACATCCCTCCAGCAGCCCCAGGTTTTCTGCTGATTCAGCAGTGCGGTTTACACAGGAGCAGGAGCACCTGTGAGAGGTCGTGCCATGACTGTGACGGCGCAGGACCAAAGCGGATGCGCTGGGAGGATGGGGATGGTGTTACTGCCAGCCTCTTCGGCCGCTGCTTGGTCCCAGAGCAACACTTTTTGTCACCGGCTGGGTGCCTTTACACTTCTTTGCGCGTAGTAATTGCTCCAGCAGCACACTCGTGTACCGCTATGGGAGCAGGTTTCCCTGGTGCCAAATGGGTTATGTTAATTCCTTTCACCACTTAAAGGGTATTATATATACATTTTTTTTTTTTTAGCTGAGCATAGCCCAGTCTTTGTTGTTTTGTTTTTTTTTTTTTTTTTTTTTTTTTTTCTGTCTCTGGGATTAATTATTAACTTTACAACCTGTTGTGTCTTTCATAAAGGAAGGGTAGGTGTACCTGTTATTTAATTATCGGTCCCTGCCTGGACCAAATGCAAGGGCTGGAGCTGGATAAAGTGTTGGTCACACCTGTGCCAGGCTGCTGCCAGGTGATGGCACCTCTCAGCCGGGCACTTGGCATCCACGTGCCCTGGTGCAGTTTGCAAAGCAAAAACAAACATCACAAATTCTCAGCACTGAAAAGCAGCATCACCTGGGTAGGGAGGAGAGGGATGGTGCTGACACCCTGTTTTGTCCATGGACCCCGGCTGCTGGTGAGCCCATGGGCAGCAAGATGCACTGGGCAGGGGCAGGCAGGAGACTTTGTGCCCTCAAACAGGTGGAGAAGTGGATATTTTTTTTTCCCAGCTTTTGCTGTAGCTCCTTGCACAGAAATCCTTTGGGGTGTTAGGGGAGGGAGGCCCCACTGGTAGTGGTTTAGTGACGCTGGGTGCTTGTCACACAGCCCTGTTTGGTGCCTGCACTGGAAATTGTTGAACCAGTGTTTCCCATCGCCGTTTGGAGCTGCTGAGCTGCTTTTAGGAGGCTGCTCTCCTGCAGCCATGGATGCAAACACTGACAGAGCCACCAGTGCAGGACTGGTCTCCTTGGGGTAGTTACTGGGGAATTGACCTGGCTACACTTAAATATTTCAATCTGTGCAGCTTCCCTCAGCCTCGTTCGTGAAGGTCCCTCAAGTCCCTGCCAACGAGCGCTCGCAGCCGGCACAGATCCGATGCCGGCTGTCAGGAGCGCGACCTGCCAGCAAGGCGGTCTGCAGGCTGGGAGAGCTCTCCGCATCCATTTGGATCATGAATGTTTGATGCAATGAGCGCTGCAGCTGGGATGCCGCAGAAGCCACCGGTCTTCCCACGCCTGCTGCTGAGCCTCGCTGCACGCCCAGGACATGGAGAGCAGCCTGAGAGCCCCAACACCCGCACCGCTGCAGGGCTGAGCTGAGACCAGGAGCTCCTCTAACAGTTGCAAGTTTTGGTTGAATTTTGTCCTATTCCAGCCTCCTCCGGCCCATCAGTGTTTTCACCTGCTGGACTGAAGCGTCCTCTTGTGTCTGATGTCTTCTGTGCTGTGACCCATGGTCTTCCCAGCATCCCTCTGATGTTTTAAATAGCCGGTGCTTTGTCTCAATTTCATTGTAAATTGTGACAAAGGTTAACTCCATCACTGAGGGAGTGTGAAATAGGGACTGCAATTCCTAAGAGTTTCTTACCCTCCCGCTCTTCCCGTGGGTTGCCCCACTGATGGAAGCCATTGCTCTTGGGGTGGGATGTGTGGATGCCTTCACACATAGGAGTGCGATCAGCAGATGGAGAGATCTGCCTGCTCCTTCAAACTCCTGGGGATGAATTTGAAGATGCAGAATGAAATTGCTTTAAATTAAATAGGCTGGAAGAGGCGGTGATGGAGAAAACCTCCTCAGGGAGAAGTCCACAATATTGCGGGTTAGGGACCAGCCAGAAGGTCATAAAGCACAGTCATAGGGATGGCCGATGGGAATATGTGTTGGGTTAACAGACTCACCTTTGAACGTCCCAGTCTGAAGGTCTCCCAGCCTTGCTAGGACAGTGCAAGACAAAGGTACACATCATTTGTGTGCCAATCTTTTAATTGATTTGCCTAAGCAGGCCCCGACCATTCCAAGTTTTAATTGTTACTCTGAGCTAAATGAAACCTAATTTACTTTCAAGCATCTTTCCTGACATCTTCAAAAACCCAACCAAACAAATCCCAAAGACCCTGAAGCAAATGGGACAGGTTGACAGATCTGTTTCCACAGTACTTTAAATTGCATTTTAACCTTCCCAGCCTTGTTTCCTGTACAGCTCGAGCATGGAGCAGAAAGACAGCCGGTCCTCACCCGCTGGAAAATGGTGTTTTGCACGGAAAGGACAATCCCCCAACAAGAACGAGAAATAACCAACCAAACCTCCAACACAGGAGCTCATTGGCATCACCTGGAACAAGGGCAGACCTGGTCAAAGAGAGGGAATAGTGTTTCTTACCCCCCATTAACGACCCCCTGATGCCTGTGATGGAGGCGCTGGCCAGGGCCGAGCCTTAGTGCAGCTCGGACTGGGTTTGGCACTGTGAAGTCCTCCTGGCACACCCCTCTTTGGGAGCTCTGGGGCATCACCTTTACACCTTCTTTCTCAAACAAAGGCCAGCTGGACCTAACCCCATTTTTTTTTCTCTTATTAAAAATAAAGTACCAGAAAAATAGTAAAATAGGATAAAGCACCCCATTCTTTCTAGCTCATTTTTTCCTTCTGTCTCTGTTTCAGGCTTCTCATTTTTCTGGCGGTGCAGGTCCCTAAGACAGCCCTTGCATCCCTCTTACAGCCGTTTCTATAAGCAGCTCCAGTGTCTGTTGCAGTGGTTACACACAGCCCCGCACCGGGGATGGAGCATCCTGCCAAGAGGAGCCCAGTGCTCATCGCCACACAGCGCAAACGAGACATTAAACCTCCTGAGAAAACATTATTAATTATCTGTGTGCATACTAAGGGCAACATATTTAATCCAAAGATCCCAAAGTACCAACATGCCAGTCAATAATACTGCTTCTGCTTTATAAACAGGGAAACTGAGACAGCCAAACCGTATTTAAGGCAGAGGTGTGTTTTCCCGTGGGCTGCAGCCCCACGCACACCGTGGGTAGTACCTGTAGGTGACATCTCAGCCCCATCGGAAGCAGCTCTGATGTGCCCCAAAATATTTCCCTGGACCAAGTGAAAATGGAGATGTTGCTCCTAACACACTCGCGCACACTTTCTAGGTACACACCATGTACAGCTGTGGTACTCCAGCGCCTCATCTTCTCCCCGCGCGCAGAGCGATTCCCAGCTTGCTCAGAAGCCTTTTGAGAAGGATAATTGGTAACACGGGCTTGGAAAAACATAAATATACCAGAGCTGATAGAGGGAGGGGGGAAAAAGAAAAGAAGCCCCCAGGAGTGTGGAGGTGGCAGTGTTATAATCTCAGGCTGTCATCGGTTTAACGTTATTAAACAACTTCCTAAAATAGCAGCCATAATTATTCCTGTATGGAGCTCAATCTGGAGAGCTTTAAGTGCCTGCACTCCTCTCACTTTGCTCGGCTTTCCTGCTCCCAAACTGGTGCTCGGGGGTCCCACTCCATGGCAGGGGCCATGCCCCGAGGAAACCCGGGCGCCAGCCCCATCCCAGTTTCACTGGTCTCAGTTCTGTTGACATGAGCGTAGTTTTTGCTGCATTTTTAATTGTAGAAATGTATTTCCATGAATAAAATACAGCTCAGTTGGGGATATGACCTACTTTTAATGGCAAGATAAAACGAGGGTAGATTTGTATTTTTATTTCATTTATTTCAATTGTTCTAAGGCAGCCAGAGATGCTGAAGCAGATCAATAGGAGATCCACAACCGCCAGGCGGCTTTTTTCTGTAAATAATCAAATTCTGACTGAAATGACGGGGAGCTGCTGCATTTCTGTGATGAAGCCTTTAACCTTCAGATAGGTAGAGGAGTTTTGACAGTACATAATTTATATGGAAATAAATAATTTGACAGGGATTTTACATGTACATGTTCTGCACTGCTAGAGAGACCTTCTCTGTTTATCCAAATTATGAATAATACTACTAAATAATGCATAATCCTATTGTCCTGGACAAACATGGTCATTCCAAAGTTCGTTAAGCACGGCAGGATCTGGGGATGCTCTCTCAAGAAACAGACCCTGTAGTTCCTGCTAAAATAAAACACAAGTGGCTTTTCAAGGGTAGAGACGAGCTTTCACTCAGATATTTGAACTTGTCTAGTATTGAAGCAAGGCAGCTTTAAAAGCCGAATTATTTCGGTGTAAGATGTTGGCTGGGCACAATGCAGCCCCACAAGTGCCACAGGATGCCGCACTTATCCCCTCACTTACGGCAGCCGGCGATGAGCCGAGCTGGAGATGGGTTAAACCAGCACGGAGGCCCATGCAGCACTCAGTTACGCTAAATCTAAACACCACAGATTAACTTATTAAATACAGAGAAATGAGCAGGGTCTGACTGCGCTGTCATGGCAGCACCCTGAGAGTGAAGGCACTGCTGCTCCCTGCTCGTCTGCGTGACACCCACGGTGTCCCCAGCCCTCAGAAACGTCCCCTTTTCCCACAGAGGCAAACTCACCAAGCTGAGCGACATTTCGGTCCTTATTCAAATTAGCTGTTATTAATTAAATAACACCCTTCAGCTTTCTTGGAAGATTCTCCCCCTGAAGTTGCAGCAGGAAGCTGGCGTGTGTCAAGATACCAGGCAGATGTGAGAACCTCCGTTATGTTTTCATGAACGCGCACCTCATTAAAGACGTTATCACTACGGGAAAATAAGAAATTTATGGTCGTGTCTTTTTACTGCCTTCCAGTTCCTCTATCACAGGAGCCCACTACCAGATGCTTTTAAACATGCCCACAAAATCAGCTCTTGCTCAGCAGAGCTTCACTTGGGCTGAGTTTTGGCTCCGACACGGATCCTGCTGGAGTCCAAGGAATTTCAGCAGGAGCCTACGCACTTTGTTGATTAGCAACAGAGCGCTGAAGCTCAGGTCTGGGGGTGTATCTGCGTGTGGATTTACAGGTGCTTGATGGTTGTTTGGAGTAATTTGGGTAATACAGATTTTGTTCCACAACGAGTGATTTAGAACCCAAATGCGCTGGCTCACGCAGCCCTTCCAGCAAACCGAGCTGCACTGGGCTCCACTCAAGCAGCTGCAAGTCTGCACGGGCCACAGCCATCAAACACCTTCTCTGCACCCCACTCACACAGGGTTTTTCCTCTTACAAAAAAAAAAAAAAAAAAAAATTCACACTGCCTTAACATTAAAGATTAAAAGCAGCTGCATCTCATCACAGCCAGAAGATTTGTTGGGAGCCGATGACAAAAATGATGGCTTATTGGGGAATAACCTTGAGTGCTGGCGCTGCGTATTTTCAAGGCATATTTAATCACAATTTATGTGTGAATACTTCTCCTTTCACTGGAAATGGAGAGAGGGGTGAGGCTTGAGGATTTCTGAGGTAGTTTGGTTAAAAATGTTGGACAGAGCCCATGGAACACCATGGTACAAACTGCTTGGGGCTTGAAAACATCCAGTGAGAGCCAATGTATTCCTCAAACGCAGCCCTTGGGGCAGGAGCCTGGCAACACAGTCGAGTAGAGGTAATGTTTTGGTTGAAATACTGCTTTCATGTGTTCCAAATCGTAACAATAATAATTAAAAAAAAGAATCTTACCCCTACTGAAGTCTTACTCTACTGAAGACGGAATTGGCCAGAGACTCAAAGATGAAGTGGTGTGAGAACAAGGAGGGTGGCACAGCGATGCTACGCACTGACCGCAGCTGCTGCGGTGATGGGCACCAGGCTGCAGGACAGCAAGGCTGACACCATCGTCTCCTCTTCATCCCCGCTTTCACTGGATTCATTTGTGGCACAAGCCAGCACGACTGCCTGGCTAAAGACCCTTCCTTGTGTCACCCATAGGGACATGGTGGGCACAGCTTATCGGTGTCCTCAGCACTGCAGTGCCCGTCACCGAAATCAGTGTGACCTGGGCACATATTTTGCTGATCAGGTATTTTGCAGCCATGGGCCAGGCCAGGCGTGGGGCAACCCCATGCCGTCCAGAGCCACCTCTCCTTTCCTTTCAAGGGTTACATGTTTGCAATTAGAGATACATAGGATAATCACTGCAGCCATCACCTGCCCATCATAACCACTGCCCACCAAGGTCACCACCACCCAAACTCTAAGGTACATAAATCCATACATAAAGATAAAACAGAGAGGCAGCTCTTCCCTTTTTATACTGTACTGTATCCATGGGAACAGGTTACAACCCAACCCATACCGCAAGGGATGCTGCAGCAGGGTGAAGGAGACCCCACCAAGAGGCCCTAAAACTGGATGAGAAAAGTGAGGAGGGAAAATGCTGGGGTTTTTTTTCTAGTTAGGTAGAAATGTGGAAGTAAATAAATAAATCCCATAAGGAAGGAAGAAGAAGAAGAAAAAAAAATATCTCTCAGCTATTTCTCATTAGTGGAGGAGTATTTACTGAAGTGAATATTTTGCCTGCTCACACAGCATCCCCACCGCAGACATGCCAGTTCTGCACAGCTAACAAGCTATCAGCAGGGAGGAATAAGATTATTTAATTTCTTAGCACACCTTGAATAGCCCTCGAGGATAACTCACATTTGGGAAAATGAATACACAAGCCTGACAAATGGTATTAATAATGCGACACAGGGACCCGTGAGCAGAGCACTGTACCAGAAACCACCAAACTGCCTTCACCATGCCCAAGTCAGCTCTTCACCCTGCCATGGTGATACGTGGCTGAAACCCACCCTAATAACATACCTTTGTGTTTTACCTGCTCAAAGCTGGTGAAAGGGCACAGGTCTTCAGTCCTGCATGCAGAGGAGGCAACAGCAAGGTTCACCTGGGGCTCCCACAGCTGTAGGGATATATTCTCCCCCTGCTCACCTGAGCAGCAGCTCTATGCCATCCTCCTGGGCAAGAGCAGGACCAGGTTAGAGTCATGGAATGGTTTGGGTTGGAAGGGATCTTTAAAGCCCATCCAGTCCAACCCTCCTGCAAGGAGCAGGGACATCTCCAACCAGATCAGGTTGCTCAGAGTCCCGTCCAACCTGGCTTTGAATGTTTCCAGGGATGGAGCATCCACCACCTCTCTGGGTAACCTGTACCAGTGTTCCAGCACCCTCATTGTACAAAATTTGGTTGCCCAAAAACACCTGCCCAAACCTCACCTCATCACAGCAGCAGATTCACCGGCAACCAAAACATCTCTGCAGTGCTCTTGGTCTGCATCCCTGCTGGGAGGGGTTACTGCCCAGGGGCAACTCTTGTCTCACCGTAAGCTTCCCAATGGCCCCTCATGTCCACCAGCAACATAGGTGCAAGGGGAGCAGCGCTCAAGGATATTTCAGCTATAGCTATACATAAATTTATCTGGACAGAGATATTTCTTTTCACTGTGCAGGAAAAAGCTCTGGAGCCATGAACTACTCCATCAACAACTGAGGAACAACACAACCCAGTACAGCCTTGTTATTCCTGGCTGTTTAATTACTGCTCACGACTGATTGGTCTCTAATGAACCTCTTGCATCTGTAACTCATGATTCAATAAGGATTTTCAGAAGATTCCTAACTAATGGGCAAATGGAGCTCGTTCCCACTGAGGACTCCTCACACCTGGGGCAATAGGAACGATGTGGTGGAAGGGTGCAAGGAGGAGAGTGTGTCCTGGGAGTGAGAGGGGAGATGCTGGCAGAGAGGAACTTTTATGCCACAGAATGCCTCCTTGGGCTTACAGAATGAGTATTTAATTAAAAAAAAACAAAACAAACACACAGTGGGAGGCTGGCTCCCAAGAGTTCCTGGAGAAGTTCTCAGAGCTCCCGGCCAGCCTCCCCTGAGCTATGTGGGCTGGGGGCTCACTCGCCTCCCATGTGCAGTTTCTTCAGTTACCATCCATCCCCCCCAGTGCCGTGAACTCCGTATGGCACCCAGGCTGCGGGACGGATGCGTGTGCCGCGTGGGAGGCCGATGGCAGGGACAGAAGAAGCTTCAGCCCGCTGCAGTCCTGAGCGGCACCAGGGAGCAGCGAACCGTGCGTGGATCAGGCAGCGCCGGGTTTTTATTTAAACCTTAATCCCAGGAATTTGCTCTAACGCTACAGTTCAAGCAGACACAGCCACCTGCACGAAGGGTCTGACACCAATTAGTCATTCATGCAAAATGAGGCATTTTTTGGCTTCCAAGTACAAACAATTTTCTGTGGGGCGTCAGACGAGCAATTACCTTACTATGGGCTTGTGAGCAGCTTGGGCTGTCCCATCACGGAGGTGATGAGTTTAAAGACTTCATTCTTGTAGGGGTTAAACCTCTAGTTTAATTGTTTTAGTCTTAGTTTAGTTTAAACTGAAATTTAGTTTACCCTCACACTCCAGTTTTCCTTTATTGCAGTTGAAGCGACAGACACAGCAAGGACAGAGCGCGAGGCCAGCACTGAAATAAGGGTGGGAGAGAGACCAAAGGAGGCAACTGAGTGGCGTTAATCAGGGAGCGAAGGATGTGGCAGGACAGGGATTAAGGTGCGGTGAAACCATTCCAGAGGGCTAGGAGAGGTGTTTACATGAGTAGGGGTCCTCAGGGGGTACTACAGCTATTTACTGAGCACTTGGTGCTGTGGAGAACACCAGCCGTGGGGTGATGCTCAGGGGAGAAGGACCTCACAGGGGTGGGTTCCGCAGCCCGCCCCACCACCTCGCCCATGCCACGCTCATGTCTCCATGCCTCAGAGGCTCTGGAGAAGTTTACAGTCACCACATTTTCCTACCCAAAGCCAGCATTTACTGAACTAACAGCAAACACTTTTTTGACAGATTTCTTTCGGCAGTCCTGCGCTCACAAAGGGCTCGTGCTTACTGGGTGAACGTGCAAACTCCCAGGCTTGCAAACACAGCCACATGATGCCAATCTCTCCAATGAATTAAAATAATTACTTTTCTAATTTGCCCCTAGACTCTGCTAAACCTTTTGGGGCCTTGAGGAAGGCGTGAAGTTTTTTTCACGTCTTCTGCTTGTGTAGACAGACATTTTAATTTATACAATGAATAATTCTGTATTTAATCAGTACAAAGGAAAATTCCCCTCAGGGACAGGGATGTCTCACGATGCGGCACAGGATTAACTACACTAAACAATTCCCGGTGAGGAGGAACGTGGCCGTGCGGGACAGACCCGTGCCTCTGAGCATCAGCGATTTTGGTGATCTGGAAGGTCTCCCTTCCAAGAAGGACTGAGAATGTAAAGGATCCATCAAGGGGAAGATATGAAGGCAACTATCTTTGAGCCAGCAAAACCACTAATTTCAAGCCCAGCAAACGAGATCGGGCTCTAGGAAATGCAAGCCTGTGAACTCCAGCGCTTTCTTGGAGCCCAATTCTGAACACAGAGATCCCAGTGGAAAACAGAAGGTTTATCTGGGTGGGGCGAACAGATGAGGACCAGCAAGCTTTGTGGCTGGATGGTGGGGCTGTGCTTTAACGCTTGAACCTTCCCAGCAGCAAACCTGTCGCGTAGCACTGGCAAACTGGGTTTTAAGATGAGAAAACAGATGCCTGAGGGTAATAGAAAATCTAAGAGTAAATAGAATTGTATCTACAAAAAGATGCCCTAGTTTTAAAACTTTGCAAATTAGGAGTCAGTGACACTAGATATACACGAGCTCTATGTTATTTGCTTATCTGAAGGAACTGGAGAGGAAATAATCCCGTTCAAGGGGTGGCTGGATATATACCCACAGTGAGGTCCCATGGGACAGGCGTCAGAGTCGATGCAAATAGTGCTGCACCAGGACTTGGACCTACTTTGGAGTAGTTTGTAAATAATGAATAATAAATAGTAAACAATAAAAATAATAGATATTAAATAATAAATACTAACAAATAGGTAAAACATTCATTACACGGTATGCTACAATTGAGGTTAAAAGCGCATATATTCTATTAGTTCTAATTACAGTAAGACAAAACAAGCTCAAATATACCAAGAGTTCCTCAAAGTTTTTGTTTTTCAGAAAGGTTTAAAATAATAATAAGAGAAATAAAGTTTGGAAAAAGCTCTTTCTCCTGCGAGGTGACAAGCTCGCAGCTGGCCCAGGAGCCTGCCAGGGAGCACGGCCTGTTCCTTCCCCGCCCTTCGTTTTCGGAGTGATGCTCTCACCCCGGCAGCTCTTTGTGACCAAAATGCCAAAGCCTCATACGAAATTTTAAAACTTAAAACCTCAAAATAAGATTTATACACACACACAAAAAGCAGCTAGGACACTTTTTTTTCTTGCCAAAATGAAATATAAGCCAACTACGCTGTTAGGTGGACTAGTGCCGTTAACTTCAGCTACATCACTTTGCACCCGTTTGGTATCTCAACGTCCACCAAAATAACTCGCACTTCTGGCCACAATTTCCCCTAAATCCTATGCCCAAGGTTTCCTACAGGAATATTTTAGGTAGTTTTCCACTCAATGCTGCACTGAATTTCTCCCAGTCACTTTTCAGACCTCCAGTCTAGGGGGTGGGGGAGGAAAGGTGTGTGCCCGAGCCACCCCAACAGCCCGGACACCCAGGCCGGAGGCCTCCTGTCTGACACGGGATATCTAAGGAACAGTTTGCAAGTGGCCACAGAGAATAACAACCTGCTTGCCTCTGAGCCTGCTGAGGCAAGATGGCTGAGAAAGATGGCTATTTCCCATTACAGCCTGGTTAAAAGTGATATCAGGCAACGAATGGTATCAATCAGTAAATATTGAATCAAGACAAGATTTATATTTTTCTAATGATGGCTATTTCTCGGAAATTTACACAAATCTTTTATGTCTGCTGGCGTTTAGGCCAGTAAATCTATAATTAAATGACACAGTCAAATGCACAAACTTTTGCAGCCTACCTAAGCCAAAAAATACACTTTTTTTTCTTAGTTCTATTCTATTTTCTCTTTTCTGCTCTCCAGTCCAGCCCTGGATTTATCCCCCAGGCAGAACTGCTGTTTGCTCAGCGGGATGAGCTGAAAGAGGAGGACTTTGGAGAGATTTTTAGTTATGCAGGGAAGAATTAAAAAAAAAACAAAGAAAGGAAAATATCCCAATTCTCTAGGTTATATAACCAATCTCTCTGGTTATATTTACACTCCTATAAATAGAGAATTGCCCTGAAAGGGTGGCCTAAAAAAAAAAAAAAAAAAAGACAAAGGGAGTCAGGATGTGGCGACTGTCAGTGCTTGGGTGGGAGCGGGCGCAGGGGTGGCGGGGCTCAGCATGGGGACGAGGACATCTGGTCGTAGTCGGGACACTTGAGCAGAGCCGGGTAGTTACTGTTCATCTGCAGGGACGCCTCACTGGAGATATCCGACGGGCTGCGGCCCCGGGCCCACGCATCTGGGTGCAAGAACTGCCCCGAGTAGTCGGAGCAGTTGCTCAGGCGGGGACGGTAGAAGCCGGGGTGAGGTCGGTAGATGTCCTCAGCCGTGTAGCGCTTCATGAACAGGTAAACGGACATCACTCCGGCGCTCTGCAGGGGAGAGAGACACGGCCTGACGCTCACCCTGCTAATGGCTGCCTTCCCCACCACCAACAAAACAGAACAAAACTATAAACGGCTTTGTTTCGATCTGCTGACGATGCAGAGGGGTTCCCAACAACAGTCACTTCCCTGCCCTGTGCCTCGAGTTCCTGCGGTAAATAACGTGGCACGTCTCCTGCTCCGCATCCATGCTCAGCATCAAATCGTGATCAAACGCCCCATCAGTGCTCCAGGCTTGGGGTCTGTCCCCACTGTGTATGCTTCCCACCATACTATATCTCTGCTCCCATACCTGCCCCAACTGAGGCCTCTTTTTGCTGACAGTCTCAATGCTCCCCCACCGAGAACGGGCTACACTCGTTACAGGGATGTGACAGCTCCCAGGTACCTCTGTGAGAAGGAAGGAGATTGCAGAGAAGGCAAATGACCATCCGTATTTGTAATTGAAGAACGTTTCTGAGTCCTTGGTCCTGTTCAGCATCTCGTCATTAATGCTGGATATGTAGAGGACCAGCCCCACCACCAAGGACAGACCTGGGGAGAAACCAAGGAGAAAGACAGTGGGAAACACTTCGGGGATGAAACCACTGAAGAGGCACCTTCCTTCAAGACCTGACTTGTGGGTGAAAGTGTAGAACTGTGAAAACGTGCTTGAAATAACTGGGGAAAGAGGCTGCTTTCCTGCTGAGCTAAGCCGGGACTCTCCTCTCGTTTTCCTCAAACCGGTACCCGCTCAAGCAAGGCCGTGTGCATCGAGCAGGAGCTGGCTTCAAAGCTCAGCTGTCACAGCTATTTGTTCAACACCAGCACAACACCATGAATAAAACATTCACTTGTCTCATGTAGAAACATCCCGGTTGAGCAGTTTGAAGTTTCAGATCTCTCCTGTGACAGACGTGTCGTAAGAGGCATCCTCTCCCGCAGCAGCTGCTCCTGCACGGGTGCTGGGTGCTTTCCCCCTCCTCTCCTCGCCGCTGCCGCAAACGAGTCTCGCACCGGCTGATTTTCCATCCCTCAAAGCCTGAGCAGGTGGTGGGGCCGAGCTGGGAGCCCTCGTGCATGATGACTCCAACGAGGAGCCACCACAGCGGGCTGGGAGAGCACCGGCAGCTACAACAGCAAACATGCTCTGTGCTCACGGATTTTAAGGAGAAAAGCTGGCTGGCAAAACTCACCCGAGAGGATGAAGAATATCCCAGAGACGAAGGCGAGGATGGTCCTGTGAGGCCGAATGTGGCCGATGTTGCTCAGGATGAAGCCGATGAACATGAAGAAGAGGCTGACCAGAGGGAATGGGGTGGCGGAGCGGATCATCTCTGGGGGGAGAGGAGCAGAGGAAAGCGAGGCCGGGTCAATCCCCCACACACAGCAAGAGCAGAGGGCTCAGCCGGGTGGGACGGCTCCAGCCCCACTGCTCTCTGACCACCTTGTGTCCTTCCTCGCTCCTGGTTGATGTGGGTGCCCCTGCGCTGCTCCCCCACCCCTGCCAGGGCTCCCCCTCTTTGCTAACGAGCTGAGGTGACTCTGTTTGACTGTGGAAACGGCTGCCAACGTTCCTGTTTCTGAGGGTTTCTGTGTGCGGTGGTGCATGGGAAAACAACATCGGAACCTGCATTTTTCTCTAGCTTTGCTGCAAAACTGTTTGTGAAACACTTGTATTTATTAAATCAGAAATGACTGCAGAATTCGTTGTGAGAGCTGCGACACTCCACCCTTAATTCGTCCCACAATGTAATGTGTAAAATTGATGTGACAGAATAAATACAGCTACAAATAACAGAGAGAAGACTATTAAAGCCAAACACTTCCATAACCATCACTGCTAAATAGCCAGGGACGAAAAACTGTATGGCTTAGAGCCTCTGTGAGCATCCAGCTTTTAGAAAGGGGTGTCCCCAAAAGCTTAGAAGCATGTTGAGTAATCCACATAGTAAAAGCTGTAGTTGCATCCTCACATGGTAACACCATCAAGGAACTAGGAGCTTCTTGGGCAAGGACACAAAAAAGATTTCTTGGGGGGATCCTCAGTGCCTCTTTGGTGCAGGACCCCACCAAACCACTTACTGAGGACATTGACTGTGGATTCAGATGTCAGCTGGATGTTCATGGGCATGACGTATTCGATGGTGAAGCACCGGCCACGCTCTTCCCCTGCAGCAAACAGAGACTGAGTTACACCTCTAGTGTGTTTGTCTATTTATTTTTGGTGAGGGGAGCAGAGTGGCTTTAAAATTAATTCTGGTGCATGCATAAAAACAATCCTGCTTTTTTAGTGCTGCTTCCATCTTGGGTGTCAATGTCTGGGGCTGAAGACAGACATCTCTTCAATACCACCTCCCTCGTGCAAAAGGGTTCCCTTGTACATGAAAATGTGACCCCTGAAGCCAGAGGCTTTAATGTCACCCCAGGGGCCGTGTCAGAGCTCTTCGCCTCCACAACTTTTTCAAGGCAGCAATTGAAACTTCGTGACATTTCAGATCAGTCACTTTGAGATTCCCGTTCCCTCGGGTTCTATTCAACTCCGTCCCTGCAGCCAAATCGCTTCATCAAACTTGGCGCGGACGTAGGGAACGGTCCAGCTGACCTGAATCTAAATGGTGCAGGGACAAAATGGGAAGTTTCAGCTGCTGCCCAAGGTGCTGCGGCTGCGGCGCTGGGACGGAGCAGGACGGCGGGTGGTGGGGTCTGGCACGGGAGCAGCAAACCCACCCAAAGCCTGCGTGCCAAGGCACGTCTATCCAGCTATCGGGTTGTGCCTAAGTTTGGAAGCAAAGATGGACACAGCCTCTAAAAATCCTGTTTTCCCCTGCCCTGTCCCATGGTACGGCGCTGACACACAGCAAACGTTACCTTACAGGGGCAGTTTTTGGGAGGGAGGCCATACCTGCCAGAAAGCAGACCCTCCAGAGCCCCGAGTGCAGCGACAGCTTGATTTCGGCAGTCTGGTTTTGGGGCTGGACGATGCCCTCCTCCAGGTAGAGCCAGTAGTCGGTGCTGACGGAGATGCCCAGGAGGCCCAGGCCGCAGACGGCGAACACGCTGCTGAGCAGGGTCAGCGCCTTCCTG
>WHYT01015580.1:171417-184725 GCA_009806455.1 Tetrax tetrax | reverse complement strand
CACTGCTCTCTGACCACCTTGTGTCCTTCCTCGCTCCTGGTTGATGTGGGTGCCCCTGCGCTGCTCCCCCACCCCTGCCAGGGCTCCCCCTCTTTGCTAACGAGCTGAGGTGACTCTGTTTGACTGCGGAAACGGCTGCCAACGTTCCTGTTTCTGAGGGTTTCTGTGTGCGGTGGTGCATGGGAAAACAACATCGGAACCTGCATTTTTCTCTAGCTTTGCTGCAAAACTGTTTGTGGAACACTTGTATTTATTAAATCAGAAATGACTGCAGAATTCGTTGTGAGAGCTGCGACACTCCATCCTTAATTCGTCCCACAATGTAATGTGTAAAAGTGATGTGACAGAATAAATACAGCTACAAATAACAGAGAGAAGACTATTAAAGCCAAACACTTCCATAACCATCAGTGCTAAATAGCCAGGGACGAAAAACTGTATGGCTTAGAGCCTCTGTGAGCATCCAGCCTTTAGAAAGGGGTGTCCCCAAAAGCTTAGAAGCATGTTGAGTAATCCACATAGTAAAAGCTGTAGTTGCATCCTCACATGGTAACACCATCAAGGAACTAGGAGCTTCTTGGGCAAGCACACAAAAAGGATTTCTTGGGGGGATCCCCAGTGCCTCTTTGGTGCAGGACCCCACCAAACCACTCACTGAGGACATTGACTGTGGATTCAGATGTCAGCTGGATGTTCATGGGCATGACGTATTCGATGGTGAAGCACCGGCCACGCTCTTCCCCTGCAGCAAACAGAGACTGAGTTACACCTCTAGTGTGTTTGTCTATTTATTTTTGGTGAGGGGAGCAGAGTGGCTTTAAAATTAATTCTGGTGCATGCGTAAAAACAATCCTGCTTTTTTAGTGCTGCTTCCATCTTGGGTGTCAATGTCTGGGGCTGAAGACAGACATCTCTTCAATACCACCTCCCTCGTGCAAAAGGGTTCCCTTGTACATGAAAATGTGACCCCTGAAGCCAGAGGCTTTAATGTCACCCCAGGGGCCGTGTCAGAGCTCTTCGCCTCCACAACTTTTTCAAGGCAGCAATTGAAACTTCGTGACATTTCAGATCAGTCACTTTCAGATTCCCGTTCCCTCGGGTTCTATTCAACTCCGTCCCCGCAGCCAAATCGCTTCATCAAACTTGGCGCGGACGGAGGGAACGGTCCAGCTGACCTGAATCTAAATGGTGCAGGGACAAAATGGAAAGTTTCAGCTGCTGCCCAAGGTGCTGCGGCTGCGGCGCTGGGACGGAGCAGGACGGCGGGTGGTGGGGTCTGGCACGGGAGCAGCAAACCCACCCGAAGCCTGCGTGCCAAGGCACGTCTATCCAGCTGTTAAAGCTGGGCGTGGGGTGATGGCATGACTCGGGTTGTGCCTAAGTTTGGAAGCAAAGATGGGCACAGCCTCTAAAAATCCTGTTTTCCCCTGCCCTGTCCCATGGTACGGCGCTGACACACAGCAAACGTTACCTTACAGGGGCAGTTTTTGGGAGGGAGGCCATACCTGCCAGAAAGCAGACCCTCCAGAGCCCCGAGTGCAGCGACAGCTTGATTTCGGCCGTCTGGTTTTGGGGCTGGACGATGCCCTCCTCCAGGTAGAGCCAGTAGTCGGTGCTGACGGAGATGCCCAGGAGGCCCAGGCCGCAGACGGCGAACACGCTGCTGAGCAGGGTCAGCGCCTTCCTGCCACAGGTGCTCATTCCCAAAAGCATGGGGGGGCCGAGGCGGCGAGGACGGCTGCCGGGAGAAGGGACATGGCCATCAGCACGGAGCCATCTCCCGCTTTTTGGGGGAACAGATGCGTCAAAGCTTCACCCTCTGCCCTTAATTGCTTATTTAGGTCGAGCTGAAACAAGCCATTAAAACAATCACAGCAGGCACTGACAGATGGAGAGTTTGAACCAAATCCCACCCGACTGCTGCCCCGTGCCCGCCCAGGGCTCGCGGATGCGCTGAAGTCCGAGTGCTGGGGAGGGAGTGGTGTGGGATGGGCTGGTGGGGACCAGCTCTTCGGCTCCCGGTTTGTTTGCTGCAGGTGAATTCCTGCCGCTCCAGCCAAACCCAGCGCTCATCTCCCCGAGGACGTAGCCAAACTGCAGCATCTGCCGTGCTTGGAGCCTTATCTGCCACTCCCATGAAGTGCCAGCCGTATCTCCTCGGCGCAGGAGCCCGTTGAGGCTCCTGGACACCATATTGACAAGTCAAGAAAAATATTTTTATCTGCTGGACCAAAACCCTGTTGCAAACAGCTCCAGTCACCACTCTGCTCCCCCTAGTTTTGCCATTTCTCCTCTTCCAGGGTAGATTTACCCACTGGAGTATCAAGATCCTCATTTTGCAAAAACCATGCTACATTTATGCACGCTGAACGACATCATCAAATGCCTGAAAGCAGAGCAGCGTGACAGAATAGCCTGCATTTTTTGCTTTTTATTGTGCTTGTTGGATCAGAGCTGCCAGCACTGGTGTCGGCTGAACTGGTCCAAACTGGGCTTGTCCTTCAGGGGGAGGCAGGGAAGCATGTGCAGAGAGCTGTGGTCAGGCCCTGGGCAAACATTACAGAAGGAGGCAAAAAAACTTCCCTCATCCTCTTTTCTTTTTTTTTTCTTTTTTTTTTTCTTTTTTTTTTGCTAATTTGTGGGATGTAGCAGTTCTCCTGGTGCCCTGCAGACTGATAAAACATCACCAGAAATCAGAGTTCTTGGTGCAGCAGAGAAAAAGTGCAATTAATATGGGGGGGGGAATAAAAGCCACAGAAATGAAAGATGAGAGGAATAAGAGCAAGAAGGAAAAGATACGAGCGAGAGACGGTCTTCTGGGGAGCAGGAACGAGGCAGTAGCACTATTGACTGCTTTTATAAAGGCAGTATGAATCACAGATAAGTGCCATGTCATGTATATTTTCCAAGGCATATTTTGCTGTTGTTCAGCACTGCAAACAATAAGGAAAAAAAAACAATAAATCCAGCTAGACAACAAAAGCTGCCCAATTTAACACAGGAGCAGCGGGGTGCATCTTCCTTGGGCTCCCTTTAAAACTGCGCAAGGCTCATTCACGCTGCGTGAAGTTTTGAGGGACAACAAATGGGAGAGGGCTGGAGGCAGAGCACGGCGTTCCCCCGCTGCCCGGGAGGGAGGGCACAGCCCTCCTAAACGCACGTGTTGTTTGAAGCCCCTGTTCCCCAAATAACGCCGGGAAGCAGTAGAGCCGGGGTACGTACTGCACGTCACCCTGGGTGTCAGCTCCATCACGCCTGCGCTCACAGCCAGCATTTGCCGTCGCGGCACGCGTTGGTGACCGGGCTCTTCAACAGAGAAGTCTTGTTGCTGTTATCGCTGCGGCAAAGGTGGTGGGATTTAGCAATTAAATCAGGAGATATGGCTCCTGCCCGGGCCAGGAGATGATGGTTTGCTGTTCTGACACGTCCGGGCAGGCAAGCAGACCAGAGCAGGGCTTTACTTCTTGTGCCTCTGATGTAAAAATATTAATAGTTACTTGCTTACAGTGACACTCAGAGATGCCATGATTCCTCACAGCTTGCACTTTTACACTTGAAAGCCTCCAAAGATAACGTTCTGCCGTAGTTCCCTCACGATTAATACAAGCAGATGATGCTGGTAGCTATTTCTCGCTGCTGAACGGCCTGCCAGCCACGCTCTCTCAGGCAGCTCTGTGCTCTTGCCGTGCCCATCCCCAGCAGAAGCACCCAGCACCGAGCGCCCCAACAGCCCTGGCCTGGGCTGGGCTCGCAGCAGGTTTTGTACAAGAATGATGTGAAGGAGCCTTGCAGTTCCTGCACAGCCCAAGTAGCTGCGTTTACTGACCAGCTGCAACACCCGAGGCCTGTCTGCACCTCCCGCTCGCCGCTCTGGGCAAGTCTGACAGAGAAAAGCAGGGAATGCTGCTGGAAGAGGTGCAAATTCTTGAGCAAAAGAGAGAAAGGGAGAGAGAGACTTTTAATATTGCATCCTGCCTGAGTCCGAAGCAGACGAGTGCATCCTGGTAGGAAGCAGATGTACTTGCACCCTCAAGTGCTGCAACAGTGCTGACAATTCTCTCCCATATGAAATGAAGGATTTGGCTCTTCCCACGTTCCTCACTGGATGGGAATATGCCATTTCCCAGCCCTTCATAGATCCCCTTTGATCCAGCAATACGGGCAGGCCAAACAGAAATCCTCTGGCTCATCCATTCTTCTCCCTAACTCACTCAAAGCCGTATTTTCTGGTTGCGACGTCAAAATGAACAGCGTTTACTACAGGATGTCTCATCCTTCTTGGCATTTTGGTGCCAAAACGGTAAAAGGAGCTGGAATATATTCTTGGCTCATGTATCACCAACAAGCCTCCTCCCTCCACATTCTTCGTTAATAAGGAGCCAAAAATCAAAGTAGTGAGTATGTGAAGGTGCAGATAAAGCCATTCAGAGGCAAACAGCTAAGTATCTCCTGTGATTTATTACTCATCAACACCAGGCAGTGGAAAATAGACTCATTTGGCATCATCCATATTGGTCACTGGGGCGATGCTAGCAGCAGCGAGCGGGGTCGGCGTCAGAGTCACGCCTCTCAATTGCCTCATTTCTTTTCTCTCTCACACTTCAATTTCCGTGGAAAGACAGATGCACTAGAGAGTGATCCCTGTTACTGCCTTGCTGGCACATAAAATCGAGCCGGATGCGGTGGGGGACGGGAGGCAGGGATGGTGCGGAGCAGCGGCTCGTTCCCCTATGTCCAGCGCCTGGAGAATCAGCAGGGCTCCCAAGAAAAAGATTTTTCAAGGACACAAACAGGAGCTGGCTTGGTTTTCAGCTAGGATTTAGTCCCCTGTAACCTTTACCAATGGTGTTATGCTTCCTACATCTGAAAAGCTGATGCTGTTTGTTCTCCAACAGGAGCTGCATTTTAAATTAAATGAATATAGCCCCAAAGATTTCCAAGAAATAGAACCTTGCTGCTCCTTTGGTCACACCGTGCCTCCTGGTAGTAGTCCAGGGAATAATAAAGGCAGTCTGCAATGTAATTTGCAGCTCTCATCATGAATTTCTTTTTGTCTTGGAGCCACAGCTTCTGATGGAAACCGCACAAAGCCCTCGCTGGGACTGACCCCTTCAGAAAATGAAATGAATATTGGCATTGTTCCTAACGCACTTTGCCCAGATGTAGGAATTAGTCAAAGTCCTTACCTACTGCTCCATGGTCACAAAAAGAAAATATTATCCTGGTCCTGGTTTCTGAGTCCACCTCTCTGTGACCTAACGCCGGTCACAAGCCACTGCTATGGACTGGGGAAAATAAATGTATTGCTGGTCAACTGCCTGGACAGGATGGGTCGTATCAATAAATCACTGCTCCGAGTTCACTGGAAAACAAGTCTTCCTCCTGCCCTGGGTAAAGGTAGAAAGAGCAGGGCCAAGCCAGGCCAAGGAGGCAGCTATTGATTCTTATGTGGCTAGAGCATAATTTCCAATTTCCTGACATTTGTGAGGAGGGGAAGTGCAGCCAAGGTATTAGAGCAGACGGGAGGGCAGGTTTGGTTTGTGGAGGGGTGCTGGGATCCAGGAAGAGATTGGCAACCTGCCTCTGCGGTTGTGAAAGCCTGGTCCCCGCTGCAAGCCAAGGGCAGAGGGGAGTCAGAGGTGAAGCTGTGGACGTGGGGTGGTGGGAGAAGCTAAGCAGAACACAGAGGAGGAGGAAAGAAACCTAGTGGAAGCGGGAGTAGGAAACCCACTGAGTGAGCGATCGATGTACAAAGAACATCAGGGACCTGGGTAAAAGCTGGCAAACGCAGGAGAGCGTGATCTGGGATGGAGCTGAACTGAAAGGACCAGCTCCCACTAAGCTGCAACAAGAAAATTGGGCTGGCTAAAAATAAAGGGCCTTCAAGCAGCACAATCTCTTCCTCAGGACACAAGACAGGCCGTGAACATGGGCAAAAATAAATAGGTCAAGGAGAGTGGCTCTTTCAGAACTAAACTTTCCAAAGTTGGCAGCGCTGGGGCAGGCAGGACCGTGCTGGGGAGCTGGCAGGGACCACGGCCACATCATCACCCTCCTTCAGATGGCACAGCGTCACCCTGGCTCCTCCTTGAGCAAACCCAGAATAGCCCAAATCTGGTCACGGATAACCAGAGTGGAATAGAAAGGCCGTCGCAGAAGGGCATAGTGGTTCCCCCTCAGCTTACGGAGCACCCAAGGGGTGCAAAAGCTTTGGTCCTAAAACAGAGCACACACCCAGCTGACTTGAACTGATGCTCTGTCGGTCTGTGGAGGTTTTGCCGGTGTGGGGAGCACGCGGTGAGATGACTGCAGCCACAGCTGCGAGTGTGCAGCTCCGCAGAGGAGAGGAAGAGGAGGAGGTGGTGTGGGCAGGGCCTGCTGCTCCATCTGGGACTGAGCAGAAGCAGCTCCACAAACCTGACCTGGAAAACTAGAGGAATGGGAAAGAAAGCTTTGGGTCTGGAATTACTGCCTGGGAAGCAACAGGTCATTCCTGAAGTTTGGAAAAGGTGTCCTGCAAGCAGAAGAGAATCACAAGGCTGCTCTTTTCCCATGTAACCGCTGAAGGAGAGCAGGGATGGCTGCAGAGAGAAGCACCGGCTCCTGGGCTGGTGCACTGAGAGGGAAACGGCTGAAGGGGACGTGGGCTGGAGCGGGGCCGCAGGGTTCCCAGGAGCCCTGTCCTGGGCGGCCAGCACCCACCGCCTCACGCGGTACATGGGAAGACAGAAACACGTGAGGCAGCTTTACAGAGCTGCATTAGTGTCACACAGAGACATGGCAGCTCAATTTCTGAGGGAGAAATTATGTATTGGAAAAATTAAGTACAGAAATAAATCTTTTTGATGTGGAAGAGGCTTAGCCTGATATTAAGAAATGAAACAGTCCATCTCATGGCAGTTTGAACAAGCAGTAGTAACGGCGACTACCAGCAGCCATAAACTTCAAAATGATCAATACTGGACTTGAAAGCTTCCCCTTGGCTGCTAACAGCGGTGCTCCGCGGCCGGCCCCGCACGCAGCACTGCCATTACAGCCCGGCAGAGACAGCAGCATTGAATCAATCGAGCGCACGGGGCTCACAGCCTCTCCAGAAAGGGCAGTTGTTTTTTTTTTTTTGTTTGTTTGTTTGTTTTTTAAAAGGCTAGTTATGAGTTATTTAAAACTAGATTCAGCCACAGCAATCACAAACCTATTAATTTTCTGCTTGTCGTCAGACACAAACAGTGCCTGAAAAATAATCAGAAGAAGCGATGTGCAACTGCCACACACTGTAATGCTCACCTCTAATTTTATGGGTGGGATAACTCGGGATTTTTCCTTAACTTGACTTGCATAATTTTTCTGAGAAATTCTCCTTTTCCCCAGCACTTCCCATGCTTCCTTTCTGGGCCAAGTTACTTTTTTAAGCTCGATCAAAAAATCCTTTCATGGCAGTGCAAGAGTGAAGGAAACGCCGTATAGAAAGTACCGTATTTTTCTGCTGAACCTGCAGCCTGCTTAGCGAGCCCCAGGGCTGACCCACGGCTGCTCTTCCCTCTCCTTCTTTACCACGCACCAGCCTTTTTGCTACAAACGGCTCAGAACCTCCCCTGTTTGCTAGAAACTGCTCAAAATCTGCCTGTGTTGCTGGGGTAGGATTGCGAGGGTTGTTGTTACTGATTAATTGAGCCCACCTTCAGCTCCAGCACCAAATATGAGGAGATTAAATTATATTCCCAAGGTCAAAGGAGCAGCAGCTGAGATTTATTTCCCCAGCCCAGCCCTCTAACCAGCCACTTTCCCAAACCAGCCGCCTCTGCCGTGCCCGCATCACCGCGCTCGCCGGGGCGATGGCTCCGCTCCAGCTCACTCACACTAATGGCTTCGAATGATGCCAGAAACTTTCAACAAACAAAATCATCGACCGAACATCCCCCCTGTCCTGGCTCATGCGCTGCCAGCACAGCCCGTGTGCGTACAGCTAGTTCTCCTTCACATGGTCTTTCTGGATCTGCAAATATCCCCGCAAAACCTCATGTAGAGCACATCCCACCCGCGTGTCGCCTTTCTCCTTGGCGTTTGAGGCTCTTACCTCTTTTAACCCCAGCTGAAGCAATGCTTTGGCAAGCGGAAAACCTGTGGCGCTGGCTGTGAAGGTGGGAAGCTCAGGTTCTGGCAGGCCGACCACGAGGTGAGCGTCACAGCAAGGAGGGTCCTCGATAGATGCTTCAGCTGCTGGGCGGCTCTGGGAGGAGCTGGGAGCGGGGTGGCTTCAGCAGCGGGAGGGGGAGAGGGCCTGGACCAAAGGAGAGGGTGCAGCCTTGGCTCTCCGCTTCCCACCAACTCCCACGAGGGACACGCGAGGCCAGGACACAGGGACAGGCAGGTGGCAAGCACGGCTCTGCATCCACACGCAGACAGCTCCTACCCTGTGGGTTTGTAGAAAAACGTGACATGAAGTGTGTTCTCAGGAGGGAAGTAGAGACTGAAGTCCACTTCTCCAGGTCTAAACTATGTACATACACCCAAGTCTGGTTCTTCAGGTCCAAACTATATATGTATATATATTTTTATATATATATATATGTAGTTATATATAGTTAGAGAGAGAGAGAGTGTGTGTGTATATATTCAAAGTTTACGTCACTGGCAATAGCTGAGCCCTTTTCCTCACAGAGCCCTTCCCAACGCCCTCTCACCCTCTGCACACCAAAGCCAACCTCCAACATTCACCTACTTGCAGCGTGTCAGAGCGCTCGCTGTCAGGGACGTGAGCCAAGCCACTGGTTTCAATACTCCGCAAAGAGCTACAAAGCAGGACAAAAGAGGGAATATCTAGTGCTGCAAAGCAAACCAGTGGGGACTTTGCACTGCAGCAACCTCATCGCCTGGGCGGTGCGGTGGCTGCCCGTTAACCTCTGTGTGCTGTACGTTACGGGCTGCGCTTTGTATCCGAAATACATAAATGCCAGTAACCCGGCGATCCAGGAGCCCTCTTCTGGCTTCGGCGTAGCGCGTCCCTCCGCTCACCTCGCCTGGCGCAGAGGGAGCCGGAGCAAATCCCGAGCGGGGACGAGCGAAGGCAATGCAATCTCACTGCCCACGCCGTGGCCGCAGGAGAGCAGCCGGCTCAGCCGCCCGTATCCGCTTCACACCAGGACCAGGGCTAGGCTGGTCTGGTGGAATATGAAATCTTTAACAGTTGGTTCTTGTTCACTTCCACGTCTCATTTGAGATGGCACAAAGTCCTGCAGTGGCCTTGTGTATTAAAAAAAGGAGAATAAACCTCTTCCTTGCACAATGACAGCTTTTCAAGGTCTCTCTGTCCTTCCAGCGGCAAGGCAGGTCACAGCGTGATTGAAGATCTCAGCCATCTTTTCCATAAAATATTTATCTTGTTTTAAATTGAAGTGGGTATGAGCAGGACCCACTTCTGCCTAAGCCCTGCAGAAGCCGTGTATAATGAACGTCGCACACAAAATTTCCCTGGGCTATAAACTTTTTCTGCTACAGAAGATCTAAGAGAAGCCCCAGTTACCAGCCCAGGTTTCAGGAGACGTGGCTGCTCAGCAGAGAGGGGCCAACACCCCCATTTTCTTCTTTCCCCTGAACCATCAGTGCATGACAGCATGAGCTAAATTAAGTAGCGCCAGGAGGTAAAAAATAGCATCGAGAGCTAATAAAAACTCTTCCACCTCCCCCGTGTCGGCGTGAGGAGAGGCCAGCTCCGGGTACCGGTGCTGCGGAGGCAGGGCAGCCCGCTGCCACTCATCCCTCGCTGCTGCAGCAAATCTCACCAGCGCTGGCAGCTGGAGTGTTTTTATGAACACTTCCAGCGCGATAAATGAGAGAAAGCAAGGAATCCCCTGAGTGCTGTTGGTGTCTCCGACCGCCGGAGGCTGCAGGCAAGCGGCACGCTGGGCAGGCCACACGTGCCGGCCACGGCCGATGAGAACTCCGTCCCCTCGGCATGATTAAGCATGGTCGCCAGCATGAAGCCGATGCCTCGTTAGCCAGGAGATTGCCTTCCTCCTTCCCTGCTTAGAAACCATCTTTAAAGCAAAGCCTTTGGGTACTGAAACGATGGCGTAAAGAAAGCAGAGAAGGGCTGTATCATCCACACCTTGGGCAAACATCTTAATGACCCAAGTGCCATTCGTGGCTGCCGTTAATCCCAGTTGCCAAGCGTAAGGGCTGCTCCATCTGGCTTTGCTTCAGTGGTTTGGGATGCAGCTCCTCGGATGCCAGTGGCGGTGTCTTCGTGTACGCGCTCTCCTGGTCTGAGGCTGAGCAGGTGCAGAAGTTTGCTCCCATCTTCACACAGGAAAGGTCTTTGCTTTGTGTAGCTGCATGGACTTAATCAGGTTATGTGATCTTAAAGTACATAATAAGCATTTACACATAATTGGGACATTAAACTTTCTACCATCCTGATTTTAGCAAGATTCATTGCCATTTCCAGGATTTAACCATAAATGTCTCAGCAGACAAGGTAAGAGAAACCGTACAGGGCACGGAGCAGCACGACCCAGGGCACAGGTGGCACGACCCGGTCGGAGAAGCACAGCTCTGTACCAGGCCCAGCCTTGGGAGGACACGGGCTGCCCGCCCGGCTCAGCACGGGGAAGCGCAGCCATGTCCTGGGAATGTCTGTGGGAACAGGCAGGGAACAGACTCGGCCTCACTCTTTTTCTGTGGGACCAGGGGAACTTGGTCTGACCGCATGTAGCTGGTCTTAACCCACACCCCTCTCCTGGTCACACTGTCCCCTTACACCATCACGGGCTTGTCTCTGTGGTACCACCCTGACCTCTGCTACCACCTGTATAAAGACCTGCTGTTTTCTTCTCCGTGCAGCCTGTGAGATATCTTACAGCAAGAACCGTGAAACAGTTGCCACACGTGATGCTGACATTGCTTTCCTCTTCAGCCATCCCCACCTTCCTTCCCGTGCTTGGGCCACCTCTACCATGTATAACCCACGGCACTTCTCCAAGCAAGCAGATCTATTCCCAGCCACGGAGAAAAGGGAGATCTGTTGTAACCAAGCGTCTCGCATCTCCTGAGAAGAGGGCAGGGCTGCCCACTTGCAGGGCTCGGAGGCTGGGCGAGGTCCTGCCCTGGCAGCCCTGAGCCTCTGTGCCCTGTGGACAGGGATGTCACACAGCAGCGCTGGACGGGCACCAAGTGGGAAAATTAATTATCCACAAGTTGTCTTGGGTCAGTGGATGCTGTAGCTGTGCTGCTCAAAGAATCCCCCCTCAGCACAGCTGTGAGCACCGCTCTAACGAGGTTTTCCACTGATAAGCAAGAGTACCTCCCTCGTAATAAAGGAAAAGCTGCAAGTCCCATTTTCCAAAGGGACCAGCACAAACCCCACTCATCTGTAACAGCCCATGTTCCGAGCATGACGAAGCATCAGTGTGGCCCTTCGACAAATCCATTTTCCCAGTAAATATTTTACTACAACTGTCAAAAGTGTGTGGCTGTACAGTGATAAAATCGGTGTGACTTTGATTCCAAATACTCTTTCTAGAGCACACCTATAACCCAAATCCCATTTAATTTCAGTGAGATTAAGACACCCAGACAACTTTTGTCCTAAACTCCATCATCTAGTTATTTTAAAAATGCCACCTTGAAACCAGGGCTTTAAATCTTCCCAGCTGACTTACGGAAAGCTCCCGGCGCTCGCTCCAGCAGCATACGTGTGCAGCTCACAGATTGCCGATGCCATTGAAGCCTCTGCGGGCTTGTGCATTATTTCCCCTTGGTATTTTATATTCCCTTCCCTCTCCATAAATGAAGCTGAAGCTGCAAATGCTGCGGTATGGCTGCTGCCAGGTGGGGATTCGTTCAGCTCAATGAATATATTCAACAGCTACAATAATACAGCAAGGGACTGGAGAAATAAAGACACAGAAGCATTTCTGTCCCCTGGATGCCACGTGGAGCAGCCACACGGCAGCCAAGGGCAAGGCGTGATGGCAGCAGCGATGGAAACGTGGGCGCGCTCCTCCAGCAAAGCTGCCTGCCCAGGTCATGCCACCGGCACCCGCTGCTACTGCACAAAACCGAGCGGAAACCCTCCTTTTTAGCTGAAACCCTCCTTTTTAGCATTCTTACTGAAGCAGTGCTATTTTCAGTGGATGCCGGACCCTTGCTGCCCTTCCCAAAGGCTCACCTGCACCATGCAGGCCACCTACCCGCTCCAGTGAGGCCTCCTCTTCCTCGGTTTGGGGCTCGGGGAGTGTGAGGGACACAATGAGGACACGGGTGGGGACGGCAGTGCTGCAGGCCAGACCCGCGCTCCGAACACCACCAAGGAGCCTCCCGCTGATTTGTGCCTGGAAGACCTGGCCCTAAAAAGCTGCAAAAATCACCATGCGTCAGGGGCTGATGAAGTTTTACAAAATGCCAAGCGATTATTCAACAGCCCAACAGTGTGTCAGAAACCCACCCCGCTCGCTGCCGTGGTGGCTGCGGTGCCACATTTCACATTTCAGCAGATTTCACGTGTCCCCACCTTCCACGGGGTAGGAATAAGCGGCATGTGGAGAAGTGAAGACAGGCTCCATGTCCCCATTCTCCTGTTCATATGGTAACACACGATCCAGCTTTTTTGGGGGGAGTTTTTTTCCCCTTCTACTTTATTTCACATAACAACCAGGTCAGGTTTTTCTCAGATAGCCTCACTTGAATTCACGCTCCCCTCTCCAAGAGGTTTACTACACTGGAAAGCACTGGCGGCCCTGACTTCCAGCAGATTTTATATTCCCTGTGAAAATACACCTCTTCTCAGCTCAGCGTTCGGAAGTCACGGGCTAAGAGAGGGATGCTCACGGCGCCCAGGAGACTGCTGTGTCCCTGAGCGGTCTAGCGGAGAAAAGGGATGAAAAGCCGGGATTTACCGGCTCCCCGTGTGCTAGGTCCGCCCTGGGATTTTGGACGGGGCTCCGGTAAACCCGAACTACCATCGTTTGAGCGGTGCCGGGGGAGCGAAGACGATGCAACCGGTCAGGCACCGCAAACCACCCACGGCCCCGCGTACCGGTACCCCGGGCTCAGCCCCGGCGGCGGCTCCTGCTCGGGGCGGGGCCCTCGGGACCGGTAACCCCCACCCCGGGGGAGCTACCAAGAGCCTGACCGGCTCCGAATCCGATGGAAAATACAGAAATACCGGCCCCAAGCCCTGCCGCTCCACACCAGGGCGGCACCTCCCAGACGCCCCCCAGCTTTAAACTTTCGGGTTTTTGCATCCAAATCGGGACCCCCTCCCACCCCACGAAGCCAATTTCAGGCGTGTGCTCCCCACCGCCCCCGACA
>WHYT01015580.1:135946-171397 GCA_009806455.1 Tetrax tetrax | reverse complement strand
CCCCTCCTCCTCCTCCTCCTCCTTTCTCCACCCACCCCTCCTTCCCCATTCCTCCCTCCCCTTTCACCCTTTCTCTTTATTCCCTCACTTTTGCTCCATTCCTCTCCCTTTTCCTCTAGTCCCCTCTTTTCCCTCTACCCATCCCTTTTTCCCTGCATCCCTCCATCTATCCCCAGTCCCTCCACTGTGGCTGCAGCTCATCACGGAGCCCCTGCCTATCTGCGCATTCCCTCTGCCCCTCTGTGCCCCCCATGGTCCCCTCTGGGGTGGGATCTGGCTGGGGCTGGCAGCACTGGGTGGGCTGCACTCCCTGGGATACGACTCATTTGCAAGATGGAGAAGGGAAAGTTGGCTTTGGCCACCAGCGTTGAACAAATCCCCGGCTAAGGACACAGCAGACAACGGGGAGGATTGGAGGGCAGCAAGCCAGCGTGCTGGAGAAAGCCAACTTGGCAAGGCTGGGACCAGGGCAGGGAGACAGCCAGGGCTAAAGGAGAGAGGGACACAGGGGCAGATGTCTCTGGAAACCAACACCAGGCTGAGTGATTCAGCCAAAACACACAGAAAATTAGCAGCAGAGCCAAGAATAAGGACGCAGCTCCATCAGGGTGTTCAGCAACAGGACAATTCCTTGGATGGGGCAGGAAGGACAAGAGCGGAGTCACACATGGCGCGAGCTGCCAGCCCAGGCAGCGGGGCCAAGGGCGGCTCACGGCCACCATCGCGGCGCCTGAGGGTCAGATTTGTACAGCAGCTTCCACAGCAAGAGCTTGTGCCGTGCAAGGGCTTTGCACGTGGGAGGGTCACTCCTCCAGCCGGGTCCCAGCAGCAGGGAGCCGGGCAACGGCAGCAGCGGTGCAGAACAGCAGGCTGGCTCTGAGGGAAGGGACTGCTGAAATCCTCCAGCACGGAAACACACAAACGATTTATTAATCATGTCTAATAAAGTCAGTTTCTCATAAGTATGGGGTCACTGTTTCTGCACAATTTCACTCATGCATTGCACTTACCGCAACAATACTCCAGTGATTCCCAGTGCTCTGGCCAAAACATGCCCCGTCTCTGCCCGAGACACCCTCAGCTAGCAAACCAGGAACAGCTGAAGCAGAATCACTCACAATAAAGTGAGAACTGAGATGTGGAGGAGGTGTCAGTTAGATGGCTTGTTTGAAGCCAGTGGAGCCATGTGCTCTGCTGGTTGAGCTCTGTTTTGATTTATGGAAATGGCAGAAGCCGATGCAGATGTGTTCAGCCTGAACGTGGTGGAGCTGAATACAGCGAAGCCCCAGCGAGATCCAGGCTGGTGGAAACCAGTAGGCCCCCAGTAGGCCCAGTAGGGCCCCAGCTGGCAGCCAGAGCATCCTGGTTACGTGTCTTTGCAGGACTGCACCGCTGCATGTGTTATTTCACGCAAAATTACAGCGATACGTAAATTATAGTGAATTCAGCATATTTTCCTTGGCTCATCTCTCAGCCCCCGAAGGAAGAACTGGCTGGCGCTGCAAAGACGCGTCTTTCAGAGTATTCTTCCTTGCACCTGGAGCTCTTGAAACAGCCCCCAAAGGTTTTAGTACCTCTCAAACACCTTTCATGAGAAAGAATTGAAGGCAGAAAATCCATCAGGAGATGGACAGTAAGGAGAGGGCAGGGATTCGGTCGGCAGAATGGATTCTGCACTGGAAAAAGGCAATAGAAGAGTCGATGCCCTACAGGATCCCGGCCCCACGTGGCCCCCGGGAGGAAGTGGCTTCCCTGGGATGGAGCTAATCAGCAGGGAATTACCAATAAAGAGAAAAAGTTACAAGACATGGATGTTCTGTCAGGGTACGTTATTTTAACGCACTAACTGCCTGTCCATCATTTTTATTTTCTCTATATTGTTAAAGAAAACCAAACCCAAACTAAAGTAGACCTTCATTTTTCTCCAGACAGGCGCTCTGCTGTATCAGCTGCCTGGGCACTGTGCAGGATTGTTTGAATACAACGTGAATGAAGGCTGCAGTGCATCAGCCAGTGACACAATTAACCATTACAGTGTAAGAAGCCCCCAGCAGTCATGCATATAATCAATTCGAAACACACATTTTGGGCTCCAGTCTCTTTTCCCCCACCCCCTCTGCTTCTATGCAAATGTACTTGGGCTAAAACACTGGGATGGATTTTCTGCTGCTGCTTGTCTCATACAGCAACTCCTGCCATGGTGAAGTGCGTGCACGACGCCAGCACTCACACCAGGAGTGTTTCCCGCTGGCACGTGGGGCTGGGCTGCGAGAGGGCACCGGCGATGTCCACACACCCTGCACGGCCCCAGAAACACAGCCAAGCTCTCCTACCTCCCCAGCAGCTCCCTGTAATTTCTTCCCTGTAACACCCACCTCCTTGCTGATGGCCAAAGACAGTGAAGATGAAGTGGAAACCCCTTCTCCTGGCCAGGAGCTCTGCACAACTGTCCCAGGCAGGACAATTAGCACTTTGCATCTTTTCAGCATCCTCCAAAACTTGGGACAGGACTTTGCCAAATCCTGAGACAACCAGATTTTGTTGTTGTTGCTGCTGCTGTTTAATGTAACACCATCTAGTGCCATCTCAACATCTCTCAAGCTGCACCACCTTGACCTCCCTGCTTTTCACTATTTTCTGCTGAGCTCTCTCCTCCCCGGGAGGGAGGATCCTCCACCACAGGACATGTGGGACCAGTTAAGCCAGGTGGGATCTTGCCCGTTACAGGACGTTATTCAGCTGTGCCAGTCTTTGCAGGGAGGGAGCCTGACCAGCCAGAGCAGCTCTGCAGCCCTCGTGCCGGTGGTGCAGCCTTTAGTGCCGTGTTCAAAATCGATCTGGAAGCACGAAGCTCCAGGGACACCTGAGCTGCCAGCTTTTAGGATGCACCCAAGGTCAAATCTTATCAGTGAGGAGGGGTTTAAGCTTCATTAATGGCCCAGACCAGAAGAAATTGCTTACAGCAGCTCTCCCTGGGCTGTCAGCGACGCAGCAGGGTGCTGAGGTCCCGTCTCCTTTTAGCGACAAGTGCTGGGTTCCTTCAGGCGACATCCGCAGGGAACCTTTTCCCTGCTCTTTTCCCTTCCAGCAGAAGTCACCCTGAAGGCACTCAGGACATTATACAATAAAAGGCCTGGTCCTGCCAACTTGGGCCACAAACTGGTAGCCCCAGGTTTGCCTCCCCTCCCTCTGATGTGCTCTGTGCTGAATTATTCAGACCCCAATCTGCCCAGCAGACAGCCTGCGACGAAACGTGCTGTGGGCAGCCGCCCCTCGAGCCCACGCGCGGCTCTAGTCCGGCGTCGCGCTGCAGCTATCGACCGACTGTATGGCTGTACGGAGTATTTTGGGCATGGGAAGGGAAAGTCTGCACCAGCCAGAAATTGTGGCGTTTGCCGGAGGAAAGAGGAGAGAGAGCAGGTAGACGCGACGCACTGGCGACGCGATGCTGAAGCTGCTGTGACTTGTGTGGGAGGTGACGGATGCTCCGTGCCAGCTGCCTCGGCGCTTGCTATTTTTTGTCGTTTCGTGGGCAGCACGGTGGGGTTGGGGAGACGCTGGAGCACAGCGGAGATGGGCTCCGGCACAACACTGGGGAACCCACTGCTGCCCCGCTGCCGTCCCTGTGCAGCTTCCAAAGGCTGGGAACCACTTGCTAGAGAGAGTTCTGAGATTTTTCTCTTTCCATGAGAGGGTGTTTGCGGGGCAGATTTGGCACTGGATAGCAAAACTGCCAGGGTTTGGGATCCGCAGCCACGGCACCCACGGCTCCTGCGCAGCAGCGATGTTATTATTTCTTTAGCTTTCAAACACTACAAGTAGGAAAAGAGGGAAAACTCATGACGCCAAAGAGCACTGGCCGCTCTCCCCTCTCCGGGGAGGGTTTTTTTCCTTTTTAAAGGAATTCACTCCTGAATTCCTTTAAAGGGAGCTGAAGCTCCCTTTGCCGTTTCTCCTGCACATCCCTCCGCCCGGACTCGCTGCTCAGGAGGAAGCACAAGGAGAGGTGCAACATTATTTTTATCTCTGCACCCACATGCTGTGCAAAAGCTTGGAAAAAAAAAGTGCAGGGCCTTTCGCAGCCAGCCTCCCCGAGAGGCTCTGACTCACGGAATAACAAAGGCACACGTGTGAACGGAAGTTATATACTTTATTTAAAATAAAATACTCTCCGTAATCGTATGGGTCTACATTGATTTAATAAAAGCTGAGGATCTGCCAGTTCAGGAGTTTTGCCTCGGCAGCTCAGCACATAGAGAGCGTTTGCTCTCACTGTTGGGATTTTCTGTTAACCCTCCCAAAAGGAGCGGAGGTACTGGCAATAAACCCCCTTTCGCATCAGGTCTGTGGGGCTGGGACCCGTCCAGGATCCCCAGACCAACCCCATTGGAGCCATCCAGCCTGGCTGGAAAACAGGCTGCTGGCAGGGTGAGGGATGGCTCTGGCCGCAGCAATTGGATTGAAAAGGTCACGTTTGGGAAAGCAGTTTAGATATCATTGATTATTAAAGCCTCGTAACGCCTGTATACAGGGTATAGTTTACCATATGATTTATATAGCACTGAAATTCATTATCAATCTTTTAACAATGTCAGGGTCAATGAGGCACAAGAATGCTAAATTACTTGTCCCAAAAGGACCAGGAACTGATCCAACAAGTTTTGGGATGCTGTCATGGCTAGCCTGCGCTCTTTCCCTCCTTCTGCCCTTGCACTTATTGCTGGTTGCTTTTCTAACCATTTCTGATGGATTTTTCCTGAAATCACACCCAATCAATGCCTCAGACATGGTACACTTGTAGCAAATGACTTCTGTTAAAAAAGAAAAGAGTATTTCTGGATGTCACTGAAAATGTTGAAGATTTAACAAAGATTTATATGGATTGCTGTGGAGTGTTTCATATGGATTTGGAAGGCTCCCTGTTATGGGCACCAAGTTTTATTAATTGCTCTGAATAGAGGAGGGAGATAAGGCAAGGTGGATCAAGTCCCCAAGGCTGAAAGAAAAATAACACAGATATGGAATAAACATTGCTTTGTAACTTGAGGAACAACTGGTTTGTGTCCAGGCTGCTCAGGTTCCTGTGTTTCCCGGAGCCGCAGGTGAGCGGTGTGTAGGGAATAAGCACAGGATCACTAAAAGGCCAATCCCCAAACCCAGCTCCTTTCAAAAACAGTTTTAACAGGAAATTTGCAGTCACCCAAATACTCACCAGTAGCTACAGCAGGTGCACCCCAAAGGGAGTGGCTCCCTTCGTCACATCTGCCGCAACATCCACCCACATGGGTCAAATTCTTTACGCGGCACCAAAAGCCCCGTCACCAGCCCAGCAAGCGGCCGTGTGGCCGTTGCCTGTGGGGCAGCCGGATCCCTTTCGCTCCCAGGTGATGGCGAGGGGCCTGAGCCCTCCGCAGGAAGGGGAATTTATTCGCAGAACATGAATCACAGGCTCTGCTGCGGCAGAGAAAGAGACGGGTGATTTTGCCAGCCTTGTTGGGCGCGAATAAGATTTAAAACACTTCTAAGCAAACTTCCATTGCAGGGTTGTATGGTTTTTTTTTTTTCCTCACTCAGATATTGTGCTTTAAATTGGTTTTGGAAAATTTTCCTCCCCTTCATCAGATTCTGCAACAACATCTCCTGAGGTGGGATGTCAGGCGCTGACTCAGGGACCAGTAACGAACACTGGAAGTGGCAGCTGGTGTCTGACACCATCACCCTGGCAGTGAGCGCGGCAAGTCCCTTGAGGAGGAGATGGCGTTGACTCATTTCCCGTGAGACCTGCCTCATTTCACCCTCCTCCTTTGGGAAAAGCAGGGAAAAAAGGCAAAAAAAGAAACCCTTGCAGGTAGCTCTGTGTGTCCAGGCTTGCCACCGACTGTTCTCCCGGTCAGATCCTCATTTGTTTTTTTTTGGTTTAGCATCACTTTGGGAAGGTGACACATGACAGATGCAGTTGGGGGAAAAAGTCCCTCTGAGGACAACCCAGCCACACGTGGCAAGAGCTTTCTCATTGATTTGTCTTTGCTCCACCATCACTCCCCAGGGCTTACTCGGGGTTTTTTCAGCCGAGCAGCAAAGGTTGCCTTTGCCGAAGCAGGTGGAATTGTAATTACTTTGTGGTAATTAACGCAGTCACCATTTTAGCTACCCTAGCAGCTCTCAGAGGAGACGGTTCTATTTGCAACTCACGTACCAGCTCTGTAAAAATATTCTGAGATTGCTAAGTTAAATACCCAAATCTCTAAGGGAAGCTGGGGCTGGGAGAGGGAGGACGTGCCTTCGGTTGGGGTGGTGGCCACGAGTAATCGCTGTGATTTATTGAGCACCGGGTGCTAGAAGCGCTTCCTGATGGAGACACTTCCGTGTATGGGATGGGGCCGGCATGGAGAGATTCAGCATCTTCTGCAGAAGCCTTTAACTCTTAATTTTTACCAGGACCACAGGCCTAATCTTGCTTACTTAGAAAAAGTCAGAAATGCACAGTTTGTACAAATTCCCTCCCTTCCACCCTGGAGTCCATCTTGACCCCTGGCTGGGGCAGCAGCGGAGCAGGACCTGCCTGCAGCCAGTTTGCACCGAAAGCATCAGCTCCTCAGCCGCCCGTTACTGGTACTGGTGTCAGGCTGGAGCTGGTACGTGCCCAGGCACGCCAGCCCAGACTGGCCTTTCCCCAGGGACCGGTCTGCAGGGCATTTAGAGACCCCCATCTAGGAGCTCTGTCTCACCCAAAAAGCCAATGACCCCGTGAGCCAATGGTTTGGTTAAGCCACAGCTGGAGATGCGGTGTCCATCGCCTCGGCGCTTTGCTGGCACGGGGAGCAGAGCTGAGCTACGGAAGAGTGGGGTTTTTTCTTCATTTGTTCTTAATTTTTTTTTTCCTCTCGGTATTGAGCCTGCAAATAGCTCGTTCACATTTGGGACAGTATTTCTGAGCAGTTTAAAGGCTGTGTTGTGCATAGGGGTCGATAACGATCATCTGGAGCATCAGGAACCTTAACAGCTCCAGACATCCCAATATTGTATCTCTGGGGAGCTGAGCGCTGCCCTCGCAGCAGGGCTGACTCCCGAGTCCATGGAGGCCATGACAAGGAATGAAATCCCCCCCAGCCCCTGTCTGAACCCTGGTTGATGCAGGCCTGGCCGCCCTGAGCTCTGTGGGCCCCGCTCCCCTCGCCCCGGATGCTCCGACGCTGCGCGTGCACCAGCTCAGGGCAGCGGAGGCTCCACCACCTCCCTCTTCTGCGCTGCAGGAAGCTCTCAAGGCCTGAGAAGAGACGTGTCCACGGGCTGCAGGAGAAGCCAAGCATATTATGAAGGCTGAGTAGCATGTAGCAGCCTGAAAACGCTGTCTCTATGAAAAAAAAAAAGAATTTCAACCATTCCTGTGGGCAAACTCAGCCAGACTTTTCTGCAAATTAAGCTAACCCAATTATTGAATTAGCATGAGATTCAATACATTTGAGAGCAAGCAGAAAAAGTAGTTGTCTGTCAAGTTGTCACAATATTTATACATTGCTTTCACATTTTGAAAACTAAACGATGTCAGCCTAAGTGAGGCAAGTGCCTGGACTCGGGGTGAGTACGGCTGGTGGGACTGGGAGGCCATGTCCTCTTCTCCAGGAGAGCTAAAACAGGTTTTTCATGGCAAAGTTGGGTCCTGAGCATCGTTAATCACCACAAACACTCTTCCCAGGAAGAAGTAGCAGCGAGTGGAATGAATCGCGTGGGGCTCACATACCCAGGGATGTGAAAAAGTGAAGTTTTGAGTTTTCTTGGGGTCTAACGGCACCGGCAAGCCTCATCTCAAGCTCAGAAGCAGACCCTCCAACCTGGCTTTGCACCGGGGCCGTTTTTCCCCGTGGCGTTCAGGCCTGCAGCGGCTCAGAGCTGCTGAGCCCAGCGAGCCAGAGACCTGCTGGCTCCAAGAGCCGCCGGCTCACCCCTCAGCACGCAGAAATCCTCTTACACACATCTCCTTTCCCCAGTTAAGCCTCTTTTTATCTTGATTTATTAACAGGAATTTAAAAAGGGCCCAGGTTAAAATGCTGCGTTTGAATGGAGAATCAAGGTCTGGATCAGGGCCACCTCTGTGACCGACCACGCCGTAAACTCTGCAGCCTCCGGGCTTTGCAGAGCGAATTTTAAGACGGAATTTCATAGAGGCAGACCCAACTCTCACAAAGGTAATGATCAGTAATTTTTATTCATACACACTGGCTGTGAAACTACAATTAATATTTAACAAAAGCATTTCATGCAAACAAAGACTGAAGATATTGAGAATTAAGAAAAAAAAAAGATGCTGTAATTCATACATCAGTCTTGACAACTATACTTCCAATGAATTTTTTTTTTCTTTTTTTTTAATGAATGGCCTCTCCAAATTTTCTGGTAGCATCTTGCAGATAAATGATAAGAAAATAAATAATGTTCTCCTCTTTATAAATATAAAATTTGGGTCTTAAAATAATATTAAAAATATGAATGAGTTCAAGGTGGGATTACTTCTTGTTTTAAAAAGATAACATTAAAGTAACATGCAATAATTTAGAAAGTTTCAGGTGTGCTCTGTATTGTCATGCAAAATCATGTGTGTTGGGTATCGCATGTTTTTTAAAGAGCCAACGAGCTTCATTTTGTTGAAATTATTTTTCTTACATTCATTTTAATGAGAGAATAAATGAAAGGCTTCATGGGGAACAAGCCACCGATTAAATTTAGGTTATGACTGCAAGAATGTTCTGTTCTGCCCCAAGTCAGCAAGGCATGCGAGCGTGCAAGCTCTCCGGACCGCTCCGGGATGCTGGAAGCCCAGGGTCCATGCTCTGCAGAACGGCAGTGGTGCGAGCACCAGCTCGATGCTGTTGCTGAACTGGGGCTTAGGGGCTCGGTGCGGCCGGGTGCCGGGTGCCGCAGCATCGGCCCCAGTAAAGCCAAGCGCTCGGCGAGCTCTGAGCACGCAGCGGGCGCGCGGGAAGGCCAAACCGCTGGAAGGACGGAGCCGTCGGCAGCGTTGCTTCTCAGGGTTCGACCAGAAGGAAAATAAATACAATTCAAACAGTTCTCAGCAAAAGGTTTGTAAAGATCAGAAATATAATTTCGCTTTCTGTTAGAACGTTCCTGTCACTAATTTACGAGTATAAAATGAATGTAACATCACCCGTGGACCTTCCCGTGAATCCCGCAGTGAGGAACGAGCCGCGATGGGAGCGGGCCGGGGCCAGCTCTCAGCACTGCTGCCGCTCCTCCTGCACGTCACTGCTTAAAATTAATAGACTGCTCTTTTTTTTTTTTAGTCAACTGACATCAATGGAAGAAAAATCATAGCTGCTAGGGCAGTTTGCTTATAAATTTGAACTATGGCATCACACACAAGGAAAAGCAAAGCATGAAGATACACGACACAGGAACACATTAAAATATCAGCGCAATAAACCTGCCATGGACGGACCAGCTGCATAACGAACATCGCCTCTCCTTCAGCAGGAGTCAGTATAAACATTGCTAGAAAATAGCTGTGCTGACTTTATTTACCCATAGGGAATCCCACCCTACAATAATCAGTTCTGCTAAGACTTCCATTTACATGGAATTTTTAATTGCACACAGAAATCTCAGTAACAGGAAGAGGTAAGTGCGGCTGACCTGCACAACCAGCAAGCATCACTCCCCACCACACCCCGACTCCAGTTAACAAAAGCTGGATACAGATTCTGTAAGAAACGTATCGGATCTGATTTTATTTCCTCTTTAAACGGTTTCAGTAGAATTACTAAAGTTCTATAAAAAAGTAGAAATAGCATGGTATATCCAGCAATACCACGGGAATCGAATAAGCTGATTTAATATTAAAAATTATAATAATACTTACACAACACTTTTTCAGGTTAAAAGTGTATTAGAAACATTAACTAAGAAGTCCTCACACCTCCCCGTGAGGTCAGTAAGTATTATTATCCCCATTTTACAGATGAGGTAACTGAGGCAGAGAGGTTAAGAACTCGCCCTCTCTCTCAAGGTTTTCCTAGGAACAGGAGGGCTACAGTGCACGGTGATTATTCATTATAAGGCTATTTAATTACCAGTCGTTACTGACACGGCTACTGGTTGGTATGAAATCATACATGTTTATGGAGTCAATTCTTATGTATTCTGAACTATTTCAGATCCCATCTACGAGTGTGGAGCTGAGGAAAAAAAGTGCTTTAGCTTGTCTACTTCACTACTGCTTTGCAGGTCAGTGCCTGCCTACTGAACAGCGCACGGGCAACACGTCGCCCACAGCCGACACTCACGTCAGCAGAGACAAAACCTATGTACAACAACTAATGCTAATGACTAAAAGAACTGAAAATCACATTAAATAATTCCAGAAGTTTTGTGGCAGGTCCGAAAGCCCACTGTAAACTCAATACTGTAAATATGCTTTCTACTCATATCTACTTTATCACTGGATTATTCTTATTTCCAGTGATGTGTTTTGCTTAATAAGGAGCCTCTCCCCCCTCCGCCAACTGCCAACTCCTACGGCATTTAACTGGGATTGCATCTGGATGCACAGGCTGGGAAAACAGACTTTGCAAGCGGCACTCCTCAATGCCTTGGATACATCGTCTTTCTGGCTAGAAGACAAATTCTTCTCTTACTTGACCTTATTAACTTCACAGAGCACAGCATTATTCAATTGAATTCACCTCAAAAGACAGAATGGATTTCAAAGGCTACCAGCATTTAGATACGATGAGTTTCTTTTAAACTAACAGCTGATTTCCAGAAGAACTTTCTTCAGTTTGTAAAAGGAAATGCAATTGTGTTTCTGGAAAGAATGAAGGATCAGAAAGCTAAATTGCATTTCTCCTCTAAATTGGATTAAGGGAGAGCATTTTATTATGGGAACGTGCAATCCTTGCTAGGAGCACTGGGACCAGCTGGCGGGCAAAGTGGCTGTCCTGGAAACCCACCACCCCGCTGCGGTTTATCAACTCAAAGGTGGATAAAGTTGCCCAAATAATGAAGAAATTTGCCTAGGAGACAGTTAAGTCCCATTTAATCCCTGAAAACAGCTTAGAAGCTTTACGTGGCAGACCTGTGCTTCCCACAGCAGGAATGGGGCTGCTCCAGAGCCCCTCGGGACTTGGGTGCACGTAGGATGGAAACATGGCTCCCAGGACTTCTGCCCCAGCTTCAGCGCATCGTAATTTTCAATATGACTTTCAGAAATCTTTGTGGTAATGTGAGTGTCCAGATTATGGTTGCTATTGAACACAAGGGAAAGAAAAGCAGTTCTAATGCCTCTCCCTCTGTTGATACATGTTCTCTAGAAAACAAAATCTTGTGAAAAATATTATATAAATAACATCTGTATTTAAAAAGGTATGAAAACGCTTGCTGGATACTTAAGGTTTTAATTGCCATTATAAATTTCTGGATGACAAACAAGCCACCTGGAGTTGTCATTAAAGGGACGGGCCAAGCATGAGCACTCATGTGCGCGTGCGCTTGGGAGAGCAGTGAGGAGCAACACAAATATTCAATCCCTGCTTTATACAGCCTTGCCTTGCTCCTGCAGGATCCATCAGTAGCTTTTTGTACGCGTGACAGACACCGAGAGGAGATGACGCAAGATGTCGCAAGCCCAGGAACTTGAGGTAACAACATTAAAGAGGAATTTTTGCTTCTATGTCAGAAAAACTGGGGAGCAAATGCAAGTGCCTAAGAAACTCGTTGTGAGAGGCAGCCAGAAAACGAGCACCTCTGTCCAGATGTTGGACCAGCTATTTAATACTGCGCTCTGGTATGAACAGTACCGACCGTCACAGCTGTGCCAGCAACAGCCGCTCACAACGGGACTTGCCCGTACAAATCGTGTTTCATCAGGAGAACCAGATCTGCTTGGGAACACCTACCCGTGGGACCTCCCGCCTGCTTCTGCCTTGGTTCCGCTCTGCCCCTGCACCGCTTTTCTTACGTCAAAACCTTGCACGCTGGTATTTCTCCCTCTATTTTCCTTTTTCAAGTCTCTTTTTCACTTCACATTCTTAAAGCACATGTAATGCCGCCTCTCAGCAGACTGACTTACTTGAGAGCCCCTTATTTATCCAAAATCTGAGCCTCAGAAATCTGTTGAATTAATCTATTATGTTCTACAGCATGATGCTCAGATTCTCCTGCACTATCGCAGGCCAATAACATTCAGAAAAAACATAAATAGCCATGAATGCTGCACTAGTCCACATGCTTTAGGTGAATACCACAATTTTTAAAGTATATAATACACAAATAAGAAAATGAACTCCTGGACTTGGCTGATAATGTATTCGACACAGAACGGTTTAAAAATTTTACTCCTAAAATGTTTTAAAAACTGTGAGTTCTGTTTATTCAGGCAACAATCTGAGTTCTCGGTAGCTGGTCAATGCCCTTGTTAGTGGTGTGTTTTCCCATGCTTCAGAAGGGTCCAGTTTGCCCATTAAAGCCTGCTCTCTCTTACCCGGGAGATGCTGCTCAGAGCTGGGGCTGCGGGAGGACTAGGAGTGGGCAGAAATCAGAACCTCTGGAGTGTTGCAAATTGCGCCTTCCAGGCACCAAAAATACGGCTTCTGAGGGCACCGCGGGTGCAGAAGCACGGCGCCATTGCCGTTTGCTTCCAACCGTGTTTCACTCAAAACCTGTCCCACTCCAGCACGGGTCACCCCTGTGAGTCAAACCCGTCCACCTGGCTACTGACCGGCAGGGCCGGGTTCTCCCAACAGAATCTTTGGCACAGGTTCCATGTTTTATCGTCATAAAAGATGATTAGAAAGTAGATTCCCCCTCCCACCCCCCCCGTTACATGTTCTAGTATAAATTTAAGTCTTTTATGGCAAATATCTTACGTCTTGAATATGTTTACATGCTTGAAAAATTGTAATCAGTCTGCATGCAGCAACATCATGCTTCGGGCATCATCATGCACATCTGACAAACAAAAAGTGCCTATGGCTGCTAACATTAACAAGGCAGAAGGGAAAAAAAAAAGGAAAATGCACTGACTACTATTTTACATGCTGTAACAAACCCAAAATATGCACAAAATATTTACTGATATTTGAATTAATATCTTCTGGTAAGTTGTAAGAGGAAATATCAAAATTTTTTATCTAAGTGATAGGAGAGGAGAAGATTGCATTAATTACAGTGTTCATAATTGCAAATAAAGTCTATTTCCTTCCCTGTAAGTAATAAGCAGACGTGAAATGAAAGCCTAATTGAACCTCGTATAAAACCTGCAGGTAGCAATTATTGTTTAAAAGTAGATCTACTTTTAAAAAAAGAGATTATACCCTAAGTCATTAACAATATCCAAAACCTAAAGTAAAAACCAAAACAGTAGCAATAAAACATTTAGCTAAATCTAAATTATGTCATTCAGAACAAGAACCTTCACAAATAAAGCACAATTTGTTTTATAAAATTTTTATAATACTCTTTATGCTTGATACGATTATGTCAATAACATAGATCTGCTTATTATGAACCCTTATTATTAAGAGTTATTACTAAACATGCAAAATTCATTGCATGAAGCATATGTAAAATGTATTAAATTCCATTCTATCAATAAAACAAGTTTTAGGTGCTGCTTCTTTCAGGCTTGATTATTCTAGCCCCAAGTTTTCTGAATTAAAATGGATTATTTTAAGACTAAATCTCACTTGATTTTCATGAGTTATTCTGGAGAAATCAGGAAGTCACGTGGGGCTGCACATTTTGCTAATTTAGTACACATAATGCTTCCTTTGATTTACTGCCCTATACTGCAGACTATAAATAAACACATGTATATAAGATTTAAGAGATTATAGCTTTGTTTTACATTCCAGGTTAACAAATTTCATAGTAAAATGTTGGTATTAGAACTGGTTAACAGTAAACTTGAGGAGCGGTGTGAATTAAATTAACTGAACAAACAATGGCACCCTGGATCACAGAATAATCTCATGGAGATTAAAATTCACAAAAATATTATTAAAATTATTACTATTATTATTATTAAAGACAAAATTTTACCCTTGAGCTTATCACATGCTACTTAGCAAGATCCTAGAGATCTGGCCACCGCTGAAATGTGTTTAAACTTGGTGTTGCTTACAGGGTAGGTTCACGAAGCCTCAGGGCCCAATTTGATTTTATCCCCCCTCCCACCTACTCCAAATTTGTTTCTGTCATATTTTTGAAACAACTACTTCCAACAATTTTTTTGCCATGCCTCTCCTCCCCAGTGCGGCCGCCGTTTCAGTCTCTTGTGCTGCTGATTTCCCCGAAGTCACCGGGAGGAGCGGTTCCTCGGGACCGAGTGCTACTGTCTCCCAGCATCCGCACCAAAGGACTAAATATTTGAGGTTGATTTTTTTCTTTTTTTTCAGGCCATATGTTAGGTTATTTCTAACACAGCAGAGTGGAAAAGGGAGCAAAAGGACAGTGGGAAGTTACAAAAATATGTAACGTACCAAAAACTGGGTAAGTTTAGACAAGTCAGTGGTGACTTCTTGTAGAATAAGTGGGCACTGTATACTGATTTATTTCCCATTAAGACAACATTGCTGTTGCAAAGCCAAAATCCTGAATAAGTGGCCTTTCCTCCATCTTACACTTTCTAACCCTACAATTTCCAGGCCAAAATGGAATCAACAAGGCAAAGGCCTAAAAATTGTAGGGTTGAGGACCATTCCCCACCGTGGAATTTGTTCCTGTTCTGCCATTTCATGCTACATTTTCTAAAAGAGGGTGTACAAACTGGGGGTTGACGTAAGAGAACCCTTCAAAATCTGTTTGGTCTATGTTAGCGATGACCAGCTGATCTGGAGGTGTTAACACTGGCTGTCCTCGTGTAAAGAATTTATCGAAGTTTTCAGCACCTTTGCCACACTGCAAGAAAAAAAGAAAAACAGAAAAAAGGCTGAAAAAATCAGCAATACATTTGCAGTTCCAGCTTTTTGCAAATTTTTCAGGATACATGCAAGACTTTCCCTCATTTCTTATGAACAGTTAAAAGAAAATTTTCTTTTCAGATATTTTAACAAAAAAATTCTAGGCAGAGAGGTTTTAATAGGTGAATTTTGATAAAAAAAGAGTCAGAAAAGTTTCCCTCCATCAGCATGAGGTGACACAGTAAAGAGGCTTAAGTGTTCAGAATTACTGGGATAAAAAAGTACAAAGAAAATATTTTTATGGATACGTATTGGCAAGAGATACTTTATCTGTCAAGTCACTTCATTATTCTTAAAACCTTTATGATGTAAAATTTTTGTGTTAGTCTCTGTTTCCTTCACGATCTACAGAAAGCTTAAGGAAATTAATTTATATGTTTTGATTCTTCACTGTATATCCTATACACTCTTGTAAATTCATAAACGACAGCAGAGTTCCAGTCCTGGGGACTGCAGGAGGGAGCTGAGGCAGGGAGTGCATCCTGGGAACAGGTCCTCATTACAAAACATGCTATCACGGGTTTCCTCCTCCTTTTGTCTAAGAGAAGAGCCATGTCGTCTGGCGAAGCCCAGCCGAGAAGGGTGGTTATGTATAGGTGCACGCTGAACACAACTCATTCAGAACAGAAAACAAAAGAAATCAGTTTTGCGAAAAGGAGTTTTGAGTAATGCAGAAAACACTTGGAAGGCAGGGAAGTATGATTAGAGGCAAGTTAAAAAGCATGAAGGTGGGACCAGAACAAAATTAGCTTGGGTGCAAGAAAAAAATGCATACTTGAAGAAAACTAGGGACTGAATATTGTGGAGTGGTCTAAAGGAAACTGGTATATCTGCTTATCTCAAAACCACCTACTGTAACAGACCTTTGAACAACGCATGGTTGTATGATACAGGCACTGAATGTTTCTTCCTGTTGTCCCTGACGCTTCCCTCTCTATCCATCCTTACAACATATCTACATGTGGATTTAGAGGATAACATTGCGCCGTTATCTTCAGGCTTAGAGGATAACTTGGGAAGGGTACAATATGGCTTTACATTGGTTTATATTTCAGATGAAAAACGCATGCTCAGGTACTGGACCACAGCGTTCGCAGAAGGACACTTGTTCAGTCTTGGAAGAACACAAGCAGAGGGACACTTCAAGGGGTTAAAGGCTAATGCTAGTCTGCTTTTGTCAACCGGGGTTCTGCACTCACCGAATACCCTGGTGCCCACTGAAGCCAATGCATTTTGGTACAGAATCTCTGGAGAACAAGAACGGATAGAACGGAACTTTGACAAGGGGAAAACTCTCTATCATTGGAATGAAAGTTGATGTGTGTCCAAATTAACAGTCAAATTTATTTAGAGGCAGAACAGTCAACTCAGAGCAGGAACAAAAGGGCTGTTTGTACCAGGAAGACTTTTTGCTAAAAAGATATTCTACAGATAGGCTTCATTCTTCCACAAAATTATGTGCTATTGTTTTTCTTTTCTTGTTCTTTTTTTTTTTTTTGTAGGAAGGGGAAACCAAAGTCCGTGACTCCATTAAGCCTCTCACTACCAGTAGAGGCTGAGAAAATAACTCCTGTAAAATTCAGGTATTTTGGGGGTGCAAATGTTTATGTATTTGTCTTCACATTAAAGAGTAGCACTGCTGAAAACATGGGACTCCTGGAACTCCTAAACTCACAAATACGAGTAAAATGTCCTGGCCAATGAAACGTCAATCTGGAAGGGAACACATTATTTAAACCGATCAACTGCTGACCCCAAATCTGCAGCTCTGTGTTGGAGAACCATGCCTGTGTGCAAAAGTGGCAGGATTATTCCTGCAGCAACATGCTTCCTAGAGAAGATGCTCCTAGAAAGGTTTTCTGAAAAAAACCCACCCCAAACAAAGCCTATAAATACATTCACATCTTCAAACAGATTAAGGGTTATGTGTTTTTCACTTTCTAGAATCCATTTAAATAGAATAAGCAATCACAGTAAATGAGTTATACAGAGAGTATGTGAATATTAGACTTGAATTTTAAATTATTTTAATCTGGGAAAGTTAGGCTCCATGTGAATACGTGTTGGTACTATTTTAATAGCAGCAAACAAAACAGGTCATGATAATTAGAGAGATAGAGCACAGCTGCACAAAATAGGAGCCAAGATCTCCCACAAAACGTGCTACGATGGAACCAGACCATACCTCAAGCTTCTTGTACCTTCATGCTTGTGTTACTTTTAACTTCAAGAAGAATCTAAGCGCCCAGCTCCTCAGCTAATAAAACTAACAGATATGAAGGTAGACTGGCTTTATGATCAGCTTTAAATTTGACTCGAGAGGCATGTAATGAAAATTTTCCATTAAAAAATGCTTTAAAGAGGCGCAGCTCCCCTTCCGACAGACAGCCCTGGGACTGGCTGGGTGGGGTTGGCAGCACCTTTACTTAGTTACACTCCTCCCTGCGTGCAAAATCCACACCGTATGAAAAGGGTGATGACCCCTAGCACAAACCACTCTTCTCAGCATGCAACTCCCCTCCTGGTGACGTGAAAAAGTCATTTGCACGCAAAAAGAGAGGAATATATTCTGCTATCGGGTAGTGGCTTCCCTCTGATCATCAGTTTGTGATACCACTAGCATGGCTGTATTGGTAAATAAATCAGTGTACAGATCAGTGATCCTTCACCTGCAGTGCTACAGCCAGCTATGCATCTCAGTTGAAACAAAAAAAATGTTAAAGAAGAAAGATTCAGTGTTAGGACATAACAATATACAGCTGTTCATGAAAGCTTGTACTCTTGTGTGCAAATTCTTTCCTTTGCCTGTCAATAAAGCACAGCACATGCTGAAAGAAAGCTGTATCAACAAATACAGCTCTTCAAATTCTATTACGCAAACAGTTCTCATGGTAAGAACATCTTTCACTTGTTTGGATTTCTAAAATATTGCTACAGATACATGTGTGTAAACCAGTAATAAAATTAAAAGCAAATCAGGGATTATTCTTACAAACTTGGCAGATGTGGGTTCTGTCAGTGGAGGATGGGGAATACAGACCCCCTGTGGTGTGCAGCCCACCGTGGAGGCAACTCACCCCAGTAGTTCAGACACCTTTAATCATTGACTTCAGATGCTGCTCAGGGGGACAGTCAGAAACTGCATTTATCACATCTCATGGGGCTGATGTGAATATGCCAGTTTTCCTGTTCTCAACTTCTCTTGCAGCGCATGACCGTGGAAGTCAAGACTCAAACCACTGAGAGACTTTTTTGCAAGGAACAAAGTACACTGGGTTATGCTACAGGGTGCCAAAACATTAGCAGATTTACAGACTGGTCTGCCATAATCAAATTGCCTTATTTTAGAAGTGTCCCAGATTTGCAGCACCATCAAGCCAGCATTAATCTCACCCCTCGGGAAGGCATGACTGCAGACACATTTAGCGAGGGAAGTACTTGGCATCTCACTCACCACTTTAGGTTTGAAAGGTGGCTGAATCTCTCTGCTTTCCAGTTTTTCCCAGTCAATTCTCCTGAAGAAAGCATGTTCCCTGATGTCTCTTTCACCTTCAAGGCCACAGCCAAGGCGTTTTGCGGGATGTTTAGTCATTAGCTATTAGGAAGAAAACACCAAATGACTAAATTCAATGCTGCAATGAACGTGAGACAGACTTTCCCCAGATTGCAATGTTCTTGCTCCTCTCCTGAAGATGCAAGTTGCTAACAAAATTGTTTTGAAAAGCTAGAATCCATTTTTTGAAGATTAGTTTTCTTGTTTGATTACTGGAGACAGCACATCAGCAGCAAAATTAAGGGTTGCACTGGACAACTTTTTCCCACTCGGCAGGGGTTGCTGCTGGAGATGTGTGTGGGCAGGCGGTGCCAGGGCACACTGCCATCCTATTAGCTCACAACTCACTCCTGAATTTTGCTTTTGGTCTTTCAGTTGAATCTTATAAATCTCCAGAACAGCTTCTGCCTTACCCCAACAATCAATTAAACTTAATAAATTCCAATATACTAAGGCTATGTGAAGTACAACCCCCTCCTTTCATTTTTCTGGGCTTGTTCAAGACATCTCATTACAGAACCTACAATTTCTTGGCAACCAGCTGACAATATCTAATCTGCGTTTCCTCCCTTGCATCCTTAATGATGTCTTGGTCAATGCTATACCCAGTTGCATAGATTAAGCAGACTTAGGGGGAAAAAAAAAACCCAAACTCACCAGCATTGCATGCTTGGAAACAGTAATAGCTCTTCAATTCACAAGCTCCTCAAAATCTTTTCAATTGGAAATTGAGCAATGTGGCCCTCAACTCTCAGTTCCAATACTGTGTGGACTTTTCAAAGCTCTTTGACAAATTATATGTGATTAACATTCTGCTGGGAGTGATAACTCAACACATCTTTTTAAAACCTCAGCTGTACCACTTTAGTCTCCCTCCAAATGTTGAGTTGATCAGATTCCAATTCTGAACCTGAAATAAAAGCGACTCTAAGCAGACGTTGGGAAGCCGGCTGTGCACTGGGCCAGGAACCACATCCTGCTTCAAGCCTAACAGCAACTTTCCCATTTCGGTTACCTTCTCTAAACCCTTTGCTTTATCAGTGGGGGATATAAGAAAACGTTAATAACAATTCTAGCAGCTTTAATCCTGTTCCAAAGTTACTGCGTTTACCAAACCTAACAAACTCTGATTCAGTAGAATAGTTGTCAAGCAGACAATTCAACTTCAAGAGCACAGTGGGCATGTTCATCTTGCCCAATGGGACACAGTCCCAGGATTACTGAGCTACTGCTGACTACAAGGTTCAGAAGCCTTCTCATATTGACTTCTTGGCTCAGGTATAATGCTCATTGAAATCGGGAATTAATTTGTTAGTTTAATACAGCGGATGAATGTATTATGATCACAGAGACTTGACCTTAGACCCAGCAGTGCAATGCAATTTCAGCTTTCTGACCTCTCTTTGCATACGTGTCTAGCAGAACAGCAGCAAGCAGGGGAGCTGAAAACACAGTAATCAGATCAAGTTCAAACTACATTGACTGAATATATGATTTTCACGACAAGACATCAATCTGCATGTACTTTACAAAAACATATCATATTCTATTTTTGTTGGCCAGCACATCTACACCGGGACAGACTCCAAAATCAGAGTGGTCTTTCCTTTTACCTTGTTGTTCTAAACAGCTTTTCTTTTCCTTGATGATTTTTCCTTAAGGGATTAATATGCAGCTCACGTACAATACTTCATAAGTGGTTGCAAAGGAAAGGAGGAAAGTAAATACCAAATTAACTGACACTAAGTGCAGTGATATTTTATCAGCGTAAGACAGACATCAAAGTAACGCTCTATAGATGGTTTGGAAAAGCTGCAGACTGACAGTACTCTAGGGAATCACATGGAGTCAAGGGAAAGTCAAATTAATTCTTTTCTCCCAAGCTAATCCCCTGAAGTAAAATCTATTCTTTTCTTAAAAAAAAATTGAATTAACTTAGAATCTAAGATAAATTTTAGGCCACAGAGGTTACAGCTGGGTCAGGATTTCCCCACAGTTTCCTTGCATTTATGCTAAGGATTTTCACATAAGCTCATCTTTACCTACATTTAAAAATGATCCCTATTAACTCTTGCTGTTATTAGACATGCTGGGCTGAGGACACTCACTAGAGTATCTGCTACCCATCAAAGCTGAGATATCTCCTCACCTTGCAAACTCGGGTTGTGCTGCCAAGGGCTGAGAGGCAAGGTGGGTGGAGATGTTTCACATCATCTTCCTGTTTATAAATTCTGCTTTGCATTCGGCAGCTACTGATCCTGACATTTGTTCTTACCATAAAACAAGCAGGCACAGCAGGAAGAGCTGAATACTTATCAGCAACACCAAGTGATGAGCACTTCACGACAATACAGCTTAGCACAGCCTGACAAAAGTTGCACTTAAAAACACTACAGTGCCATGTCAAAGGCAGGCAAATTCAATTATTCACAAAGATTGTTAAAAAGGAACTTAATGATAAAGAAGCATCTATCTCACCCCCTTGCAGATGGACACAGCTTCTTTGGACAGTGATTTTGGATAGGAAACATTATGCTCCATTATGGACTGGAAAAGTTCATCTTCGTCTTCTCCATCAAATGGAGGCTGTTGAAAATATCACAGGTAAGTTACTTATTGGTTTGTTTGGGTTTCAAGCCCAGTAACCTGTCTCTAGTCAATTAGAGATGCCCAAGGAGATCAGGATCCAGCAGTGGTCCTTGACCAGGAATACACACCAAACTCCCAGCCATCTGCAGCTTGGGTAAATTCCGACCCAGAAGTTTGGTGTTTATCAGTCTTGGGTACAAATCAAAGAGGAAAGTTCATTTCTGCCCCCAGCACGGCAGCCAGGTTAATTAAATGTGTGCAAGATTATTTTTCTGATCATCTTTAACCATTTCTTAAAGCTACTGTGCACCAGACAGCCAAAATACTTTAAAGGGTGAAGTCTGGAGACTGTAACTTTCAAATTACCTTGTGCTAAGGTATATCCATTCCTCACTTAATTCCAGTTAAACTCCAGTTTGTTTTATAAGACATGGCTGTAGACTCTGCTTCTGTGAATGGGAGACTATCACAAGAAATGGCTGCATTTTATTTTTCAATATAGGTGACGAGGAAAGTGCCCGTGGGTAAGTCCACAGGATACGGGCACTGTACAAGACTCAGCTAATGGTAAATCTTATTTTCTCAAAAGCATTCAGATGCCTAATATTTGCAATGCAGACTGTAAATGTTAACAACTGCAATTGTTACCCATTACAAACTTTTAAAATGTCGGCTAGAATTTAGTAGAGAAAGTATTAAAGGCATTTGTTTAAAATGCATGCTTTAAACTTAGGAAATGCACACCTTTAGCTAGCACTCATTGAAAGCCAATTGCAGAAATCTTTTCCAAATCAACAGAATTCCTTAAAGTTGGTAGTTATCTGCCACTTACTGCAGTACTGTGTTGCTTTTCTACTCGAGTGACTCAGAGAGCAGCATTCATTAACTGTGCAGAATGAGGGGTCTGTAACAGCGTATTTTACCCCAGGACATATAATACAAAACCAGTATTCTTCTGACTTAACTGCAATGCAGAGCATACACACACTCTTATTATGTTTCCCTGTGGTTACAAACTACTAAATGATATTTCTTCCATTTCACGTGCATTTTTCCACTCAAGTGTCTCCCATTCAATTGTGAAGACGGCTATTTATAACACTATTACAGTACAAATAAGCCATATTGAAAGGCAGTGCTTGATTATGTCGGTGCAATATAAAGAGCTTAAAGCCTTTGAAAGCATTCTCAGTGGAGTCAGTTAAGAGTACAAGGAGATAATGGCAGTATGAAAGGCCCCAGTCGTGTCCCCTAAGGGTCTAACCCTTTAGGAAGCCTTGAAACAGAGCAGCAGGAGAGGCAGGAGGAGGTCACAGCCAGGTAACTCTTACCTGGCCAGCCAACATCTCATAGAGCAGCACTCCGTACGCCCACCAATCCACAGACTTCCCATAGGGCTGGTAAGCAATAATCTGTATAATCACAAAAGCAAAGAAAAAAACCCTGTGTTAACTACCATCCAGTTTTGTGATGTATTAGATAAATACTGTCGTACAGAGATGAACGTATTTCCTTGAGAAAGCCCAGAAAGCCAGTCCTGTAATCCTCACTCCACCTAATCACTGATTTCAGTGGGAGTTGGACTGTTTTGCAAATGTTAGTCAAAACCTGCCCATGTACTTTGGTACTCTGATATCTTGGGAAATGTGGCTCTTAGAGGACCATGGGATGTGCATTTGAAGGCGAAGGAGGAAGTAGAGCAGCACAATGCAGGATACAATGCAAAAACATTATCTACCCATTTTTGTCAAGCTTGAAATCATGAGACTCACTCAACTTACAGATCATCAATAATTAAGCCGTTCTTTCTTTTCAATATTTATATTTTTGTTCTGCTGTAAAAGGAATAAAAACTTATGAAAAGAGTGAAACCCTGAAAAGCTCAGTTACATTTTCCGAAGTTGCATGGTGAAGATACTCTCAGCACGAAGCTAGATACCAGCTACACAAAAAAGAAAGGGGTTTCTGCTGTTCAGCCTAATGGAAATGTCAAGTACTTCACATCCTCTGGGTTCACATCTGACTCACATAGAAGCACAAATTGAGTTCTGACACAACAAAAGGCTGCAAGTGCCAACAGCATGCAGGTCCCCTCGTGCGTCATTTTCTTTAATAGAGGCCTCTTCAGAGATCAGTGTTAATTTATTTAAGAGATGCACTTGAGGAGGTTTGCTACAGAGGGAGTTTTGAGGTGCAGACGTTCTCTCAGATCTCCTTCTAAATAACTGTGATGGGAAACTGAGTCGTGGAGGGATGCAGGAGGTCCCAGCCACTGCCCATCCACGTTGCAGAAGGCACTAGCAGAGCCTCCAGCCCCAACGCCACTGCTTCACTAGAAGAAGCAGAGAACTGAGGCAGTCATTGCTCCAGATGGGCTTGTATTTATTTTCCTGTTTGCATGCATTTTTATTCTTTGTGAAACAAATTGCTAAGACCAAGTACACATCACATATTCTAGATTTTTTACTTGTCTGAAAGAGAAGTTGAACAGGCAAGTTTTGTAGTTTCTCAGGAAAACAGTGAGTCACCAGTTCAATAAAGCAGGACTGCCTGGCTACTAAATACAATTAGAGTCTCTGTGTGAATATACATTCTTCCTGGGATAACGGCAGCACATGAATTAAAAATTACTGCAATGTTCCTAAGCAAAGGATTTAAAAATCAGTTGCACTTTGAAATATATTACACAACCAGAGGTAATAACAAGATTCTCAGCTAGAAGTTCCTACGTAAAGGCAATCTTTATTAGTTGTCTTTTAGCAGTACTATGGGCTTTAAAATATATATTTGGGACATTCATTTCATGTTATAGTGGTTGACATACTTGGCTACTCTGCCTTTAATTTCTGTCACCAGTAAGTTCTCAGAGGCCTGCTGGAATCCATGTTGCTTCTTGACAGACCAAACACTTTCAAAAAGTTATCCAGAAAAAATACTTTACACACAGAAAATTATAAAATGTTTCATCCTCAACCCTCCTCTGACAACCTCTCCTTGTCTTGTAGAAAATAATATTTTATTTTAAAAAGGGGCTATTTTTCAGAAGGTCATTAATTTATAAGGGCAGAACATTTTGTACAATAAATGCGCTTCACGTAAGTGGTTTTGGTAGGGACAGTTTCTTTCAATTACTAAATGAGAAAAAAGACAGATCCATGGCAGTGAGAAAGTAAATGCTGCTACACCACCATGGTTCTCAACCTGGCAGGCAGGTCTGTCCAGAAGGCCACAGTCTACTTCTCTTCCTATTGTGAAAGAGGTTGATGGGATTATTGAGGAGGGGAAATCTTTTAAATACAGCAATGCAATGTCAGAAAATGAAAGAATTAACAAAGCACGGACTCAATGATGCTGTTCATTTATCCAGCAAGAGGTGAGTCAAGATTGGGTTGTTCTCTAAATAGCATTCTCATCAGCAAATGTAATCTGCCCCATTTAAATCTGCCTTTGTGAGAGAATATCAAGCGGAATCATCAAGAGAGAGAATTAACATGAAAAGAGCTCCTACATTTAACTAACATATGGTCAGAGTCACTAAAATTTTTGTTCTATTTGATGCCACATTTCAACATCAGCAGAAGCATCCGACAAAGAGACCAGTGCCTCCTCTGAGCTGGCAGGCACCTCCCTCGTCTGAACCAGTCGCATGATGAAAGAATGGGATTTGAGAAATAAATACGGACATCAAGTTCCACAGGGACTGGAAAGGTCCCACTGCAAATGAAATGAAAACACCTTTTTCATTGAACCTATTGCAATGTAGGAAAAGGTGATACTGTCCATGTCTGCTGCTGTACAGAGGAAGTTTTTTTCCTTTAATCCTAACTAAATACACCCAGTTTGAATCACTAGCTTCATCCTGGTAAGGATATGATACAAATGAAACACAAAAAAGCAATCTAACACGTTCATTCACCAATCTGCATGTCGTGCACGGAAACCAGCGGTTATACTCATAATATTGGGAGCTATTCAAAGCACTAATTGGAAAATGTAAACGAAAGGAAAGAACATTCACTTCAAGGAAGGAATTTCACGTGGGAGGAAGCAGATGAGTTTTCAATATACAGTCAAACACACATTGGTACAAAGTCAGCAAGTTCTCAGTGTTGCCTTTTCAGTAGTTCCCTCCTCCTCATACAGAAATCATCATGTATTACCTCCCAGCTGCTGCACTCAAAGCCATCCCTGGCTGCCTTGCAGCAGCTGCCAAAAGGATCCTATCTGCACGTACAAATGTTGATATCTTTTAGAACAAACAGGGGTACATTAAGATGACCTCCTGTCTCACCACAGTGTGCAGAGCAGACCACAGAGCAGCGAGGGAGCTCACATGCCTAGAAATGAAGACCTGGACCCTCCTCCAGCTATCATCTCTGCTTTCTAGTGACCAGGGAGGAGTGGAAAGTTGATAGACCCCTTCCCCTCCTTCTCCATCATTAATTTAAATTATTGCCTTTTTAATCTCCTTTTGCATTTCAAATGTCCCATTTTCCCTATCTATGACCATATTTTAAGAGCTTTGCCTTTTCAGGTTCTGTGGATTTGAGAGCTCAGGAGGAATTTCTCTCATCAAGCCAAACTGGCAGAGGAATGCTGATTGTTTTTTTTTTTTTTTTTTTTTTTTTTTTTTTTTTTTTTTCCTGTTTTGCCTCCAAGGAAGGCAGGACACAGAGATTAATACCAGCAATTTGTAGGAATGTTTAGATCATTGCAGCTTGCAGCTGGTAGCCAGTTAGGATGAAAAGATTATATCCCAGAGGCAAGAGAAAGCATTTTGTGAACATATCTTATGACTACTGGAAAAGTTAAAACTCAGTTATTAAAAGAAATAAATATTACTAGCAGAAGAAACAGTCAAATGTACACTTTCCAAACCTTTGTAATACTATCAGCCTCCCATAATCCTGGCAAATGCAAGGTTAAAACTTTAGGTTTTGAGGCTATTAGATGGAGGAGAAGAGAAACAGAATTTCTAATTTAAATTCTTCTGAAATTCAAAATCAATGCTTTAGCTGCTGCAGGGATGCTGATGGTGAGGTTCAGTACTGCAGCACAGGCAACAGGCTGTGCTGGCAGAATCCCTTCCCGCAAATCCTCTTGACATCCATCTCTTTCTGTCTTCCTTGACTGGTCAAGGAAACACAAAGTATTAATTGATTTCATGGCTATTTTACCACTCTGACCATAAATATTTAAGTTCAGCACATCAATATGCGTTCTTCACTAGATAACCACTTTCTGTCTGACAGAAGTGGTCAAACATGGGATTCTACCAGTTTAACCTCTGCACACTTCTCAAACTGCATAGGGTAAAAAAAAAGGCTTTTAATTCCAGTGTATTATACACCTAAGTAATAACAAATGCTAACTTTCCCAATCGTTACAAAAGGAAAGCATTATTTCACACTACACCAAAGTATGCAAGTCCGCTTTGCTGATTGTAGCACCATCTTCCCCTGCATTTCTGTCTGGAGATCACACATGTGAAGCCAGCTGAGATGTCCCCATACGGTCCTTGCAGCCGTGGTATCTCTGCACTGTCTGTGGGTAGTTCACGTAGACGCAGCATGGGCTTCTTCAGATCCCACCACAGTCACAACGTTATTTCCCAAACACCAATGAAAAGAGCTAATTCTCTATGTTGGAGTGCCACACACTCGCAGGACTACTCCACTCCAGATACCTTCAACAGTTTATTTAGATTTAGCTAATTTATCTCCACCCAGCAGGGAATGGTACCACACAAAAGCATCCTCATTATGATTTATTATAAATTTATAAATTTTAGCTCATGGAAACATGCTGAAATGCTCCTGCAAGCAAAACACAAACCTTACTTTGAAGTTCACCACAGACCTAGTTAGCTATTTGTCAGTCATAATAATGTCTTCAGAAATGAAAGAAAATCAGCCAACTAAAAAAAAAATATTCTGTTTGTAAGATAATAGAAAGACTAATTTCCTCCCAGTTACCAAATGTTTTGGTAAAAGGTTTAGTTCTTTATACTAAATTTCCAAATAAAATAAAATAAATCATTTCAACACTGACCCATATTGAGCATTTTGGCATCGACAACGCATTCTTCGGTATTAACTGGCACAAGACTATTGCCACAGAAAGGACAATTTTTAATTTGTAATATTGGCTTCATTTATATTTTGACAGGAGAAAATGAAATACTGCTCTGGTTGTTCTGATCTCCTCCTGCAAGCAATAGCAATTTGTGAAAGAAACAAGGTTTTGCGATACACAATATTTCAATCTGAAAAGCAGGAATTAGCAACTGGTAAGAAACAAACTATTTTCTATTCCAATTCCACAGAGATGACAAAATTCACCTTAGACACTAATTTACTTGTCCATGTATAAACCTCCCATATTCCAACAAAAATTGAATTACAGACAGAAATGTTCCAGCCAGAGCTGCCTCTTGCCCAGCACTTGGTGAAACACTGAGTATCCTGGATCAGGATACAGCCTCCTGGATCAGGACACAGCCTCTTGCGTTGCATTTGCAGCCAAACAAATCAAGACTCTTGAAAACTCAGTACGCACAAATACCAGATTTTAATATTAATATATTGGAATCATTTCCAAATCTCCACATGTGCTTGTTTTTAATATTTTATACCTAAACTACTGAAATACAAATCATACCCAGACTAAAAATCTTAACTCTAAGCTCATATTTATCACAGTGGTTTAAAATAGAACTGTGTTTCTCATGAAGAAATTCTCATTTTAGAGACACTGCAGTTAGATTTGTATTTGAATGTGATTTTCAGTGGCTTTAATGCAGTATAGGTACTGCTAACTCACAGAAAACTCAAGTTAAATTACAGATTTATTATGTCAACTCGATTCAAGCCCTGATCTCATAGCTTTGTTCAGTCTTTCAATGACTGGAGCTTTCCAAAGATCAACAGCAGTAACTCATGACACTTGTGTGTCATTTGTAAGACATGGCCTGAGAAAAACTAAAGTAGTTTTGCAGGGAGGTCAGCGACAAGCTTCAAGAGCTCATGAGTCCCTTCCCAAAAATCACTGAGTGGTTTCTGATTTTCTGAAAATGCCAAACAATCCTTTAAACAGTATGTATTTTGTCAGCTGTGCAAACTTATGGAGAAATACATTAAAGAAGCTCTGTTTGCTCCCAATAAAATGTTTGCTGACCTCATCAACAACCTCAACAATGCCCATGAACTCTCTATGACTTCACAAATTGAGGCACAAAGTTTAGTTTGATAACATTTTCAGGCTATAAATTTTAAGGTGTTCCAGCTTTTTTAGTCTTTTGCTAGTATGAACAAAATCTGAGGCACTGATCTCATAAAAGGTTACGTTTTCAAACAACTAGACATTTTTTTTTAAATAGTGAAGTCTTATTAATAATATTGTATTAATTCACAAAGTTATTCAATATACCTGCAGGAAGTATAAATGGTATCATCCAGAGAGTATCCAGAGTTACAGCTATCAAACCTTGGTGGTGTGAGATGTGTGTAGTGATAATTTTCATTTCAGAGACTAAAATGTTCTTGAAATGGTAAACATTTACCTCTGGTGCAATGTAGTCTGGAGTGCCACAGAAGGTCCTGGTTGTTACTCCATCTAACATATGTTCTTTGCACATTCCAAAATCAGCAATTTTAATGTGTCCTTCTGAATCCAACATCACATTATCTAATTTCAGATCTCTATGAAGAATCACAGTAATTTAATGTTAATGTTTAGGATCAACCGGGGCCAACTTATCTACTTCTAAGTCTAGGTGGGGAATATGTGCAGCTATCTGGGGGGCAGAGGGGACAGGGCTGCACATGAACAGCAGTCTACGGTCCAGATGGAGCTGGGCACCTCACTGCAGCTACATAGGAACGACCATAAGCCCTGAAACTGGACAATCCATCAAGAGGCAGAGGTATAAGACCATGAGCACACTCACACTGAGACTTCTGAATGTGTAAAACGATTAAACATTACACAGGAATGCACAAGATCATGTTTTATATTTTTAAGAGTTTTCAGTTGGGTTGGGCAGAGCACAGACATCAGAAACGCTCAGGTAAAGCAGTGGCTTGGGTTTACAGCGCACCGGCACCGACACAACAAAAACACCACGACAGTGATTGCTTTTTATAAAATGTTTTACAAATGCACTGAAATGTTAAAGAAACTGATCCTTCTGGAGTCTTAAAAATAGTTTAGCAATTACTTATGTAAGATTATACTCACCTATAAATAATCCCTCTGTTATGGAGAAAGAATAACCCAACGGAGATCTCAGCTGCATAGAACCTGTATTAAAAAAACCCCAACAGGTTTCTTATTACCTCATGATTTCCTTCTGACAAAATATTTTCAAAATGCATCATTGTAAGGAATGGTAGTACAGTAGCATATAAAGTATATAGTATATAGAGTGTGTTTATATATTAAAGTAGTAAAATATATATTACAGGCAGATAACATAAAAGATACTTTACTTCAATCTGACTTTAACAGATACATTTTGGGTATTTGATGATAAAATAATGCACAATTAAAAAAAAAAAAAAAAATGAAAATGTCTCCCTAGACCACAAAAAAAATGGTGCAGCTGGAGCACAGCATTTTACTGCGCTGATGTGTCTGTCTGCAAAGGTCATTATCGCGAATCGCGTATCATTGCTGAATTCAAGATGCAGCTCAATTTACACTGCAATTCATATGGCCTGAAATAATTTGCAGAAATAGTATTCCTTTATAGAGGCTGTTAATGGATTAATTACATAAAGCTAATTAAAATGATTGCCATATAAAAAACAATTGCTGAATGCAGTTAAAGGATATGTAATACTGATGGATGTTTGAAGCCAGTTGCTGTGAAACTGTGCAAATTATATGCAAGAGGATTATTTAAAGATTTGATTAATTTTCAGGCTACTATAAGGGGAAGGAGAGCTTAGCTCTGAAACACTTGATCAGAGGTGTCTGTGAACGCGTGTGCTGGAAGATGCTCCACAGGCGTAAGCTGTCATAAAGCACCATCGTTCGCAGCGGGTGTTGGCAAGTTACATTGGCTGGAGTCAAGGATGATTTGACACCATCTAGGTTTTACTCAGCGAGTTGTTCAAATTTTGTTCTATATCTCAAATACTTATATTTAGAAGGCCTCTCATTTAAACAAGCCCTGATCATTTAAATTGAAATGAGAAATTGTTTTAGCTGAATTCTTAAAAGAGTTGGTCATGCTTGATTTTAAAGGTTCACTGGTAAATGATTTATGAAACACTAATAAATGATGATGAGAGATTATAAGCATGACTAAAATGGTACTGATGGATCTCTTCACACTTGAATATGCTACAGATCATTATCAGTTGCCCACTGATATGCCAGATGTACAATTACCTAAAAGGGATCATGTATATAAACAACTTCTAATCATTTATTAACTCCTCACAAATAAAACTTCTATAAAAAAGTAGGATCACAGCAATTTTTGCAAGCTATACATTGAATTTATCTTGTATAAATGATAATTTCTATTGCAATGCTGCGTCTGTATGTATTGCCTTTCACTGTAACATTAATTCAGACTGAAATGTTCTACTCTCTTTTTTTTTATACTCGCTTTTAAAAACAACACCAGAATACCAAGTAAACATCTTTAATTTCCTGTTGCCTTGTTTAAATTCTTGTCACTGTTAAAGCGGGCATTGCATCCCTTTGTTTGTGCTGTATTTTTGAATAAAAAGGCCTAGCTACCTTTGGTCTATGTGCACAAACAACATTTTTAACATAAACTTCACCTTTTGGGCCTTAAAAACCACAATCAAAAAAGGCCAGCCTAGACTTCACACTGACCCTAGGAAGAAAAAGAAATCTAATCCTCTTACAGTGCAAAATTACGATGATGACACGAATTAAATATATAAACATGAACACTCACACTGCTTGTGGCTCCTTAAATTTTCCTACTTGCTGAATGTGATACATGAGATCACCACCATTCACATACTCCATAACAAAATACAGACGGTCCTAGGATAAAGTATTAAAGATGCACATAAATACATTACAGAAAATATTAGATAGGCACTGATCAGAAAAAAAGTCACTAATATGTTATTATAAAGCTTTTTAGATTATTAGGACTGGTTGTACATTCTGGCAAAATTGATAGATCAGGAAATGGAAGTGGAACATTTTGTAAAACCCGCAAGAGTAACTGACTGATGAGATCTGTCTAGATTGGCCACTTTTAGTGACACACTTTTATATGTTATTTGTCTACAATGGTTCCCACAATTATTCACATACATTTCTGTCTGAAAAAGTACATACAGTTCTGTCTCTCTAAAAGTAAAAGTAAAAAAAAAAAACTAAAGATGGTTGAAAATTCTTGCTTTGAGCCCATTTCTAATCCTTCCTAATAAGTTCTCCTTTGGTAGATGAAAGGTATTAAAATACATTTTTTATCATTAAAAAGAGGCAACAAGAAAAGTAATTGCAGAGTTACCAAAATGATTTGGAAACTTTACAAATGACACTAAATTCTCATAGGTACATATTTGACCTAGAGGAAGATGGCAATAGGAGATTTTGGAGGGAGATTTTTATTGCACAGTGAGGGCTTTTAAAGACCATATCCAGGTACCTCAAGTCAAACACGACCATAACACATTTGAGTGCACTTAAGTAGTACTTTCCCACCTAGTGATCTTCCCACCTAGTGAAACCAGTAGGTCTGTCCCCAGTTTTCAGAGGACTAAAACTGAGCTCTCTCAAGTGACTTCAGTAAGAATACATTGTTTACAAATATTCGAAAAAGCAAGAATTACCAAGTGCAATAGTTCCCAGATTCACATTTTATTGTGATTAATTATGTCTGCAAATCTGTTGCATTCAGGTCATTTTCTGTGCAGAGATTTGTAGACATTACACAAAGTTTGAAAATGCCTCTATCAACGCAGACAATTATGCTATGAAATGGTGATGGGATGACGTGGCTTGTTTGTGGACTATTACAATGTTATTACTTCCAACTAACTGCCTGTTGTTTGTTCCTTTTCAGATTAAAAACCATCAACAATGTAAGAGGTAAAAGACAGGAAACAGTCAAGTGGAAAAACAACATCTGTCCTTTCATCATCCTATGAAGCGAGAACTCAGCCCTGGGGCACTAGTTCAAGGCCACTGAGGTATAGCTACAAGGTGAGACAAGAAGAGCCTTGATTTCTTGTGAATAAAGACCTCCACCCAACTTGGAACACTTGGAGCCAGCTCACTAGTGTCAGGGTTGATACATGACCAATCACCTCACGATAACAGCCACTAAGACTTTTCAAGTACTATCGTCAGATCCTTAAAAGTACTTAGGAACCTTTGGGAATCTGGGCTTAAGGCTCTGACTTAGCAAAGCATACATTATTAATTTATGACTTGTCACACTGGCCTGCTTGAATTACTGTATGAAGAAAAATCTTTACACCTAGGTTTTACGTTTAAAATGTAAGGGGTAACTACATGGAGTATCTCTTACTTCACCATTTCCCATGTGCAGAAGCTATGACAAATAGTTTGGATAATAAAGGTTATGAGCTGATAAAATCTATGATCATATAGTATGGAAAACATCAGGTGACAAGAAAGACAGAGCTCACGTACAACTGTTTGGAAACAGGAGTGAAGCTGTGTCAGGAACGGTGGTTTATCTTGCAATGCCAGGACTCGTTTTTCAACCATTGTACATTCAACATCATCATCCTGAATCACCACATCTTTTTTCAGTATTTTGACTGCATAGAGCTCCTCTGTTCCCTTCCTGTCTGCCAGCATCACCTGCACAAAGAGAAACAACGGGGTGAAAATCTTCCTACCTGCCAAGGAGGGTAGGTGACTCACATGTCCGAAGATTTGTATAGATGGCAATCCAGCTTTTCCTTTTATTGGTATAGACTAACTTGATCAAAACTCCAAAAACATTGTCATTACTCACCCACTGCAACGAGCTGTACCAGTCATTTCAGACAAAGCCTGGGCCAAAACGCTCGGGTTAATCGCAGGCACACTGCCAACAGGCTGATAAAATGTGAGGTCCCAGAGGACTTCTTCAGTAAAGGGCACTTTATCATATAAGTGGTTGTTCAAATAGTCAGAAAAATAGCATTCCTTTCTTTTTGACTAACAGATTTCAAATACATATATACACCATTCCTGTTTCTTCCCTCAATATTCAGCCTTACCAATGTTGGTGACTTCCAGAACTGGCAGAGTGACCTAGGTAGTAAAGCCAGAAAAGTAGACTTAATTGCTTTGAAATTGCCTAGAAGTGAGGATCTAAAAGTCAGCAAATGTTTCTTACACCCTGCCCAACAGTCTGAAGATTTTTTTCATTTTTACTTTTTCAAGAAAACTGCCAATTATCACTGAAGCCTTCTTTCCTTAGGGAATCACCCTACTCCAGGTTAAGAAATTCTCCCTCAAAAATGCACATCCTTTTGACTCTGGATTTTGCTGCTTAAAGAATTATTAATTCATTCTTCCTCAAGGAAAAAAAAAAGGAAAAAAGAATGCGACATGAATAGTTATCAAGAATTCCTACCTTCCCAAAGCTCCCCTTTCCAAGAACCATGAGAAAGTTGAAATCTGTCAGCTTCACCCTGTCCAGGTTGTTGGATGGCACGCTTGAGCTCTTGTCTTCTGTTGGAGTAATGACTTTGTTACCAGCTGGCCCAAGTTTGGCTTTCTGAAGAACATACACACACATACACACACAAAAACAGGAAAGTAAGAAGAGCAGGCCACTTCCTTGGCAGAATGGATCACTGGGTGAAGGTTAGAATTGGAGATGATCATAGCTGAGGTGACATTCCCAGGAGAAAGGCTGCATAACACACAACTTCAAAGACTCATTCCAACAATATTTTTGACATTATTGAGTGAATTAAAGAGAAAAACTCTGTTTATGTATAACCAGATACAAGCAGATGTACTTATCTGGTTAGAAGAGCAAAACCAAAGCAAAGCCAAAGAAAAAAAAAAGTCACTTATTTTCATGCTAAAAGCAGGCTTATCTGGTGTTTTTGTTTTGAAATAAAAAGCACTTTTCAAAATTATCATGCTACAATCTACATAGAGTATTTTAGGATATAAACAGTCTCTTCAATACATTCTCTTTTAAAATATAATTCTTAAGTCACTGCATAGCAAGAGTTAGGAAATCTTTGACATGCATTAAGAAAAATAACCTATATTAAAACTACCCCACAACACACAAGAATTAATACAGATGAGCATGGCCACTTTCAAACTGGCAATACAATCAACTTTGATTTTCAATCAAGTGTTGATCCATAAAAGGGAGGATGGGAAACATTACATACTGGCAAGACAGTCTGGTTTGCAGGTTGCAACAATCTCAGTATTTCATATAAGACACCAACCATATAATTGCTCAAGTAAGTTGCATTTCAAATCTCAAAGTTAACAGAAGAGAAAAAAAGTAAGACTCACCGAAAGATAACGCAGGCTACAACACAATATCCCCTTTCCTCAAAATAAACCCATATACCAGCAGAAGCAAAGCCAAGAAGGTTCAATAATACTTTGGGTTATATGCTTTCTCCTCATCTACCTGATGTGTTGGTCTGGTAAACAACCTCTAACATGGTTAGTTTACTTTGTGCCACTGACATAGGCTTGACATTTAAGGATACCTACTTTTCTCACTGCACTGTTTTACAGATAAAGAAAATTATTGAAATTAAAGTTTATTGAAAGTCACACAATAAATCACCATAAGCCTGTATACCTTTGGCAGCCTCACTGGAAACTGGAAGATACGAACTTACCCCTCCCCAGACAAATTTAAAACCCTAAGATTGAAAGGGATGACTCGATTCATAGACTCCAGCCCTGTACTACCACAGGCACTAACATAAGTAATCCTCTGATAAAGTAACGATACAACACTTGAAAAGTATATTCAGTTTGGATGACTCTTCCTGCAACTTTATAAATACAGAAAGTTTTATACCCTGCCACAGAGATATGAATTTTGGCAGCTTTGATATCTTTTTTTTTAATTGTAATACAGCTTAAAACATGGAATGTCTTCCACCACTATTATTACTTGCTTGCACTAAAGTACTTGGAGACGCTCATCTGTGCAAACGTTTAGGAAGAGCCAGTCCCGGGCATCAGCCTGAGTCCCCGATTCTGCAAGGGAGGGCCCCACGGCAGATCTGGCTGCTGGGACAAACCCAGTGTCTGTAATCAAGCTCTGTGTCGTGACGAAGCTCGTTTCAAGGCCACAATACAAGACTGAGCCATAAGCAAAACAAGTGA
>WHYT01015580.1:91026-130369 GCA_009806455.1 Tetrax tetrax | reverse complement strand
AACTTTGATTTTCAATCAAGTGTTGATCCATAAAAGGGAGGATGGGAAACATTACATACTGGCAAGACAGTCTGGTTTGCAGGTTGCAACAATCTCAGTATTTCATATGAGACACCATATAATTGCTCAAGTAAGTTGCATTTCAAATCTCAAAGTTAACAGAAGAGAAAAAAAGTAAGACTCACCGAAAGATAACGCAGGCTACAACACAATATCCCCTTTCCTCAAAATAAACCCATATACCAGCAGAAGCAAAGCCAAGAAGGTTCAATAATACTTTGGGTTATACGCTTTCTCCTCATCTACCTGATGTGTTGATCTGGTAAACAACCTCTAACATGGTTAGTTTACTTTGTGCCATTGACATAGGCTTGACATTTAAGGATACCTACTTTTCTCACTGCACTGCCAAAGGACAGTATTTGCATATTATCACTGTTTTACAGATAAAGAAAATTATTGAAATTAAAGTTTATTGAAAGTCACACAATAAATCACCATAAGCCTGTATACCTTTGGCAGCCTCACTGGAAACTGGAAGATACGAACTTACCCCTCCCCAGACAAATTTAAAACCCTAAGATTGAAAGGGACGACTCGATTCATAGACTCCAGCCCTGTACTACCACAGGCACTAACATAAGTAATCCTCTGATAAAGTAACGATACAACACTTGAAAAGTATATTCAGTTTGGATGACTCTTCCTGCAACTTTATAAATACAGAAAGTTTTATACCCTGCCACAGAGATATGAATTTTGGCAGCTTTGATATCTTTTTTTTTAATTGTAATACAGCTTAAAACATGGAATGTCTTCCACCACTATTATTACTTGCTTGCACTAAAGTACTTGGAGACGCTCATCTGTGCAAACGTTTAGGAAGAGCCAGTCCCGGGCATCAGCCTGAGTCCCCGATTCTGCAAGGGAGGGCCCCACGGCAGATCTGGCTGCTGGGACAAACCCAGTGTCTGTAATCAAGCTCTGTGTCGTGACGAAGCTCGTTTCAAGGCCACAATACAAGACTGAGCCATAAGCAAAACAAGTGAAAAAAGAAAAATCCTAATATCCTTCATTTGTACAAGATGAAGACATGGTTTAAAGGAGCAGCTTTGCTGGCCACGTCTTTTGTGATGCTCTCCCATCGGGGATCTCAGATAAAAGATCCTGCTTTTGTGATACACAAAGCAATTTCAATATCCGCCTTTTCACCCAGTAAGGGAGATCCAAATCAGGCACTGAATGGAAAGCACTGGTTTTATTTCTTATATTTTAAACCCACTGGGTAGGTCATCATCAGCCTGTTTGAAAAATGTATAATTTGAAACAATAAATGAAATTTTGTTCCAAGGCAGCTTGTCTTTTGGGTACAAACCTGCCATTCAGGCAGGGAGTGCTTTCCGCAGTGCTGCAATCCCAGGCTCGGGGGTCAGCAGCACTTTTTCCAAAAGGAAAAGAGCGGCAGATTCATCAGCAGGCTCCCATGCCCTCTGCTGGCACCCAGGGCTGAAAGCTCCACGCTCGCCCAGATTAAACACGTACAAAATGAAATTGTCAGGATCTGAAGGTGGCATCTTAAAATATTACAGAACCAAGCCAAGGCCTCTCTGCACTCTCGCAAGAGAACGCTTACATTCAACGAGTAACAGAGACATGCTCCTCTTCTATTTTATATGTTTTTAAAATTAGATGTTGCTCTCAATTTGATAATTTATTTTTTCATACAGTAGCTTTTTCTGGAGAACATCAGCTGCCTCCTGTTGGGTCAGGTGGGCTTCTGCGCCATCTGCTCCAGGTCAAGGGCTGCTCCAGGCAGGAGCCAACCGGAGCGCACTTAGCTGTGAGTGATCCGCGCTGTTGGGAAGCTGACAATCCCAGTTATCCCATCACTAGTGCTGAGCTACCGTGGTGTGTTAGCCCATACACTGGTATGTGTAAAGAGAGAGCCCTGTTGCAAACCGTGTGTAAGAAAACATAGAAACATGGCATCCACAAAATGCTCGAGAACCACCAGGCTCACACAATGAAAGCACTCGGACCCAAAGTGGAACAGCCTAATGACCTCATTAAATTATTATAACCTTATCAAAGGTCCATATTTCCCTTTGGAGAGGCCACTGACCATTTGCTCACGAGCATGCTGAAAAAAAGTTTTTCATATTTAGCATGTGAATTCCTTTTACTGCTTTTTAGCTTAATGTCTTAGTGAAAATATAGTGGGAATGTCAACACTGGCAAACATGTACTGGGAGAAAAAAAAAAGGAAACAATAATAATCTGAAACAAAACATTTCACAGATGATCCATTAAGAGCTTCCCAAAATACTACTGCAACATGATTCAATTACGACTTAGCCTCAGGCATATAATTTTGTCGTCTTCTTAGTACTATTTAAAAAAGTTCCAGAGCTACTGGAGCAAAATTAGGCTATGGGCATGGAAATAAAATTGGATAAACATGGTCAAGCCATTACAGATGCTACCTGTACCACCAAGTTTTTGATGGGACAGTAAGACACCTTTATGAACTAAACCCTGAAAGATCCTAGTGCTTATCGCCTGTCTTCAAGAACTAGCTGACTGTATATTCCATGTTATTAAATTCATCCTGAACTACAAACCTAAACGAAAACATCTCTTATAAGTTTCATGGAAGTTTCTACACTCAGCAGAAACCTCACAACTCATCACTAATAATTGATGTTGATGAATTTAAGGAAAGCCTTTAACCTTGCCCTTTTATTACAAAACGGGTCAAGACAGAAGTATTTCAGAAACTCAACTGATGATTTCTGGTTATGACTAAAGGATTAGGAAAATGTCTTCAAATATCAGAACTGCTCTACATTAAACTACGTAAAATCTACAATGTGAGCAAATGTTGTGCCTTATTGCAAGCAACGGGTGAAGAGACAAGGATACAAGCATTTGCTTATTAGATTTTAGTAACGATACGGAGAAAACACATCAGAAATGTGCTGAGCTCAGCGTGCATCCGGAGAAGCCCTCATCCACCCAGATGCTGTGGCCATTTCTGCAGGGTTTCTGGCACCTGAGTGGACCTTCATCTCTGGTTGAACACTTAGTTGGCTGTGCCCACTGGAGTTGTTAAATGATGTTGTATACAATGCGATGACTTGCAAACTTTCTTCACACACGGCAACATTAAATTTCTTGCTATGACCCACATGGGAAATAACTTGCTGAACAGATATTTTTCTAGCAAAACACTTTTCTTTAGCTTTTTGGATACCTTAACATGTGAGACATTGTTTTTTCACACAAAGAACAATTTATATATTTCAGATACTTCAGCTAGGGAACTACAAAGTAAAACTACTGCTAAAATACAATCAAGGAGAGGAGCACAATAAAAATAAATACAGTAGAGAAAATATCACATTACTGATGCATTTTAATATGCATAAATAAAATGTAAAAGCACACACCATTACTGTCACCATCACCTTTGCATCCAGGATTGCCCACGATGAATAGCTATACTGTTTATTAGAAGGGAAGAAAATCTGTTTGAGGCTTATGCTCTTCTAAGGCCAACTTAAGAACTAAAAATAGGACAGATATTGGATACAAGTGATTTCCAGAGCTCCCAGGAATGCTGTTTCAAAACAGGACTAACCACAGAAGAATAAAGAGATCCAGGGTATCTCAGATAGATAACTATGTAAGGAGAGCAATTTGTGATGTAGAGCTTTACATACACAAAACTGAAGAGCAGGGCATTGGACCCGAGACTCATACACACCCTGGACTTGTTCCCTAAAGCTGACACTGTTAAATAGTGTCCAGATCTTTCTGGATCTTGCACAGATGCATCACTGTTCTCTTCAAGCTCTGGCCTTATAAACAGCCCAACTTTTTTTTCCTCAGGTATCTGCCTAACAAACTCAGTTTCTTGAAGAGGAGCATGTTTTCTTACAGTCGGATATGGCTGGAAAAAAGCAACAATATGAACCTGGACCAGAGAGAGAAATGGATCTGAAAGGAGGAAGAGCCTACGAGAATCATAGCCTACTGGTTGCTGTCTTAGAGGAAAATATAACAAAAAGCAGTTCTAATAGATTTACTCAAAATGTTCTATATTATTTTGGGACCTACTCATCCTTACAGCATTACAAATATCACAGTTCAAGCCATTTTATTGATTTTATACATGAGGGTTTGTTTTCTTTTACCATTGCAGGAATGCCTTAGCTTGCCTAAAATTGCCCACAAACTCTTTTACAATGAAGAACGACTTCTATTCAGATTAGTCTAAAGTAAGGTCCAATGACTGGTAACACTTACAAATCTTCTTTTACCACTTGTAGAGGCAGAGCACAAAAGCAGGTATTCTAATTTCTGTGTATCCACCGCCAGCTCCCGCTATGTTGGTGTATCCCGGTAAGGTCAGGAACAGGAAATGTTTTGACACGCTCTCACCGAGCTCTACCACGAGTTTTATATCTGATACGCCTTGAGTATTGCAGAGAGAAAATGCCATGCAACAACATACTCTTCCAGACTCCTGGAGCAAAACCAGTTTTGCAACTACAGAAGGGACAAATTCAAATGATTCATAAAAGTTTACTGGAAAAGAGTAATGATATTTTGCCTCTTCCTACTAAAATTGAAAATAGCAGAATCCTACTTGAATCCACCTTTATTTTTTATGGATATTAAAACTTGATGTTTGTCTTTGATAAAAACACAATTTTGTTACAACAAAGCCAGCTTGCAGCAAACAAACCAGGAAAAGTTTGTTAAAGATAAATTAGTCTGCACTGGTAGCAAAAAAGTTAAAAGAAAACAAGACATGCACATCATCTTACTTCCTCTGGTTTGGACGCACCTTATCTCGGCCAGTTCTTTTGCCCTGAAACCACAGGTGAGACATATTTATATATTCAGCCCAAACGCACTTCTTCATGGAGTGTTACAGAAGTTACAGTGTGTTACACCAGACAGCCTCTTGGAATTTGGCATGTGCTTTTTGGAGAAGATATATTAGGTTTTGCAGTAAAAATGTATCAAATTTATTTTTCATCTAAGTGTCACAATTGGTCTTTTAATTAGGTATGGGAAAAAAAAAGTCTTCTCTAAAACCTAATGAGGAATGTGAAGCTAGGAAGAAACAGGAGTGTTTTAGGGAATAATAATCCAGTATTGCACTAAATTTTCAATTACAGGAAATGTTCTCATCGAGTCTTCAAAACTTTCTCTCTGATTTTTTACCACGAAGACAATCTAATAGGACAAAATAATAAAACTGAACATTGGCTCTTCTGCTCTCCAGTTGTTATCTGTAGTTCAGAAACTTAAGAATTACAGAGCAAAAAGACTGAATCTGTCATTTTTCCCATTAGCTGATAAATACATTAAAAATTTGTGAAGAATTAAAAAAAAAAACAACACAATTCACATTCCCACCCTCATTCTCTGTAGGACAACAAACTAGGTATCATTATGTTAGCATTTTAACACCTTGTATCCCTCACCTGCATTAATTCTCTTCTGCTGCTGTTTGCAATGCTCAGCTCAGTAAGAGTGGCTTTGTTCCCACATGAAAAATTAACACTGGGTTCTGAAACTGCCCAAACTTGCAGCCACACCCCACCACTCTCCCAGCACAGCTTTAGAAGGGAAAAACCCAGATCATTTCCCATGAAAAAATATTCAAGCCCTCAAAAGGCCTGGCGACGTGCAGTTCACTAGAGGATGTATTTCTCGGTTGTCAAGGCAACTCGCTCTTAGCAAGCTCACAGACACCCAGTGGGGAGATCTATTGGTAACAAATTTTCAAGAGGAGAAAGTGATAAATTAAAAAATATTTAACAACAACACTGAATTCCCATCACATGTGCAGACGTATATACAGACAGGGCACATGCAACTTCTGTTTGGAAACAGCACACTTATCGCCACGTTTCATCTGTCACTTCTTGGCTCCACTGACACCTCCCGCGAAAAGAAATCCAGACCTTGGAAAAGAAATGGAGAGCTTTGTTCCTGGCAGTGGAGCCTCCTCGAGACTCACAGCTCTGCTTCACACTGCACACCAGCATCCTCTCCCATCCACTGTAGCAGATTCACCTAGCGCTGACTGCTTGGCCCGTGCAGTCGCATTCAGTTGTAAATACAAATGAAGGATGGAACACAGAGAGCAGCACTGGCTTCAGTCTCTGCTGCAAGAAATCAAAATTTTCATAGCAGGAGGGTCAGCAGTCTAAGGACTGACCGAGCAGGCTTTATCTCGCATCCCAAGACTTTCTTGAGATCCATGGAGCAGGAATATGCTCTTGCCACAATTCAATCCGTCTGCCAAACTCTGACCTAACAAAACACCTGCTTCTCACGTTGCAACGTATTCTCACCAGTTCTTCGCTGGACCTCAACATGCTCTTCAAAAACCACCGAGTGATGGAACAAGCCATCTCACACTAGCCTGCCTTGCTCCCAATGTTGCCGTTCCTAATCCTTAAGTTAACCCAAGGCCACAGGAGAGCTGCAGGTAGCACTCTGCACATCGCTTAAAGAAATGGCAAACTGGGTGGTGAGAAGCGAGGACAGGAACGGTCTCAATTAACGCACAAGTTTCACCATTACAGCCCAGGAGGCTTTGGCTGCAAGTGTGAAATTAATGCTCAGTTACGTCTGTCGCTACCTGGACTCTACACGAGAAGCATCAGAGCAGCTCATACCTCAGACAAACCATAGAAAATGCCACTGACAGAACTGACAAAACTCATACTAGAGACACAAAAAGGAGAAACTGAAATAATTAATCTGATTCTCAAGGAAGGACAAAAAGCCCTACTCAGGTTTCCAGTCATGAAAGCTCAGTGGGGAATTTTGATCAACAAGCCATTAGCACGCCTTTAATAAAGCAAATAGATCCAATAAATTCAAGTCAAAATCTGGAGGAAAAAACCTCCCATTCACTGAAATGTTCTCCATCATCGTGGCAGCTTGTTTCTTACAGTAGTGCATTCCCAATTCTGCGTAATTATAGACGCTATGAAGGGCTATCAATGTCCTAGCTTATACAACTTAATTATGAGGATGTCGAGAATTTGAAATGAGAAGAGTCCATTTCTAAGCCCTAGCAAGACCTAATACTTCACCAGACTGAGTTTTAAGCTTAATACCATGACCTAATGCAAGCTTATAATTCATTAGTGGAGAGGTTTGTAGTCATGGAAACACAGAAAAGAGAGAGAGAGCGCCTCAGCTCCGGATGATTTAGCAGCCCAGCAGCTCTAACTGGAGAGGGGATTGCACGAGTGTCACATCTCGGTCCAGCCGGAGCTCATGTTCTTGTTGTTGCAAGTCAACGGAGGGAAGGAATTTCCCTGGCCATTTTACCTGCTTCCCTACAAAACATGCACTGAGCAATCTAGGGAGATGCTTTTGCTTTAAATTTCCTGTGAGACAGAAAAAAAAGATAGAGTCTCAGCTCTTGTTCTTCTTACTTTGGCTTAACAAATGTTAAGGGAGGCAATACAGTCTTGGCTTACTGTCTTACTGTGCACTCTCACTGGTTCTTACTTGTTCCTTTCCAGAACAAGTAACTAATGAACTAAATTACAGACATGTATTGCACTAATGAACGTATGTGGACATATTTATCCATATAGAAAGGAGCACGCTTTGATTAGACTGCAGCAGAGACAAGATGCCTACACAAGACATTGCACTGCAGCAAGAGACACCTGTACCAGGGAGATGCACTGCACCACGGACGTTGCCAAGGACTCGCGAGGTTTACACAGGCCGGTTTTCAGCCACGCATTCCTCAGTGCAATTATGGTGAATTCTGACAGAATTAGTAGAAAATGCAATACACAAAAATGAAAGTGCATTTTTACTTCAATAGGTAAAATAGTTATTGAAAAAAATAGCTAGAAAAAAATTCTTATCATTCCCATTGCTAGTAAAAAGGCGTGAATGCAAATAGGATGTCATAAAAATATAAATGGGGAGGGTGATAAAACTAGCTGGTAGTTAAATATGGACTATTTTATGTCTTTAGTTTACTTTCCCCCTCATTTCCTCTCCTCCTCCTCCCCTTGAACTTGTGCCATATTTACCCTTTTGGTTAGTAATAGTAAATTTATTTAAAGGATTTGCCTGAAAAAAAAAAAAAAGTGCCATATGGGAAAAGGATTAAAAATGCCTTTTTTGCAAAAAGTATGCCCAAGAACACAGGAAACCCACTCCTGAGGCTCACCCACGTGCTACTGCTTTGCTCATCACGTAGGAACGAAGATGTCAGAGTATACATGAATTATTCTGGGTTATAAATAAAAGGGGAGAAAGCAGCGTGTCTCACAAAGAATTCTGGATTATTAGTAAAATTGAGTTATTTTGTCTAATCCTAGCACGAGCTGTGTGTTTGGAACCCATGCTTCTTCTAACGCCTTGCAGGTTCACAAAATTCATGAGATAATTTCAGTTAGTGACTCAGAGATTTCTGTGGAGGTCCATTTCTCTCACCTAGCCTATAAAGTTGGGCACGACGGAGGCAGATAACTAGAGACGTCAAGAGGCATCCGAAGGCAGAGATGAACTGAGCAATATAAAGCCAGGCAGAGGCAGTACTTGCCTGTACAGCTGCAAATTATTAAATATTTTGATTAGATAAAAAATTATCATCAGTGCTAGTTAAAAACCTTGAATAAAGGACTGTATCAAAAATGTTATACTGAATTTTATCAAAATAGCAGTTTAATTTAACGTGTTTGTATCTTTCTAAGCATAGACATAGTAACAATTTGCATTATTTCATTTCTTTCAGGCCGTGTGCCACAGCCACCTTGTGCCGTGGGAGCTATTCTGCGTTCTGTACTGACACCTTGTGGCTTTGCACTCCGAGCAGAAATTATTTTCTCAAGCTCAACGTTATGTTACATGGATGTTTACTTAGAATAGAGGCAATAAGGGAATCCTAAAGGACAATACAACAATTTAATATACCATACTGTGTCTCAACAGAGCTGCTTATTTTTGGGGGGTTATAATCACATTCTCTATTAATTTTTTTTTAACTTTTTTTTTTTTAATGTTGCTGTACAGAATTTAAAACCGTACAAAGTACTTGAATACATGATTTCTAAAAAAGCCCCAAATTTGCCAGGCATAAGATTAAGGTAACCAATTCCCCATTTGACAATGAAGTCAAATGACTATGAAAGACAGGCATTTGAAAAGGGATATATCTACCCCAAGAACAGCAGTTTCGGGGAAAATCACCCTGGACAACGGATGTCTGGCTGTGAGCAGTGAAATCTAGAGAGAGAAGAGTTTCCAGTTACCCATTTGGCACTGTCAACATGTTTAATCTCTTTAATAATCCTGTGGCCACCTGAGTCTACTTTATTTTCTGCCTTTATTGCCAAACATGCTATCCCCTGCAACAGAGCAGTGCCTAACTAGATGAAATGTAATTAAAGAGGCTGCCTAGTAATAATATTCAAGAATTCTTGCAGAAATATCCAGTGATAGCAGTAATAAAAAAACCCAAACAACAAACACGATACTAGAACAGCAAATCCCTAAGTGTCAAAAAAAGAATTGCTTTCATATATGCTCCTTCATTTTTTAATTATGCAAATTACTGCTAATTTTCAATAATAAAAAAACCTAGAGTGTAGAATTTGCTTTTAAGCATAAAACTAATTTCAATATGGACAAAAAATACAATTCTGTTCTGAAATAATCTTTAAGGACTTCAGTTCTACCTGATTTAAGCACAAATCCCTACAATCAAACATGACAGCCACGAAAAGCTGCAAATCCTTCAGATTCTGTATCCAGGTCTTAACATGCGATGTAATTACCTAACACACACAAACACACACACACGTGCACAAAGATGAAGGTGTTTTCTGCATGACGGTGTGAAAATATAATAATCTATTTAAATATATACTTTGCTAAGAGAACAAAGTGTGATCCTTCCCAGTATCTGATGATTTTATAAACAAGTATTTATGCTGTTTGACCTTACTCAGAGCATTCTCAAATTTGCTATGATATTATAAAATAATTTTTGTACATTTTCTTGATTTCTAGCTCAGAAGTGTTGCATTATTCTCAGGAACACAGCCTTCCCTCTTCATCTGCTCCTGCTGTTTACTTTCATTTCCAATCTCGTAAACTTGGGAACATAACCTCCCCAGCAGTCCCACATAAACTGATTACTTCCAAAATTATTTCCAAAGACATGCTAACATCAGTGGTGATTAGCTTGCAGAACGCAGCATGCAGTGACACTTCTGAGCTTAGGTTAGTGATGCTAAGCCACTGTCAGCAGCAAGCAGAACGACATTTTGTAATAATTTAGGGAGAAAAGACAGACAATAAACAAGGAAGCATTTTTTTTCCAGAAAAAAAAATGGAATTCTTGGCTCTCCCCTTCACATCAGAACAGAGTGCCCATTTTCTTTGCTGGAACTCATGTTTATAATTCACAAGGACTAAGCATGAATTTTGCCTATGAAGCAGCAGCTGCAGGAAACTATTCAGCTCTTTTTTTAGGGGCACTCCTCTGACGAAAACACGAATTGACCAAGGACTTTTGTCAATTTATATCAGTGCACTTCAAGGTCTGGGTTTTACAATGAAGTGACAACGCGATGTTAGACGTAACTTTGTATTTATCCCAGATGCGTTTTTCTCAGGGCAGCTTTTGCTCTGGTTTAAAATACATTTAAACAAAGAAACTTGCAACTTCCCTGCATTAAACAAGTTTCATCAATGAAACCACCATGTGATTTTATTTTCAAATAAGAAGAGGTGTAAAGGATTGAGGAAGGGTAGTCCTCTTCTGTACAGGCTTTTCTGAGATAAAGATACCAGATAAAGAATCAAGGTTAAGAAAAAAAGAAGTTACTGATTGCATGAAAAATGATTACTGCATTAGGAAATATTTGGCAACGACAAATGGTCTTATTCTATGTTTTTACAGTTCAGTATTAAAACATTTGGTAAAATCATGCATTAATAATGTGAACAACTCTTCAAAAATTTTATTTTTAAATCAAGTATTTTAAGCTTTGAGCTATAGTATGTAAAGCGTTCTAGGTCAACTTCAACAGTAAAATACTATCTGAAGATGAGAATGGATTCAATAACCTCAGACAAATTTTTAAAACCGTTTACAGCACAGTTTCACATTTTAATTTAAATTGTAACTTAACCAATGTATGAAACTGAAAGCGTGATTTGTGTCAGTAACCTTTGCCCTAATAAAGCACGATTATTAGAGATACATGCAAATAACAAGTCCACACATGGATGTTCTCAATGCTCATATGTATCTTTGATGGCAACAATTCAGTGAGGTGGTGATTAGTGAAAGAAGTAAAACGGGAAGTAAACAAGTGAGTTGGTATTTCAGGTGTCAGAGCATCTGTGCATATGGGTAATATCTCTTATGATATAGTATACTCCAACTAACACATAGCAATACCTGTAGCATATTATATCATAGAGCATGCATGCTGTATTATGTAAATTTATCTATTTAAATATACAGTGAACATGAGCATTCTTTGATCTGCGGAAGTTATTTAAAGTTCCATGAGTGTCTTTCAAATTAAAGATGCACCATTTCCCATTTTCCAGGAGAAGGCGGCATTCATTTAACTAATTCCTTCAAGAGGAAAGGCACACTGTATCTGTTGAGGTTTGATGAGCCCTTTTTTTGTAAGTAAACTTCTAATCTGAGGAGTATTTTGTGACAAATTATGGAAGATTCATACTTCCAAGTTTTTTATCCATTAGAAAAGCTTAAACTGAGGGAAAAACAAGTGCATCCTTAAAACATGGTGAGAATGAAACTGAATTTAATAAACTTCAAACACTGGTAGAGAAGGTTGTGTGAAGAAAAAAGTGTAGGAGAACACCAAGAAGAAAACTACCTTGAAGAAGTGGATATTTACATGACAGTCCTGGAAGAGACAGGAAAGGGAGAAACACTGCTTGGTTAGTAAAGGGCTTGCAAAGCAAAGCAACAACAATTAGTAGCAGAAGTAAACAAATAAAGACAGAGCAGTGAAAATACAGAAATGGACACATCCATTATGCACAGAAAAATCATGAAAAAGAAACTGTGGTGTTAGTCACCCTAACAGTAAGGAGCACAGTACAGCAGAGCACAGTGAGTACAGATCTTCACACAACTGTTCCTCAGCGTTAACCTCACTCCTGGACATACGTACGCTTCATGCGTGAAACGCTCCTCACGCTGTTAAGCCACCACAGTGCACAAAGCTAAAGGTATGTACAGCTGTGTGGTCCGGGCTCCTTGTGACTAATGAGTGCTGCAGAGGGATGGCAGCACAAAAGTTATCTTTAATCTTTTTTTTTTTTTTGCCTTGCTTTGAGACACACATTTAGCTTTTATATAAAGGATAAAGAAATCCCTGCTATCAATTTGATTTTCCACAGCTTAAATCACAACACAGAGACTGAGAAAAGCTTAACAGAAATCACAAGCTGATACAACTGAGACCAGAGATGTATGTCATCTGGTTAAGAAATTTCAAGTTCTCTAGTTTCAGATATGGTGAGTGGCTGGGAAACCTCCAGATGACTGCATATGGGAATTCCCCATGCCAAACTATAGCATGGAACAGATGGAGTCACCTCCCAGCATCTCCATAATGCTGCGAACTATTCTCTAATGATTAAATACGCACAATTTAAAAATAGGAATGAGTGCCAGGGTGAAAAAAACACAGCTTTTCTTTTTATATCTCTATATACATAATGCGTGTGGACTGATGTGCCAGTGATATTTTGGCTGGTCATGATTTCAGTGTAGCTTAATGTCTGTTTCCTGAAAAGTAAATTTAATCTTTTCATTTACAACTTGAAGTGTCAGCAATGTTACTTCTCTTTCCTATGTCACCTTTGCTGAACTGCCTGAAGTTATTGCTACTGCTTCAAAATGGGAATGCATATTGGTTAGGTATGGATTTGGTACATCTTTTGGTATATCTTTTATTTGTTTTTAAAAAAAAAAAAAGAGTAAGGTAACTGCAGTATAACAGCTGTGGGGCAAAAACATTGTCATCCTTCAAAGACTTAAATGCAGTGTCTCCTTCACAGCCCTTGTAAGACTTTACACAGAGACCTGAAGAACTTAACTCACAAATTAACAAAATCACAAGCTCCTTCGCAGGTTTTTATTGTTTTCGTTTTTTTTTTTTTTTTAAAAGAAAACATTGTATTTAATTAGAAAACTTCTTGAGTTCTTAAGAAGCTAGTGAAACAGTCCCTGGAGTCTTCTGCTAAGGCCCTGGCTATGCAACTGCAGCATTTTTACCCAGCCTCCAGCTCAGAATTAAAACTGCTCTACGATGTCCTGGCCATTGATAAAAGAAAGAAAGAAAATACCCTTTTGACCTAAAATGATTATGAATACCAGAAAAAGGCCAGATTAATGCAGAAAGTATCAGTCTTCTCCTTTTTAATCAAGCAGCCAGAAACTACTTTAAAAAAATAAAACTAAAGGGAGTGTTAAAGATCTAAGAAACATAGACCTGCAGTGAAACAAACTGAAAGGATTTACTGATGTTCAGAAAGGGAACGGTGAATAAAGGAAAGAGGTTTCTTTAGCGTTAGACTATAAGAACATTGAAACTCATCGGAAAGCTTTAGTTGTGCCTGGAAATCTGGGGATGTTTTCAAACACCGTTTAACACCAGCTGTACCACCACAGAATAAATGTGTGAATGAATGTTAGTTCTGTATGCAACAGATACACATACAGACTCAGAGAGGTTACTTCTTCCTAAATTCATGTCTGCACAAGGATTACCACCTGGGTTTGGTCAAACAAAACACTGCCCTGCACGCTGGAGGAGTTCAGCACCACATGAGAAGCAGAAATATCTACAGTTCCTGCGTCACTGGCGAGGTTCTAGGTATTTATAACCAAGCCTGATGGCCAAGCACCACATTGTCTCTGTTCTTATCTTTAAAATGGTAAGGCATTTAAAAAGACATTTTCTTTAGGATCATAATAACAGTTACATTTAGAAGCATGGAGATGTCACCGAAATGTCACCACTGACTGTACACTTCCAATTTTCAGATACAATATCTACCCTGTCCTGAACTCCGCTCCCTCTCTCCTTACGTTCCAATCTGGTTAGTCTGCAAAAGGAAACTACAGGTCTTCATCAGTGATCCCACTGGCACCGAGAAGCTGAATTCATAACCCATGTAACGACAACCTGAGCCCAGCCAAAGCAATGCACGGGGTATCCAGCCCCACCAGCCACGGTCCTTGGGAAACACAGGGTCACATCACTTCTTGGCAACAAAAAGAGCCCGTCAGGCAAGTGGACAATAACAAAGAGCAGCTGCTCCTGGAGGGTTTACCTAGTACCCGGATCAATCCCAGAAAGGGGAGACTGGAAATACAGCATACCACCAGTATGGCCACTTTCCCTGGGTACCCTGCCTGGCCTTCCTACTACATTTGGATTTATGGATGTGGCCCACAACATCGACTCATAGATTAAAATGGTACCTGCTTTTAATAACACTGACTGGTAATTATTTTGCAGAAAAAGTACTTATCAGAAAAACATTATCTTACCGTGGAGTGATTTTATTGTTATTCACTTAATTAAATGGAATGGTACAAAACTAGCAGCCACGAAAAGCCACTGACACCTGATGTCTCAGCTGAGATCTCTAACATAAACACAATTCGATGCTAGCAGCCACAGCGGTAGACGTGGATGTGTGTCCCCAAAGGCCACCCGAATGGTCCTGCACGAGTCGCCACGGTGGGGACAGCAGTCTGAGCTCTCTCTCAGAAACTATGGGAACAATTTTGTTCTACTGAAACTCACATAGAGAGCTACACTAAAGGAAATAATTAGAACAAAATAAAATGTCTGACATCTGAAGAGGATGTACCAGGAGGGCCTTTACCTATCTTCCCCACAGATGCCTTAAAATGACGATTATATGAGCAGTAACCTATTCCCTCATAACAACTCGCTTGGATCCCTTCCATTACCAAAGCTGACCGTGGTGACTCATTGCTTCCATCACTTAATATACCTTGTACTCTGTTCTATTTTTAATGTAAAAAATCATTGATAAGGGCCATAACAGCTGCTTTATTTTTAATATTTTCTGTAATGATGATGTGGAAAGAAAGGGACAGAGAGAACAATTAACCAGTATTATTCGATTATTATTCTAAGGCGATACTGAAGTATCAAGAAGTGCTTTACTAAGCAGCAAATTACATGAAACAGGGCCTGAAAAACCAGCAGTAACTTCTTACAATAGAAGTTTTAGAATTTGCACATTTCTTTTTCCCAAATAAAAACCAAAGCAATGCCCTAAATGGCAAAAACATATTACTGCTCAAATTATAACAGGTACAAAAAACACAATAAGGTTGCATTATTTCAATATCCTGCTTTTTTCTTTGACCAGCAAAATATAGGAAAATAAGTACATAACAAATAGTAGATATTACAGTTAAAAGACTTGCAAGTTTGAGTCCATGGAGCCGCCTGGGACTGTTGGGAGTTCCCATGGCAACCTCAGCACGGACAATTATGGAGCAGCTACAATTATTCTGAGTATGCCTGTTGAGAAAAGAGTTTCATTTTGAGATGGCCACAGATAATGCCATTCCAGAGAGAAAATTCACAGCCAAAGGTTAAAACCAAATGAAAAACAGTGACAGATTTTATCCTGCCTCCACTTCCTACAGGAGTATATTTTTATCCCTAAATATTAATAATGATGTATCATCTATAAATCACTGAAGACAGATTTGGTCATACTGCTAAATGAGCAGATAATTGATTTGAAAGTTTTAGTGATGGGTGAGATACAGAAAATATGTAGATTGATTAAAATTTGTTGTATCAAAAAAATCGCATTGCACCTATGCATAATATACCTGGATTTCTATATGCTGTACAACTTCATATAGATAATATATAGACTGTATATAAAAAGAAAGTTCCTTGTAGTAAAGTCTAAAAATATTTAGAGAGGTCACTGCATGATTCCATTAATGAAACCACTGTCCCTCTCAACTCTTCTCTTTCTTTTCCAAATTAGTTGGATAGGGTCTAAAACCACTGGGCACAAGTCAGGTGTTAAATTTTCAACTGGTTTAGATCTGGCAGAATGAGCCACGAGGAAACTTTTTCTCGTGACAAATAGTTTTTACCATCAACTACAGATGTAAGTGAAGAGAACGTTTGAATCTGTTATTTATTTACTTATTTATAACCTCATATTGCTGTTTCATGGTAATTTACATTGAATAGATGACTTAAAGAATCTGTGCCAGAAGGTCCAGTAAGTAAAGCAGTATAGCAGTCAGATTTGTGTGACCAATAACCACATTTAAATAAGAAGTCTGGGTTGTTAAAGTGGAGCTAGAAGGACGTGATAGGATTGTGTAAACAGCTTGAAATCAACGAGAGCTTGAGGCCAGATCTTAGCGATTTCTGTTGAACTGCAGATGCAGGCAGATATTTTAAAACTTCTCACTGATTTAAATGGGAGGTAGCTCCTAAGTGCTCTTGGATATTCTACTAAGCAGAAATCTAAACTTTAGTCAAAAGGGCAAAGTCAGTTTTAAAAATGTCTTAGACTTTTTTTTTTTAAGACCAGAAACTACTTTTGGAAATTGCACATCTACCAGTTCTCTGATCTTTTATAATCTGAAAACATTCTTATTCTTTCTTAATATTAAGCAATGAAATTCTCATCCTAAAGTTTCTCTATTGCATAGCTTAGGTTTGTATATAGCTCTTTACTCTGAAGACCACCATTACTAATTTTAAGTACTTGATATTAATAACACAGTCCTTTTGTAGAAATTGCTGTAATTTTATACTCAAAATTAAATCAATGTTGCTTGGATATTTGTCACACCACAAATGTAGACTTGATTAGCAAGTATTCTGAAGTTACTTTTTTTTTTTCTATAAAACTGACAGATGAGAAGATAGCCCAGTATGACCTCTTGGTCTATCTGTACTCTTCATCTTCCTGACAAATACACTCCCCTAGTAAAATGGCAGTCAAGATCTGCAATCTTCTTCCTGTAAGGTTTCAAAGCTGATTTCAGAACAGTGGAAATATTTATTTAGATGATGTCATTAAATCACAAATAGCAGCATATTTCTCAGTGCTATGTACTTGTTCCTTAGTACAGGGTACCTAAAATAAAATGACTATGTCAGCCAAGATATAAATGATAAGAAAAATAACGTAAAAGATGATCGGAGGTAGCACCACTTATGTGCCATACCGGAATAGCTAATAAGTTAAATACCACCGTTCAGACATCTGTGCTGTTAATTTTTATAAGCCATCACAGTAATTTCGCTTGAAATCAGGGAAGAACATTTCTTGGAGGGCGCTGCTTCCCTCTGTTCCTTCTCACAGCGGTAAACTTTGAGAGACAGCGAAAGGATGACCTTAAGTCCTCTTACCGTGTAATACTGTGTTATACTAGCCTTGGTCTAGTTATAATTACACATTTTGTTAGGCTACCAATATTCCCATATATCATCACTAAGTTTTAAAACTTAATTATGCAACTCTGTAAATGATATTCCTGGAGACACTGTGCTCACTGAAAACCTATTCCCTTCTCTTGATTAATTCAGACCACTAAAATAGCATCAACCAGGCTACCTGCAGAACAGGGAAAGCCTCAAATACATGGTGCTGAAGCTGAACTAATTAGACTTTGACTAATTATTTCTGAGGCAGAGCTGACCCTATGTGAAGCTGCCGTTTCCGGGACCCAGTTCAGTAGCTTTACGCGATGCAACCTCTCAGGTTTTCTACTCCACTTCATTGCAGGACACAGATAAACCCGAACTGTTCATTCTGCAACCAATGTATTTACAGTAGGCTTAAGAAAAAAACCTAAGAGATTGCAAATTCTGTATGCAAACATACTGCATACAATAACCGACATTTAAAAATAGATAATTTTAGTGACTTCTTCGTGCTGTCTCTGTCTTGAGAAAAAAAGAAGGTAGATTTCCATACATATATTACCAATATATACATATCCACCCAATTCCAAGCTCTGTATATTGCACAGACATGTAAGGGGTGAAAAGAGCTACTTTTGATGCTATTCTTTCTAAGGAGGATAAAAAATAAATATGATCTTGAATAGAAAATGACCTAGTGCAGCAAAATAAAATCACACTGGTCAGATCACAACTATAAAGAAAGGAAAATGAAATGGAGATTCAAATACTTCTCAAATGTGTAACAAAAATCATAGTTCATGCTGCAGACAAAAATATGGTAGCTGATCCAAATGTGTTCAGAAGAAATTGATGCACCTTTTCTTTTTCTTTCTTGAAAGATGAACATATGCCGTTTTTCCTCACTTTCTTGGGTTAACCCATCTTTTATAATAACAATGTAGAATTCTGCCTGATGGTGAACATAAAAAAATTGCCATTTCAGGTTGAAAGGAACAGGCATAAGTGTTTGTTTATGCACAACAGGTACATTAATTACTTTTTGGATAAACAGCTAGACTAAAGTTGTAAATGTTCAACCAGAAAAAAGAAAATAATATTGCAGATTGGACTATTTCAAATTCAATATTGCGCGTGCAGCTGGAAAGAGTAGCCAAGTCAGATGAGCTGAATCCAGTACAGCCATTAGCAAAACACCTCCCTCCCCAGACCATACCTTTCCTGTTGCCGGGTTTAATGACCAGCAAGTATTTTGCTGTAATATCGGCCACTGTTGTCAGAAGAGGCAGAGTTGCTGGCTAAGTCTGTTCATTAAGAAACAACTGCTTTGCATAGCACGGTGAGACCATGCTTGTGACCACCCACCACTCCAGTTTGCACCACAGGAGGCAGGAAGACCGTGGAAAGTATCGCTTTTCTTCAGTGGTTCTTTTCTGTACATAACTAGTAAAAGCTCTTATCCTTAAAAACTTACATAACCACATTAAAGATATCAAAATTTCAGATGCTAACCTTCTACAAAGATTTTGAGGCTTCAAATAACCAGTAATTAACATTGTAAATATTTTCTTTAAAAAATCCCACATTTAGTGTGAAACATTCTAAGTATTAAAACAGTGCTTCTTCAGAGAAATTCATTTATCAAATATTATAGATACAAGTGATAATGGCTGGCAGATTTTGCAGCATGTATTAAAAGACACTGAAATTATAACATATATCTGACATAAAATACTTTAAAATACCAACTTGTAAGTGTCACAGCAGAGAAGCTGAACTGTCAGAAAAATGACGCAATTACAGAATTAAATCACTTTGTCCAATCCTCAAGAAACCCAAAGGTACATACTGCTGTCACAGGCAACAGAAATAGTAGCACTCTAATATATAACTTTTTAACTGGCAATTTTTGTGATAAAGTGAAAAATGTATGCAATGCATAGTTGTGCCCACTTGTGTTCAATCCTCACCTCAAACTTCTGTCGGAGCTCTGCGTTTCCATCTTCATCAGCATCTGGAATTGGAACATTGTAATATTCACCTTCTTCTTGATTCAGCAGCTTGTACCTGTAGAATATTCGAGAAAAAAAATGGTGATCTTACAGTTATACTCCTGTTAGATTTAAAATCTGATTTAGTTTAGGACAGTTTGCATCAATGTCACAGGTACGTCAAGAACTGCTTTCAAAGATCTAAAGCAAACTCAGATACAGAATATATTTTACCTAAAATTAGATCTTTAATCCCAAACTATGTGCCAAGGCAGTTTAATGGACAAGGAAATTCTTCTCACCCATTCTGTGATGAGATGGGAGGTACCAACCCTGAAAAAACTTTGTCTCCATTGCTTCTATAGCCCTAAATAATTATCTTTGATGAGATTTACTTTTTGAGAAGACACGATGAGTTCTACCCCTAGCTTGGTAGGTAATAAGATGGCATTTTATAAAACCAGTTCCCATTTACTTTGAATTTGCAGAGCTATATATAACATGATGCTTAGTAATGAATATATCATATCTGAGATAAAAATAAAATTCATATCACAAGACTACATACACAGAATTGAGTCTCCTGGCTCCAGCAGAAGTTTCATGAACACCATAAAAGAAAAATATTTCTCTTATTATCCTTTGTCATATATAGCCTATGTTTCTGTTGTAATTTAGCCCTACTTGGGACCAAGCTACGCAGTCTCTCACTCACTCCCCACAGCCTCAGAGGGAATGGGGGAGATAACAAAAAGCTTGAGGTTTGAGATAAGGACAGGGAGAGATCATTGAAGTGGCAAAACAGAATCAACTTGGGTAAAACTATTTATTTATTATTATTAATAAAACCAAAGCAGGATAATGAGGAAGAGAACAAAAAAAACCCAGCTCCTGCACACTCCTCCCTCTTCCCAGGATTGACTTCATTTCAATCTCTACCTCCTTCCCCTCCCCGAGCGGCACAGCGGGGAAGAGGGAATGGGGGTTGCGGTCAGTTCATCACATGTTGCTTTCTGCCACTCCTCACATTCCTCCCCTTCTCCAGCGTGGGGTCCCACCCATGGGCTACAGTCCTCCGTGAAATGCTCTTTTGTGGGTCATTTTTCCACGGGGTGCAGTCCCTCTCTCCACTTCTTGCAGCCAGGCAGAGCCAAGTCGGGCCCAGACGGCCGCCCGGCGGGAGGCCAGAGGGTGAGGGCCACAGAGGCTGGGGTCCCTCTCTCTGCCCCCAGCTTCTGCTTCTTCACTTCTTCTTCTTTCTTTTTAATTTATTTTTCCCCTTCTTAAACATGTTACCACAGAGACGTTATCACTGAACATTCCATCACCGATTGGCTCGGCCCTGGCCAGCTGTGGGCCCACCCTAGGCTGGCCGAGTCCACCGGACAAAGGGGAAACTTCCAGCAGCTTCTTACAGAAGCTGCCACTGTAGCCCCTGAGTAAACAAACCCAACAAAATCAACTGAACAGTTGGCTTAGCTGCATTTTCAGTGAAACTATAGCATGAGATACAGTGAAAAGCTCGCAAAAAAAAAGTAGATTACATTGAAGAAAAACACTGGTTTTAAACTTTTTGTGATATATTCTCTCCTTTCTTTTCAGAATCTTACCATCCACTGGCTGGCATTTTCATAAGCTCTGACACCCCAAACGAAAGTGATCCCATGAAATCATTTCTGGTTGTTCGATCCCAGTCCCAGACCTCTACAGATAACCGTCGATCTTTGTCTGAAGGTTTTAATTTACTAAGAAGGAGAGAAATAAAGGAGTTTTCAATGCAAAACTGAAATAAATTATTCAATACATACAAAGATAGCCCATTAAAACTTGTTAAACTTACAATGTGAATGACTCGTTCCAGTCTGGATTCAGAGTAGAACGGATAGTTTTTGTTTTTTGTTTACTTTCATTCTTAGGATCCGGGATGAGCTTCAGTTTAACATAAGGATCTGAAAGTCCATTTGGATCCATGGGAATTAGGTTTTTTGCTTCTCGCACTGTCAATACAAAACACAGCTAATTTGTACAAGATTACAAATTACCATTAAGAAAGCAGCAACATGTCAAACAAGTTATTGAAACACGTTCAAAAAGAAAATAAGTAAGATGTGAAATCCATTTGCCAGACTTGGCATGGAAGAGCCTAGTCATTGTAAAGAAAGGTTGCACTTAGCAATATTTATAAGAACGGCAGAGAAATGACAGAAGAGAAGAGAAATTCACAAATTACAAGCAGCTTCCAGGCAGGTCTTTCCCTGCAATGGAATGATTAAATATCCAAATTCTTCACTATAAATTTTTAAGGGGGTAGCAATTCTTTATGCTTTTATTTACTCATTAGTCTTAGGTTATACACCTACAGGACTGTTAGCTAATTCCTATAACAACAATAGCCAGATCACAATAGATTTCAGAAGAGAGGTTATTTGATACAATCCATCACTGGAAGATATTGAACACTAAACTTCCCTCAGATTCATGGTTCATTAGTTGTCAGATGGAATCACTGAAAGCAGTATGTCATGACAGCAACCAAAGTAAAAGCGTAGAGAAGACAAGTTTAACTTCAGCTTCATAAAAATGTTAATGCAGCTTCTATTTTTACAATGTCAAAAGAAGACATAAAGTGAGTTAATATATCTCATGTTGCCACCGGTCCCCAAAGAGAGAGAGACAGGAATAGCCAGCAATCTGCACAGGGTGCCATTCCCCACAAGGCCACATCCCCACATGGAACAAGGCAGGTAACAGTGGGTTACGAAAGCATTTACTGGGGGTTCGGCAGCTTTCAGGGTTTCACTCTGTCTGGAGTTACTGCAGCAGCAGTGGGGTTCGTTAAGCAGTTCAGAAGTCACTGCAGGGCAGTGGAATATCCCAATGGATGAGCAAAGACAGCACTTCCCTCCCTCTTAGATAGGACGAGCATAATGCCCGTGTAACATTTATACAACACATAAGTCTTTATTTTGTGTTAACAGCCTTCAGCCATCAGCTTCTGCTGAACCTCAGAAGAAGAGGTGAACTTTGCTCATGCTGTGACACCCCATCCCACCCAAACCGGTAGTGCTGTGACGAACTGTAGCGCTGAAGTTGGGATGGGGAATTCAGAGCTCACAACTGGACATCTCAAAACCTACTGGGAGCAGTAACCCTCTGAGCTTGTTTTGGACAGACACCAGCTTTCATTCGTGAATTCCTTTGTGAGATTCATAGGTTTAAGATTAGAATTGTTCCTGGAAGGAAAATCGCATGAAGCTTTGCGGGTGACATGGTTCCCAGGGTATGAAAGAAGGCTAGCATTTAAGAATGAGTCATTGGAGATATTATTCTGGATTGACAGTGCCCTCAGCTACTCCTTTCACAGTGTCAGCACCAGAAGGGTTTTTTAAAATTTATCTAGCTAACTGGAAAAAATCTGTAAGGAAATTTAAGAAAGATCAACCCTTAAGTCACTTAATATTTCTTGATGGAAAACATTTCCTACAAAAATTTGAACTTTAGAGTCACTTAAGAACTCAATCAGAGCTAATGCAAAAAAAAAAAAAACAATAATGTTGCCAGGATCTTCAGCAACAGATAGGTACTATTTGCTCAAGACATTCTCCTCCTTTTCCCCCAGATTTAAATGGCATTTTCATATTACAGGCAAAAATTACAGACCTTTCCAGGATTTCAACCTGTTATTTCCCAGCATGGAGGTTGAAAGGCTTCCAAGCAACAGAGATATTTTATAATGTGTTATTTACTCTGATTATTTATCGAATAAGAAGAGGACAGTTTTCAGGCAACAGTCTAAGGACGTGTAAACCAGCTGAACTACGTATTTTCAAAACGTCCTTTGTTCTCCCTTTGGAAATAATGGCAGGGCTGCGGTGGATTGACAACTGTGCGCTGCTGCTTCCATAAGACAGAAAGAGATGGATAATGAATGTAAAGCACAGAACAGATATTATCGTGCTTTACTTAAGGGAAAAGAAAGGTTGTGGTGTTGACAATATCCCCATTATAACAAAGCACTGAGGTGATTTACGAAGCCATGTAACGGTTCTGTTCCATTTCCTACACACCAGGTGTATTTACAAGTTGACGTAACCAGCTCTAGGCTAACATATTCCTTTTAGATGATGGAGAGTGTTTTAGTGTTCACAATGTGTTCTTCCAAATGACACGACTGCTAAGTAGCGCCTCAGTGCAAATCTGCTACTTAGCTGTTGTGTCATTTGATTCAAGCTGTAGAGGGAAAAATCTGGGGGGAAAATACCAGCCACTGCTCTAGAAAACAAATAATTTCTAACAGTCTGACCCGCATGAGAGATTATTAGGTGTGGTAGAACATCTTGGAAGAGAGAAATACAAGATGTAACAGGTACCTTATGTCCAAAACAGCTGTAGACAGAAGGTTGAGTACAGGAATGCAACCTACTTATTTGGAACACATCAGTTTATTTGTCAAGATAATTCTCATGCAGAACAGACACCCCATCGTAAATTAATTATTGAAATTAGATCATGGCTGGAAAGGAATCACATTAACTTGAACCAACAGTTGATACTGATTAAGTTACTTTTCTTAAATTTGTGTTTTTAAAATGAGAGACAGAAAATGCTTATGGGTTAAAATTTTTAAATAAAATGTAATTCTATTCACTAACTATATTACTTAAATAATTTTACCAGAAAAAAATACATTCTGTTTTAAAAAAAGAGAACAGAAACAAGTGTCTGTCTTGCAGAGCATTTACTCTATAGTTTTCCCTGTATAAAGCTGACAAGGCAATTGGGGAAATGAGAGCTTTCAGTCCAGAGAAATTGTCTCCAGTGGGCACTGACTCTGAGTTTGCCCTTTGAGGGTCTCTGCAGCCAGCGGTCAGCTGGAAAACCGTTTCTGTTTTCAATCCATGAGAAAAACCCACACCCAATATTAAAATTTGGCACACTGAGAATGATCTTCAAATACTTCTGAGGAATAATACCAAGGTTAAATAACTTATTGTAGTTAAATATTTACAATCCCAAAGGGGCTAAGAACCATAAAGGGAGTGAAGGATGAGGTGACAGCCTTCAAAGCAAACTGCTCTCTCTCTCAACCTATATTTGGTTAGGGTTTTTTTTTTTCTTCTTGTGCATAGCACTTGTGACTGCACTGCCAGGTTTGTCACATGAACTGGATCAAAATCCACTTTTTAAATTTTTATTTCTACACTGTAGTTTGGTGTAAGTGAGGAGGAGAACTCTACATGTTCTACAGCTTCCCAGGAATATACACTAGTAAGTTTTTTATTAAAATTCCTTGAACAAATTTGCTTAATTTTAACATGGCACCTTCAGACTGATCCTTTATGTTTAATTTTGTCTGGAGATGCTCAGTGTGAAACCAAGCAGAATTTTGATAAATTGGCTGGGCGGATGCAGAGCCATTCTCCGAGGCTCTGCTAGGGAGAGCTCCCTGGAGAAAGCCATCACTGATTAGCCTTGATACATGCTGCTGAGCCTAGAAAACAACACTGACAGCAGGAGGACATGGCAGTATGTGTAAGACTACTTCTTTCTTTTGCAGAAAACACAGAAAAAGAAAAAAGTCCTTTAAATACAAGGAAAAGAGAAGCTCAAAGATGAACTGGGAAGGAAATATGCAACATATACTAAATACAGGCTGCCAAAGAAGTAATTATCTCACTCCTTGTTTTAAGATATCTGGCCCATGTGTACTTTTGTCTGCATAATTAGTACCCTTAGACATCTTTTTTTTTCAACTGACTTAGCAGTACTTTTCTTGAGGAAACAGCATGATGATACTTGTGCTAAATAGTGCTTATAAAGAATTAGCATCTAAGTGGTCCACCTCTTCAGGGCACTCTATTTTTAACAGGATAGGTCAGGTTTCTATAAGAGGACTGACAAGAAGAAGAGATTTCCCCTCCCCACTAATACAGTTTAAAATAGAAAAAGTTAAATGAAAAATAACTCCAAGAAAATACATCAACTTACTGTGGTGGAATTCTGCTACAGCTGTAATGATAGCAAGCAGTCTCCTACTGCTTTATAACTATTAGCTAACTAAACTCAACACTCTGATAGAGATGTTCCTCTAATTTATAGCTGGCTGAAGTGAGATACAGTTAAGCATCCCTTGGAGCGTAACTTGGACAGAAACCTAAAATACTACTTGCCAGTTTTCCATCGTAACTATTAAGTATGTTAATAACCTCCGTACTGAGCAAAGTCGCTGGTACAAGTTAAATTTCCTACATTTTGTCCAAATTAGACTCTTAATGGGGACTGAGAATGCACACAGATGAAAAGACAGTGAAGTATATACTGAACTTTCTAACAAATCCAAGCTTGCCCATGTTTCCTTCTAAAAACCAGGAACAGTTGTCAGCTCACTGTAGGGAAAAAAAGTGTACCATTTTCCTTCTCATTGTTAATGAAGAAGAAGTCATAAAAGTTTAGTTAGCAGAAAATGTGGACTATTTGATGGCTGTCCTATGGCTGTTCCTATGTGCTACTTATAATCCGGCAATATCTATCCAGAAGCCATGCCTAAAACTGGGTCGCCCACTTTTCCAGGAATAACATAAAGACATAAGCAAATACAGAGCTAGTTCTTAAATATTTATAATTTAAATAAATATCTAAATAAGACAGAGTGAGCTGGCAGAGAACAACCAACACTTTAGTAAAGAGAAGAAATTCAGGAAGAATTTTGAGGAATTCAGAGAGTGGATGACAAAACTGGAACTTTTTCCATGAGATTGTATAGGTCAAAAGCTGCAGTTATAGATTCATAACTTCTCGTGACATCAGCAAACAAATTTAGTCATGAGAATGAGTAAATAAATGTTTCTCTCCCTATAATAAAGCTGAATTATCAGCACCGTGAGTTTACTCAGTTCCTTTTCAAGTGAGTCACAGCTACCTTTCTCCTTGAATTCCCAATTGTTAATAATAAAACAGTTTACTATTCACAGCAACCATTTCTTGCCAATCTTTTATTTCCTACAGGCAACTTAGATGAGCAGGAATCTCTCAACTACATGTGAATAGCAGCTTTTAAAAGAGGATTCAAGTCTCAAATGAAAAAAGAGACCTTTGTTAGCTCCAATACATCATAAAGTTTCTGTCTTCCCACAATAAAGCATTAGTAAACAATTCCATAATTCTCCTTACTTCCTGAAGAAAATTCTGGTACGGATATCAGTAATCTATCAGTTTAGAGATGACTTAGATGAGTGACAGAGGATCTTGTATTCCCAGCCAAGGAACTTTCTCCCCAGTACTATACTGCACTCCCCTTAATCACTATTTAAAAGATTTACCTATTACTGAAAATAATCTTTCTTCCAACTTGTGTACTTGTACTCCCTAAATGCAAAATCCAAACCTGGTCAGCTTTCATTAAAGATTTGTTGTAAGATTTTATTAAAACTCTCATGGAATGCTTGCTTTCTGGAGCTGGTTGTGACTCACATGTACAACTGGCTCCAAAACAAATCCTGGTTTTCAGACAATTCCCAATTTCTATACAGTTTTCAGCCACTGAAAGTGCTTTCTGATATGAGACTTCTCTCTATTCCATAACTGTTCCCTTGTCCAACAAGGGGGATCTTTTAATATCCCTCCAGAGACCAGTGCCTACTCATTAGACTCCATTTCCCAAATCCTGAAAGATGGCAACATAATGGATGTCAACTATTGGAACACTTGCACTTCACAGGTGATTTACGCACAAGAAACAGATGATTAATTTCCTTCTTAGAACAAGATGATAAATGAACCAATGTTGCATGATACTTCATTCCTCTGTATTTATTAAGATATACTCTCCTACTAACAAAAAATGCATCATCATCTCTAATGCTACTTAATAAGTACTTGTGCCTGCAATAGGTTCTCCAGTTTCGATTTCAACTGGAAATCTCATAGGAGCAACTGTATTTTACTTGTAAAATAAATTACCTTTATAAAAATTATAATAATAAAAAAAAATTCCACTGGGTAGGGAAGCTACTTAATAAAACATAAGTCTTAATACAAGATGTATCAAATCATCTGAAATGGGATTCAGACTATTAGATTTCTAATTCTTATCTGTTTATATTCTTACATTGTAGTTAAACTTTTTATACGCATGCAGATGGCCATTTTTGAAAGACTAATGTTTCTTTTAAATACTATTTCTTCACAGTAAAGGTAATTTAGTGAATGGAATGGGGAGCATTCAGCTGCTACCGGGGTTGGCATTTGTTAAAGGCAGAGCTCTTTCTGTAAAGAACGCAGGAAGCCTGCAGATTCTGGGAATATCAGAAAATAGAGAAGATATTAGAGAGATAAAACATGCAATTCACATTCTCTTGAGATATTAAAAATGCCTCCCACATGCAAGTAATTATTTCAGATCACTTTATAGGTATTTAGTATGAAATAGCCAGAATATTCATATATGTTCCATTCTAAAATCCATTGGAGATTATAATTAAATTAATGCTAGCAAACACAAACACTAATTCTGACCTACTGTTGTAGTTTACCCCCATTCCGGACCAAGCTACACAGTCTCTCACTCACTCCCCCCACCCTCAGAGGGAACGGGGGAGAAATAATGTAACAAAAAGCTCGAGGTTTGAGATAAGGACAGGGAGAGATCATTGAAGTTACCGTTAGGGGCAAAACAGACTCGACTTGGGGAAAACTATTTATTTATTATTATTAATAAAACGAAAGCAGGATAATGAGGGAGAGAACAAAAAAAACCAAACAACTTCCCCCCACCCCTCCCTCTTCCCAGGATTGACTTCATTTCAATCTCTACCTCCTTCCACCTGCCTCGAGCGGCACAGCGGGGAAGAGGGAATGGGGGCTGCGGTCAGTTCATCACATGTTGCTTTCCACTGCTCCTTCATCATCAGGGGAAGAGCTCCTCACATTCCTCCCCTGCTCCAGCGTGGGGTCCCACCCATGAGCTACAGTCCTTCACAAACTGCTCCGGCGTGGGTCATCTCTTCCACGGGGTGCAGTCCCTCCAGAACGGCTGTCCCAGCGGGCCCTCCATGGGCCACAGCCTCCTTCAGGCATCCACCCTCCCCAACGTGGGGTCCTCCACGGGCTGCAGGTGGATCTCTGCTCCTCCACGGACCTCCACGGGCTGCAGGGGGACAACCTGCTCCACCACGGTCATCACCACAGGATGCAGGGGAATCTCGGCCAGGAGCAACTTTACTTCCCCTGGTCCTTCTTCACTGATCTTGGTGTCTGCAGCCATTCCTCTCACAAAAAATTCTTCACAATCATGCTGAGGCAGACGCCTCTCAGGTTCTCCTCACATCTCATCTCCTCTCCACTTCTTGTGGTCGAGCGGGGCTGAGTCAGACCCAGATGGCTGCCTGGCGGGAGGCCAGAGGGTGAGGGCTGCAAGGCCCACAAGGCTCGTGCCCTCTCTGCCCCCTGCTTCTGCTTCTTCACTACTTTTTTTTTTTTTTTTTTAACTGATTTTTCATCTTCTTAAAACGTTATCACAGAGGCATTATCACTGTCGCAAAGTAGCTTGGCCCTGGCCTGCAGTGGGCCCACCCTAGGCCCGGCTGAGTTCACTGGACAAAGGGGAAACTTCTAGCAGCTTCTCACAGAAGCTGCCACTGTAGCTTGCGGTGCTACAGAAAATCAACCCATCTAGACATTCATAAATAAAATAATTAGAGTGTGTGTGTGGTGGAGTCTTTTAAGGTAACAATTTTTATGAGAATCTAGAAATGTGCCTAAATTCTCTAGTTTGCCTCTCAAGCTTGTTTGTGCAAGGGCTCTTCACACAGCTGTCCAGAGAAAGCAGTGAGACATTAATATGCAGTGCCATAGAGTGGCTCAATATTCATACATTCATAAATAATTTGAAAAATGTACGGTGGGGAGTGCAGAACTCCTGGGGAGATTATTGTTGGAGAGCCTGTTACGTGCTCCCAGCCTCTGCAGAGATGGCTGCCAGGTTTCGTCCTCTTTTAAATAACAGAAGCACTACTGAAGAATAAAACCATATTTTCTGTATTCTTTCAGCTAAGAAATATACACTTTAAAAACCCTGAAGACTCTGGCTGTGTATATATGTATTTTAATAACATTTACATAACGGTAAGGTGCATTAGCTGACAGCGAGTCAATAACACCCTGCCTCTAAATTGGCGCCTGTGTCGCAGGGCAGTTTGTTATTGTCAGCTGCTCTCACACCCAACTCCCAGCAACCGGTAGGCCACAGTTTAGGATTCCAAAAATCTGGCTGCTTTTTATATGTTAGTGCACCACATGGGGTTATTTTCTCACAAATGTTATTGTTTACATACTATAAAAATAATTAAAAAAAAATTTAAAAAAATTAAAACTGTGATTCAGCCACCTACAAACTCACGCAGAAGAGCCTCAAATGATAAGATGGGTCAACAAGTAAACCTAAGAGTGACAAAACTTTCAACACACATCAGGAGTAAGAAAATTAATTGCAAAAAGCATAGATTAAGAATAGTAAAAACTACTTTACTGTACCTAAAAGCAGAATCACTAAGTCAGTCAAACCTATAAAAGGGTCACAAATTCAGTGATCTGAAAAAAAAAGTAATTCAAGACAAGTTGCTTTAAAAAGAAAACTACCAAGTTGACTTACTGCAAATGAAATAAATTATTACTATCCAATGCAACTCTCAAGCTAGTAGCTACAAAATAAACTATTTATATTTAAGAATCACAATACAAATGAGCACTGAATATGGCATATTGACTAGGCCTGGGAAGATGGTGAGGTTTTAGCAAAGCATACCAATAGAAAATTCCTACTAGTTTGTGAAAAAGTGTTGCAGAGTCTCTAGCATTCACACAGAAAAGACTGTATATCTACCTTTAAGCACTCAGATTGAAGATCTGATCTAGTAAACTGGAATTAAGTGTGTTTACATGTAGGTTTGCATCATTTCCATCCTTAGTTCAATTCAAAACCTGCCAAAGTACTTAGATATTTTAGATAATCTGACTGAACCACTGGCCAGCTCCATCTGGCAGTATACTGCCTTGCCTCTTTTCTAGTATTCACTGGGGAAAAAAAAAAAAAGCGAAACAGTCCTAGTTACAATATTTTATTGGGAAAACACTTAGTAAGTGTGCATGCACTGTGGCCTTTTTTGGAAACATAAGCCACCATAAAACCCCGAAAGCAATGACGCAGAAGTAAAGTCAACTTCCAGTGTTCCCAAAATGACCGTATCTCGCGGTCATCATTAACTGTGCTGCAGCCTTCATCGGGTTTCCTGGCTGGAAGCAGGATGGTTGAGTTGCCCACCAACAATATTTGCAAGGTGCCAACCAGAGTGGTATGTCTGCATTTAGCAGCATAAGTGTTTTGCATGCAATTAAGGCCGGCTACAAAAGAATCAGCAGGAACTAATTAACAACCAAAACAGGATGCAGAGCAGAGATATTCAGGAATTCAGCTGAAGGAGTTCAACACCTACGGAGTAATTCCTTCGAAAAAGATTCAAGCAAAGGCTCAAACCAAACAGCCAATTATTGATTATTTTTCCTGCTGTTCCTAAAGCTCCTGGGCATTTAACTTACCTCCTTTCCTGAAGCTAAAGGCAGTGGTATTGTGCTTGGTGGCCCTGAGACTGTATATTCTAACAAAGGTTTTGTCAATAAATATTTCAGAAGCAATGCCCTACTGCGAGAAAAGGAGTTCGAAATTTTTGCATAGCCGTATGTCCATGAACTGACAACTGCTAATTTCCTTTTCAGTTAAACAAGCAGAAAAGGTATCTGAAACTTCACCCAGTCTGGGCTCAGTCTGTATAGTATTTTTTATTTAAAAAAAAAAAAAAAAAAAAAAGCTTGTTTTCAGGGCAACTGTCATTTTTATTTCAAGAAATTTTCTGAAAGCCTGGAAATGCTGACAAGTCTCAACCAAAACAACTTAACAGCACCATAATTGTTATATACATAACAAGGTTATAATTTTTAAATAACATTTTTCTTGTTGTCCAGAAACCTACTTAATTGTGGGATGGAAATATTTTATTTATAAAGACAAAAGTAACAGTATTTACCAAGTACACTCACATCAAAAAGAGGTTATGAAGAAAACCTATAAGATATCTGCAGCAATTTTACCCTGTTCGTATTTCAGATAAGACCTTTTCAGTTAAAATTGTGTACTAAAAGAATACCTATTTTGCAATTGGTTTATGTTTTTGGAACCACAAAGATATGTGACAAATATTTTTGTCCCTAAAAGGATTATAAACCTGATGAATCATTAGAAAATACGTACATGTTACTTGTCAAATTACGTGCATTATGTCAGAAAGTTTAAGCCATATTTAAGAACCTTGCGGCAAAGTGGCCTAGAATAATGCAAATATTAAATTCTGTCACTTGGATGATTTTCAAATTAGTTTGCTCTCATGGTACAAATTACTTTTGGAACCCGCATCACTGTCTTTGAAATGCCTCACTACCTAGTGAAAACACCTTTCTGTTAATGACAGTACCCTGGACAAATTTACCCCTCCTACGTCTACAGGAAGCTATTTAAAAAGTTAAGCTACAATTAAGTATCACTTCAGATCCGTTCTGATTATTTATAATTAATTTTTATCACACCTCTCCTTTTCAATGCATTTTACAAAGTCTGACAGAAGATATGGAGGGATTCAGATTCAGAGAGAACAAAGCCATGAATGAAGACAGAGCCAGGAGGGAAGTTTGCTGGTTCTACAAGCTGTGAAAATTCAGTGTGATGGTCTAATTTCCTTTATGTTGACTACAAGGGACATGGTCTCTACAGAGACCCATTCCCCAAAGAAGCAGTGCAGAAGTAGAAGGAACATCCTTTTGGTGTATAATAGGCTCTAGGTCTTTCAACTTGTGCTTTATGAGTTTCTGTGGTGGTGCCAACCTGTCCCCATCCTGAGTCACTTGGTGCTTGGTGCAACTCCTCCCCTCCTGGGCCTCATACCAACTCAGGGTAAGCCAGGAACAGACTGTGAATATGGTGAACCAGAGCGTCAAGGCACCCCCTTCACGCACCTGGCTCCTCTTTTAAACAAGGGAAATAACAACAACAGTCCATTTTCTCCTGGCAATTTAGTACATCTCAGCCCAAGTCAAAACTCGGGTGCGTGATACCAGAAACAACCGTGGAAAGCACCAGAATATTCCACCATCTCAGTCAGGCTGAAACGGAGAAGTACCTGACAGAAGTCAATTACCTTGGACCCTATAAATAGCAACCCTAAGCGAGAGCCATTGAGCTCTCCTGGATCGCAGTGGGCTGTGACCAGCATCTCCCCTGAGCTGGGAAAGCTCAGGCATGGGCTCCTTAGACCGAAGAGGTTTAAGGACCATCTGCTGGCAAAGCTGATGAAAGGGCAGGGCGAAGTTCGACTTGGCAAGGCTCAGTTATCGCCATTGAGGAATGCCGACACATTGCCAGCATTTACTCTACACCTGAGAAGGAAGAGGGAACTTTTATAGGCTAGTCGCCCCCATTCACCTCTCTACCCATGTAGAGAAAAAGAGGAAACTTTTAACTGTAGGCTAGTCCCCTCTACGTAGATACTTCATTGGATCCAAATATCTCTGAATGTGTGCGTTTTGTGTATAGACATACATACATATTGATTTAGGATACCCTGTAGTAAGTTAGTGTGAATCTTGTCATTCTTGAATCTGTAATTCAGTTGCTGTTTTAATCATAACATACTTCATTGAATTACTTTCTTAATCTTTGAATTGGCTAATGTTTAAGTGCTGCTAAATTCAACTTTTGATTTACCTCATACCATTAATAAATCTTAAATTGTTGCCAAATCATAACCGCGTGAAATATTTCATCCGCAACAGCTTCTTTACTCCGTTTCCTATGTTATATCACACTTATTTTGTTCTAGTTATTATAGCACATATTTGAAATTTCCTTAAAGCTTTGAGCCATGACAAATTGGAATTTTCTTTTAGAATTTAGTTTGTTTTAGAGACTTGCCTCTACCTGTAAAAAAACAAAACAAAATTTTTTTGTTATTCCTTCCCTTATTTAAATTCTGTCCATCCTGTTTCCTGCCCCACGCTCTCCCTTTGAGCAAATACATTGCAATCTGATTGGCAAAAATAATTTTTGGCATATTTGCATCCAACAGAAAGGAAAAATCAACAATAAAGTTCACTACCAACTTTACACTTCAGATACCAGATACACTAATTATCAGTTGGCCCCAGCTAAAATAGAAAGCACGCACAGAACAAACGTAACATGCGCTGTAAATACAAATTCTTATGCAGATTCTGAGCAATAAACTCCACTTTCTGACACAGCACAATGAAGTGTTGTTGGAGTTAAACAACCCATTACACGTGTATGTAGGAGGACAAAGTCCTTCAACTTGCAAAATACATTTTCCAGAATTGTTTTTTGCAACTTCAGACATGGAATGGGTGGGGGTGTGTGGGTGTGCGCATGTGTGTGCACAACCAAAACTTCCTCACAAATCGTGGAAGCAACACTTCCAAGGAAATGAACTGCCACCCCATCCTAATAACTTTAACCTTATAGAATGTGATAATTTTTTTTTTTTATTTTATAACTTACTGGGAGTAATATTTGGGATTGAATCCAAGCTGCCTTTGTTTATTAAGTACTCTAAAATGCAGGAAACGGCTCCTCAGCTGATGAAAGTTTAGAGCATTTCTTGTGTTCTTAAGATGATGGCTAACTTCCTGAACAGCTAGCTATCCTACTGGGCTGCTTCCTACACAAAAAAATGATATGACTGTGATTTTCTAATTAATATTCCTGAGTTTTTAAAGCTATTACCACAGCTTTCCTTTTTGTATTTCTTTTTATGAACACCAGTTCATAGCATTTCTTGATTCAAGGAGACGTTGAATGAAATCATCACGCTTCTGAAGGGAAATATGCTGCCATTGGCTTTAATACTCAAAGATTTGACCAAGGTACATAAACCCCCAGCGTATATTACACATTTATAATCCCTGCAAAACTCCCAAATGAGTTGTGTACCTGTTACTTCCAGTTTGTCACCAGTGACTTCAGCTTTCAGATAAATCCTTCCTCTTTTCTCCGTGTGGTCCATGCCACAGAGGCTTGGGACGTTTATGACACATTGCTTATGAACATTCATATCACAGGCTGCGGATATAAAAATGGTTCAGACAGCTATGAGAAACTAATAATATGATTACACCGCAAACACTGAGCAAAGTGAGAATTAAGATTACAATGCTTAACTGTTGGCAAGACTTTCACATTACAGCTGCATGTTTTTCAATGGAACGACGTGGCTAGTTTCCATCTTACAATACATTTTGTAGACAGTGAATGAAACAGAGAATAAAATAATCTACTTCAGAAACCTTAAGATATCATTAATGAAGTGCACAGGAAAAGAAGTGAAAATGGAATAAAGACTTGCTGGGAATGTGACTAAGAAAACAGAGCTTCATGCCAGCATTAGCGGTGAAGGGAGTTAGGTTTAAATTGATTATTAGATTTTCTAGCAGGAGACTTTCAAGACAAATGAAAAGCAAGGAAAACACTGGACCTTGGCTCCAAACAAAACTGAAATTTCAGTTTTCAACAGTGTATTCACCTGACCAGTCCAAACCCAGCCTTCCTTGAAACTGCTATGGCAAACACTCTTCAGTCACATCCAACTCAATATACCATGTTGTAAGCAGCAGGGGTGATTTTAATTAGTATATTATTATAGTACTGAAATATCCACTTGAAATATAACAGTACTATAAACAGCTGACATTTGAAATGGTATTTCCACAGAAGCCGTTACTTGGTGTTTCCACTTACTTTCTAAAATACCCTTTTGGTAACACAGGAAAACTTCACTTACTGTCACATTTCATCCCTTGGTGCAGAAGCCCATATAGCAGCGACCCACAATGGTCACAAAAGGTTGGACTCCCATATGTATGGATCTTAAATTTGTGCTTGCTTCTGGGATCCTGAAGGAAAAAAAATGAAAGAGATTCTCAAGTCATAAAAACATAAGAAAAATAAGATTGACAGACCTTTAATATATTACTTCAAATACAAAAAAAACTTTCCAGCTCTGCAACTGATGCTACAGAAAAATATATTCCAGCACGTAGCTTATTCACAACCTTTACAGCGGTACCCACGTCGCTGCAGGTACGCTAGCCTCGGTTCCCGTTTTCCCTTGCTTTGCTGTAAGAAAGAATATGTCAACTCAGTGAATGCAGGCTTGTTCCTGTGATTCATCTACATTAAAACTTCCAAATACTGACTGTACGTACGCATAAAGTACAATGACAGCATTCAGCCTGGGGCTAAAGTCTGCTTGTTTACAGCGTGTTACCATCCCTGTTCCGAAACGATGAAATAGCAGGAGAGGAGGGAAGGAAGAGTTCGTTACCGGGCTGATCTGAAATACAGTCAAATAACTGTAAAATCAGGATCTCAAAGATGGGATCATCTTGAAACGTTGCAAATGTATAGTATACACTATTGCAAATGAAAGTGAACAAATTCTAACTTGGCATGTAGCAAATATTTTACTGAGACTGCCACTCCCGTCTGATTTTCCGATCGAGAAATTTCTAGTGAGGACATCTTAAGGCCACCAGCAGCTTGGAAATGGTTTCTAATTTAGGACCAGTGAAAGGGAATACAGACAAATCACTTAAAACCAAACAGAGTATGACACATCCAAATACATTTGCTGTTTCTTCAGGGGTAGAGGTTCCCTTTGGAAAATCAAAAACATTTGTAGGAAAGTTAGAAATTACAACTTTAACACATTCACCCACATCAGGCTCATTCTACATACACACAGCCACAGAACTTCACGTACACCGGCCTCGGGCAGCCTGTTCCCAACACGTGGAGATGTGCATCGTCAAAATAAACAGACTGACAGCCCTATATTTTTGTGCACATCATGTGTATTTTGATATCCTTTATGACCACTTCCAGTCCCAACTAGTTTTAACATGGATTTGGGAAGCACAGTTTACCTCTGTATTTTAGTAAAAACTACCACTGCACAATCTTGCTCAAAAGCTGGGAAAAGCGGCAATACTTTTTCATTTAAAAAACACTGGGGTTTGTAATCAGTTCTTGCTAACATTCTTACTTTTTTCCTTCAGATTTTTACAGCCTCAGACACTAACAGAAACACCATGGAAATTATGAAATGCCACGTATTAAAACATCTTTTACAAAAATACAACTGCAAAATAAGACCTCAAAATGTTTTTCTTCCATTTACATTTTATATTCATATATCTTTATACAAGAACTATTAAATTGTCATAAAAACTAACTTTTCAACTTGCATCTGCCAATAAAAGCTTCCCAAAAAAATCAAAAGCAAAACACAGCATATCATACAAAAATGGAAAACCTGCTAACTCTTTCTTCAAAATTAAGATTCCTCTAGTATAAGTGCTTTCTCAAGAAATTCAAGAAATTTGGGAATTTTCCACACAAATATGACTATGAGAAGGCAAAAATTTGCCTTCAAAATTTAATATTTTGCCATACGAGACTTTGTGAAGGTTTTTGTTTGTTTGTTTTGGCAAGCATTCTTTGTGTGAATTTTTTGGGGTACTGATTCTAAGTTTTGTCATGAATCTATTACCAGCAGTTTTCACTGCACAGATAGAAATTATATTGTGTCCAGAATAATGAGTAAAGACTTCACTTTAAGAATTCAAATTGAGCCTATTTCAATAGTTGTTTGTTATGCAGCCCAAGATATGAAATGCAAACTGCTAACAACCATATTTATTTTGTAAACACAGTTATCCTAAACGGAATGACATGTTCCGTTATTTATTAAAGATATAGCCAAAGGGTCTTGCGGTGCAGGGTCATGGGAACATCGCTTTACTAAGGGTTATCTGATGGATCGACTCCCACTATGTGCCTTCCAAACAATTTAAAATACATTTTCAAAGCTAATTCTTCCTTAAATTGTTATGTTTAGAAGACATAAGGGGACTTTGTTGTCTTATAAATACATACACTTAAATATTACTTTAGAAAGCACATCTGTGGCAGAGAAGGACAAAACCCACAGCTTCCAAGAATCACACTGAAAAAATAGATTTTTAAAGTTGTATTTAACAGCTGACATAAGTGGTATTTATGAGTATAAAGTAATGATATAGAGGGGAAAGAACTATGGGAAATTATTATAGTGAATGTCTACTAAATACATTGAACCTGTATATTATACTGAAATTATATAACAATCACTACTAAATAATTCCAGTCAATGGAATATACATGGTAATTAAGTTAAGCAGGGGTGTGTGTGCGGCTTAATGTTGTGACACGTAAGAACGACTATACTGCACTCACTGCAAAGCAGCACTGCATAAGCAAAGGCTCATGGACTCCTGCGCCATAATTTGCTTTCTATAAGAAATATTAGTTTTCTATCATTGTATGAAAATACTTACTGTGTGTTTAAAATGAGCAATTCAATAGGAATTATTTTTTTTTTAAAGAGAGGCAGGTATGTTCTGACTATTATTAGTTATTATTCTGTATGCACACATAAAGTCACTTCTTTAAGGCACAGCATTAAAAAGGGGACAAAAGAAAACAGTACCAAAACTACTGATGAAATGGAAACTTTGCACGTAGAAAATATCTCTTTTAAAATTCCATTAATAGAAGTAAATAGAAGAACCTCAAAGATATTTAAAAGCTAACAAGTAAGAAAGTGCACTCTTCATCAGTATTTAATCCTTTTTTTTTTCTGTTTCAATCCTATGCGCTTTTTTATTTCTGGTAAATTGAAGTATACAAAACATGACGGTTTTGCAAACAAGTCTGAGAAGGTACAGAGCAAGCTCAGAGATGTCTACACACCCATCACAGATGATAAAACCTTTTTATCTCATTCTCTATATCAACATGGGCTTCTCATACACTTAGAACTATCCTTGAATCTACAGTTCATACTTTAATTATGCGTAACTATATTAGTAATAATCATCACATTGCCAGTACTAATTACTTGTATTATTAAGAGCAAATAAAACTTATTAGTTGTTAACACAGTTTAATCCTTCCAAATGTTAAATATGCATTAAGTGAGGTATATGCGTTACTGAGGAAATAGCATCATCTTTAGTATTTTTCATTTAGAAGTATTGAGTTAGAGGTAAGCTCCTGTAAATTTTCTTCAAATATCCCCTTTTAATCAATGTAAACTTTCAATAATTCCCAAAGCATAGCTGGCAGTCATATTTTATAGTAAACAGAGGGAGCCAAGCCAGGATATGACAGATGAACTGCCAAATAATGGCTGCTATTTGCAAGAGAATTGAACTTTGCACTAAACTTGGCATAGATTAATTGTGAAACTCTAGAGGGAAAACCCACTTCTGTTTCCAGAATCCATCAAAATTATGAAGGGGGAAAGTGGCAATGGGAAAGCAATAGGAAAGCACTTGTTAAGCAGTGATGAATGATATGCTCTATTAAAATTCATGTTATTTTCATGCTAAAAAGTGAATTCTCTGCTATTATTAAGACAATCCTCCATTTTTATAACTACTATAATTATAATATAATTAAATTGGAAAGGAAACTCTGGGCAATCGATAACACCGACATTTAAGTATTTGTCTTTTAAAACCCTTTACATTGGCAGAAATCTGCAATTTGACCGCAGTACAATGGACTGGAGCTTCAGAGCCTGTCATGGCACATATGGGTGCAGCAAAGATGACCAGCAACTGGGCATCTACACCCCATACAGCTCAAAAAAAAAAAAAAAAAAAAAAAAAAAAAAAAAA
>WHYT01015580.1:80230-91006 GCA_009806455.1 Tetrax tetrax | reverse complement strand
TACAGAGACAGGCAGCCACAAAATCGCCCTGAGCAGATCTGCGTTGTACGTTGGCTCTGTCAGAAGGGGTTGGGATTTGCTCCTCAGCCTGCCCGGAATCCTGCGCACCCAGCAGAGGGAAGCAGAAGAACACAGAGGCATCCCACCAAACCCACACGCCTTTCCAGCCACGCACTGCCAGTGAACTACATTTTGCCCTCCTGCAGCAGTATTGCCACCATTGCTGGCTTTTTTCTTTGTTTAGCACAAATGAATCCATTTCCTTTATTGAACAGCAACAGAAAGCACCCCCTGTGAGAAATCATTCCGTAATTTTTCTGTTCAAAGACAGGGGTGTGCAATAATTGAAAGCGCATGGTTAACCAGCGGCACATGTCAAACTGTGCTTTAACACATTACAGAACAGCTTATGAGCATTATATTTCTGAACTCTTTCTAAAAGCTCCCTTTTGATTAGAATTTTATTCCCCTTGATAGCAACATCGAACTGACAATAATTTTGCAGGCATTAAATCATCACATGCTTTTAAGTATAAAATATACAAAAACCACTTTGTGTGTGGTTGTATCGGTGGAGATTTTATATACAAAGCAGCATCATATTATTACTTGTTAACATCCTTTCATAGTATGTGACTTCATAAAGCCAATACCTGTGTCACCAGAGCCACATAGCTAAGACCAAAGCCTCTGAAACTATACCCACATTGTCTTTAATTCAGCATCTTCTTGGTGACACAGCCAGAACTGGCGACATTTTTGGAAGGAGTTAGAATCCACACCGCAAGATCTGTCAGTGCCAGAGCCTGTATGAGTGATCAAGGTAGGGGGAAAATTGCCTGTCTGCAGTCATTAATACCCACACACATACATGAACAAGGCGTTAGCAGAATATAAGATTCTTTTTTTTTTTTTTCAGACTCCCTATGGTTGGTGAAAGGCGTTCTTCCATATCTGAACTGCTATTTTGGTGACCATTGAGAAGCAGAAAATGCAAGAATGTGAGTGTAGAAATATTCTGGGAGAAATGAAAGATTACATTTTCCATTACAAAAATAACTTAAAGGAGTTCCGCAACAGATGACCCGTAAGGTCCTAAGGTTATATCAGGGCCTACAACAACAAAGAACAATTTTGTGTAAATAAATGCACATGTACACAGTTTTCCATTTCCTACATCCATGACTGAATCACAGGATTCTTCTTCATCCCCAACCAAACACAAATATATTTATTTCCCAGTTTAAAAGGTGTAAAGGAAAAGTAAGCTGAAAACATCCCAAATTACCTCACTTAGACAAAAGAAAAAAATAATTTCTGAACCTCAGTGACATAAATTTTGGTACTGTTTGAATTTCTATCGAAAACAGAAGGGGAGACAATACATGGAATATATGCAAAACCATATACAAATCATAAGATGTAAGAGATCACAATTACTCTTCACCAACGGAAAAGCCCTGGAAGACTGGCGGGACGGTTTTCCCCACATTAGTACAAAACCCTTAAACATTTCCTACTGCAAACACTGGATCCTACATCTTTCTTTGTCCCCCTCCAAATATCTTTAAAGTATGGATTGTAAGGAACGCTGCTCAAACAGATCAATGAAACCATTGCAATTTGTACCGCATATATTTTACTTAAAACAGCTTTAACTTCCCCAAGCGAATACCAAGTTAATAAAACATATTTAAGAAGAAGAACCTAGCCTGTTTTTCTCTGTATGGAGCCAAATCCCACATTCATCCCACGCTGTCCTCAGGCAAACTTCCGTTTCATTTATGAAAATCTTCAGACTCCAGCTTTTCTGAACATCTTCCAGACAGCGAGTACAGTATCTAAGTCCTCATTCAGATACCATGCCTGTTTGAGCGACTGTTTGCTATTTATTTTCCTACTAAGATGACAAAAACCTCAGTGATTTGCATGGCACCTTAAGTTGAGAAAGAGGCTTCTACCTTGAGGAGCTGCGAGAGCCAAGGAGCCAGATGCTTCTACTGGAAATAACTTCCAGGGCTTAAAATCTGGCTTCCGTGATCAGAGCCCAGAAGCAAGAAACAGCAAAAAGGCATTGTTTAACTGGTCGCCAGCTTTGCTCTTTCCTGACCAAGCGAGGCTGTGTACATGGGAAAGAGAAAGCAAAGAGAATTTGAGACTCTTGGGAATGATTTAGTAAGGTTATGAAGTTAGCAATATAAAGATCATATCACTTTCTATTACAAAAATGTACAAATGCTTAAAGCTTGTTTGATACTTCCTCTCTCAGAGCTGCAGCGCAGAAAAGTGTTGTGGCTTTCCGTTAAGGACAGTGGAAGATAAGACTTCTATTGCCTGAAGAGTCAAAAATATCACGGCATCACAGAAGGGCTGAGGCTAGCAGGGAACTCCAGAGACCACGGAGCCCAACTCCTGGCTCCGAGCAGGGTCAGCTGGGTTTTGCACTGGTTCTTGGGGTCCGTACAGCTCCACATCTATCTGCTGAGCTTCCATAAGTTGACACATAGCGACTAAGAGTGCCTACCTGCAATGGAGCAGGAGGAATGACATAACCATGCTTTCTTACCTGGTAAGAAAACATACACTGGCTCTTTCCAGGAATGCTACCTCCAGGCAGAATTTGAGTTTTGCCGTTTGCTGACTCTAAGGAATAACTCGGAGGAAGCCTTCACGCCTCTCATGGGAAAGCCCTTGCACACCTTAACTACTAGTAGGTGTTCAGAGCATAAACGGAGTTGCAGTCAACTCCACAATAACAAAGACAGTGGTGGGATAAGAAAATGAAGACTAAGTAAAAATACAGGTGATAAAACCTATGTAAATGAGTCTTTGAGACTGCACAAGGATGCACAGAGAAGAAGAGGGAGGCTCTTTTTATGGCGGATTTCAGAGATAAGAGAGGTAGGAGAGCCCTGCGCGTGTGCACACACACGGCAGAGTGCTCAGCAAACACCGCTGCGCTGCCTGCAGACCCACGCAAGCACATTTGGAAGCAGCTGCAGTACGGCAAGTCCAAACTGCAGCCCATTCATCCATGGATTCAAGGGTTGGAATTACATTCAAAAATGAGTCTCAAGTTCTGCAGAAGAGAACTCTTTCATGATAATAAATGACACCTCATCCAAAGATAACAACAAAAAGCTCTTTTCCTGTCACTAAGAACACTTCTGTTCTTAATTAACCTGAAGAGAGTTAAGAAGGTACACAATCGGAAAAAAAAAATCATATTTAATTAATAGCGACAATTATCAATCAACTATTTCCTTCTCTATACTTGTATAGAAGACAACAACTTGACCACAGTTCACAAATGACTAAAAGGCAGATTTTTCAGTCCCCTGATGGAATTCACACTAAATTATTATTTTTTTAATCAAAAGAAACAGGTGGTCGTTGAATCAACTGATTTTGATTGCTGCCTTTTGTTCATGTTCTTCTTGCATAAAATAGTACTGAGTTGGCAAATGGAGAAGGAAGATCTGCATGACTGTACTCACAGGGATTTGTAATTTCCTAATTACTATAAAGACAGATAGATTTGGAAGGGACTTGGTGTTTACTGGCTATGTTTTCTTCATTCTTTTTTAATGAAGAAACTGAAGTATGATTACAGAAAGTGCATAAACAAAAGATCCTGTTGGAAACTGATTCATGACCAGGAAGAAATGGGGCAAGATTGTGTTTCAGATACAACTCAACATAATGTTACGGTGTATAATCACCTCAATAAGGATTGAATCCAGGGATCTGGATTCAAAAGGAATACTAGAAAGACAGGCACAGTTGTATATGCCTTGCTTAAAAAACTAATTTCTTAGTTTTATTATTTGGTAATTTATTAATTTATTTGTTGAACATATACAGTTTTCAACCTGGAGTATACTTTACACCTCGAACGCATTTTATAACATATAGTTTAACACTGATCAGCTATTTAAACAAAATCCCACTGGATAAAAGTGTGTGACACCAGGTTGCACAACAATTATTTTACATTAATGTATTTGTGTACAATAACTTCTCCTCATTTAAAAAAAAAATTCATTATTGGTCAACTTGCTCATGCTAGAGATGATATGAATTCTTTTTTTTTTCCCCCATTATCCTCAGCTGAAGCTCATAATATCCTTCTTCCATTCACTTAAACAGAAGATGAAATGAGATAAAGGCTGAAAACACCTCACCTGAAATGCCCTGGTTCCTCTATAAAAGCAGTGACCCACCCTGGGTGCAGAGATATCAGGTCAAACAATTCGACATCTGCTGTAGCTTGAACGCTGTTCATACAGGAAAGTGATACACATTTATCTAAGAAGAACTCAGAATCAAGGCAGGGAAAAATGGGAATGACTCCAAACACTCTCTCAGAAGCCATCGCAGCCGTAAGTGGAGATAATATTTGGCATGTTAAGCCCTAAAAATGTCTTTGTGACCCCAGACTTCTTGACTGCTGGCAACAGCAAAAATGAAACAAACTCAAGATTTTATTTGCAAAGCCAAACCTGCCCTCAGTTAGTTCTATCTAATGTGGTTTGAATGAAAGTCTTTATGACTATTAAGTGATAGATTTGAGCACATAAAGATAAGCTGATTTGTCAAAAAAATCTCAGAGTAAAGCAGCAGTGGAGCTATGAAGGCAGCTATTGAACACAGCTTGCTAAGCTACTGCTCTTGCCTCTGAGCTACTTCCATATGCGAGGCCCTGGATAATAACTGGTTTACATTTCCCACTCCTCCTCACATTGCAGAACTGTTTTCCCCTCTGAAATGATGACTGCTAGCGGAAGAACCCACCAATTTATAAACGCACACCTTACACGTTCTCACTAAACCCCTACCCGCTTATTTACACAGCGCCTGGTCTCCTTCCCACCTCCCACCGCAGCATCTGTACACTCTCGTGCGCTTCCGAGGCAAGACACGTATGTCTGGATGTATTGCTATGAAACAGGGGGATGTAATATCCATATACATCAACATATGGTTCAAAATCTCAAGCCAACCCCACTAAATTCTGTACAGATTTGTTTGTGGAAACTGAGTACCGCAGGAGGGTGTTTCCTGAACAGGGAAAAGGAAATCCAAAGGGAAGTCTGCCTGTCCCAGGGTGTTACACAGCCTACAGCTCTGCTCTTACCTTTACTTCAGGCTAAGTATGGGCACATACATTTTTTTTCTCTCTCTTTTGTTTTTTAATAAGCATCACTGGAATCTTACATTGATGTTTCAACAGCAGAGTTTTTAAAAACTGCACATTGATCCTCCTGAATGAAGAGAGGACTCTGTCTTCCCGAATAAAGGGTTCTAAGAGGAACACTTCAGGAAAAACAGAATACACAGAGAGCCATTACAATCACCTGAGGGTTTTTAGAGATGACAGGCATGTGTAATTGTAAAAATCTTCTCTAAATACTTTGTACTTACTTTTAATAGTAAATAGTTTTAAAAGGGCTGTTTTGATCATCAGGGAGGGTATTCACACCATTAACTTCAAGCATCTTTACAGGAAAAGACTCCTCTCTCGTGTGCTCTCAGTTGTCCTTTGGAACAGCTTTCTGTATTCTCTAGTGAGCTTACAAGGTCTTTAATTTAAATGCTAACTTCTACGTGTCCCTCTCACCACAAATCCCCAGATCACAAATACCAAACCCACAGCTCTTGATCTATGGAATATCACTCCAGTAAAGATGGCAGGATGAAGCTCAACAGCTGTGGAAAGGCACAGACAGGAGGAAAATCAGGGTTGCAAAGAAGCCTTGCAGCCATGACAAATATCACAGGGCAAGAACATTATATTTGTCATCACTTTATCCAGTTCCTTATGTCGCAGCTCAACAGCTCATTTAAATGAAAGGCTACAGCATACTTGCATTTCTGTAACTTGTAAAGAAAGGTATCGTATTCCTTTTCCTAACACCTACATTAAAAAAAAAAAATCACATACATGCAAATAAATACATTTTAAAAATTTCCTGTCCATTACAAAATTACACTTGTGTTAATTTTGGAATAATGGCAAAACTGTGCTCATCGTGCACAAAATCAGAAGGAGTGATTTTTGGAAAGTCTGAGAAGTTTTGGATTCAAAATCAGTCAGCATTTCATGACTCAGCAACTTCTTCTGCAATAAGTTGTAGGGTGTCCTGTTGCTCCCCATTTGACAAACTGTATTAGACAGACACAAATCTGAAACACCTGAGCAAATTGTATTCCAAGTTACTCACTGAATAATTAACTTCTGCCTGATATTTTATACATTGGTTAATCATCCAAAAAAAGGCAGGAAGGAGGGCAAAATATGCATAATTTAAACATCCTGTCTCATTTCTGTTCTTCATCTCAGCTCTGTCTTTTCAGAAGTACAGAAGTCAATACCTATAAATTAGAAAGACATTTCACAAGACAGTTTTGTTCTCCAGAGACAAAAATCTCACAGAATGATTGCACATACAAACTCCATTAATGATTGAAGGGTTTGATTCAAACATGTTTATCTCCATGTGAAAAGCACTGCTTGGAAGAAATCATAGCTGGAATATGTCATGGTAGAAGCTAATGCACAGAGTCCTTGAATGGTCTTTTACATTGTACAACCACTGGAACACTATTTATGCCTTGAACAGATGTTTGTCCATATGTCTAAATAACCCTTCTTCAGAAAAGTAACTCAAGCACACTAAATTTTGCAGACCAAGGCCGATCTGTCTGGTCCAGAACATTTTTCCATTGCAGTGCAGCAGTTGCTATTCATTGTCTGATTAAAAATTCAGAAAACAATACTGAAACTTGAAGAAAAAGTTAACAGCACACAATAAATCTCTGAAAGAATGACAGGCTTTTAGCATAGCCACAAATTCTCCAGTATTTGGCAGCACTATTTGTGATTTAAAACCACAACTTGATGCTACTATTTGGGAAGAAAAGTGTTTCATTGTGATGACAGTTGAGCGCACCCTTAGATTAAAAATAAGAAATGACACAAATCTTCTGTCCCTTGAGCAGAAGTTGACCTTTTTGAAGTTTCCTAATCAAATCTGAACAGAGTAAGGACAGTTGTAATCACGTTAGAGGAAGGGTGAGCTCCAGGACTTGAAGCTCTGAAAGGAGGATTTCCTCACGGTTGCCATCTCCGCTTTGATCCTAGGGCTGAATGAGTCTCAGCTGCTTTGCTGCATCATGAAAAGTCCTTACAGCATTTACCAATGAACAATAATATAATCTATAAATACCATATCAGGCAATTAACTGCACTGTTCAAAGCAGGAGAAAATTATGGAAATACAGAAAGGCCTCACCAATCCATTTAGTAACAATGCAACGTAAACTCTGAGCTAGATATTTTGAGTATGCCCATCCTGAAACCATTTGATGGACATAAGTTTCAGTAAGAAGCATTTTTCCTTCTCCTTCTTTAACAGAAGTGTTTCTCTCAAGGCTGTTGATGGCAAAGTTGCTTCCCAGATTACACTGAAGGCTTTTCATTGGGAAGAAGGCCTCCAAAAAAGCGTTTCACTGGCAGAGTACTTCCAATGAAGGGAAGACTAGTTTAGACTCCTACTTTTTATTTCTCAGAAATTGCTTGTGGATAAGCACATTCCTTAGTGAAACCTCCAACTATGAAGATGACGTAGCTGTAGAAAGCACTGCAGTGTATACCTACACTAGAAACTGTGAACCTCTGTAAAGATTATGTCCTCCACGTAATCGGTAACATAAACTGACAAATCAAAGCCAAACTTTCAAATAAGCCTAGCCTATGACACCGATTGTAACAGCTCTACCAGTTCTGGTGTTTACAGGTCAAGTAAGACTCTGCATACATTTCTCTTTCCTCCTTCTCTCTGGCATGAAATCTCCTAGCCAGTGCAAATTAATGGTGTCCTAAATGTTGCTATGCATGTCATCATCATTCAAGTTCATCCTCTTGAGTACTAGTAGTTCTGTTTTATACAAAAAATGTATATCCAAGAGCAACAGACAAAAAAGTGAAGAGTGAAAAATAAATAAATAGCTTTTTTTTTCATTCTCTTAACAAAGAAAAAAACATTGTGTCATCTTGGCTCCATCCTTGTTTTACAAAATTCAGTCAAAAACATGTACTGGGAGTTCCTGCAATGATTAAAACTGTAATTAATTTGCCAACATGAGGCGAGTCAGGCTGAACATTTGTCTGCTCATTGCACCATGTACCACTTAGACATGGTCTTTAGCTGGGAGCTCTGCAGACTGATACGACTATGGAGGAAAGAAAAGATTTGGAAAGATCTTAAATTGCATTCCCACAAGGTATTACAGTGCAATGTTTAGTCAAGGATTACAAAGCGGCATCTACAAAAATTGCTTGTCGTGTATGGCAGCAGAATAAGTGCATGTTTCCTCATCTGCAAGTAATGCGATGCTTGAAAAGAAACTGGTCTTCTGCTATAATCCCAGTATAGAGATTAACATGGGCTTTTTCTAGCGCTGCTAGCTAAGCCTTTGTAAGGCTGCATCAAAAACAATTATTAAAATTAATCCCAGGTACAAATGGAATTGCACAATATTAATCCTGCTGAAAGAAAAATATGATATGATAAACATGTAGAAGACCGATGCGAAGAGCAAAGAATGGAAAAAACAAATCTTTGAAAACCAGTTTTGCTAGCAGTGGTCAAGTGACGGGCCTGTAGAAACAGGAAAATTAATGGTGTCAGTAAGATGCACAGCTTTGCTTCTACAGTGGCTGTCTTGACCACAATTTAGACATTCATAGCCTATCAAGAACCTGGAGGAAATTCAAGGTGGTTTTTTTAGTTGAAGATAAAACAAAATATAAAAACTGGGAAGAAAAATTGTTCTATAATGGACTACCTCAATTTCAAAACATGGAAAAACTTAAATGCAAAGCAAATATTTAGAAATTGGAAGCCAGAAATTACATTATGTCTCCAAGAGTCCTTAAGAAACCTCACTTCAGCACAAAAAAAAAAATCCCTCCTCAGCATTAAATGAAATGAAACCAAGGAGACAATGACAGACCTCCTCCAGATGAACTTTCACATTTAAAAGAAAACAAATGGTTTCAGATAACACTTTTACAATGTGCATAATCTAAGTTATTAGATGGCAATACAATGCAATTAGCATGAAGTTGCTTAACACCAACATAATGTTTCTGTTACAGTTTACATTGAGAATTTCAGACTCAGGAAAAAAATGTGTCTCATCCATTTCTCTTCATTAAGCATCTGATTTTTGGTAAAAAGATATTAATTGATGAATTTCAGACTTACACTAAATGTTAAAAAAATAAAGATGCACTGCATCAAGTAGACATAGTATTTTTCTGCATATCATTCAATGTGCTATATATGGATTGTACGTTTTGCACAACATAGCTACAAATACAGTGCAAAATGTCCTTGATAAGAGAGGCAAGACTTCATGAAGTGGAGGGGATAGAACGTATAAAGATGCAGGACTAAGCCTCATGTGGCTACCACAATCCTAATCAGATTTACGGCACGGCCATCAAATTCCTGGAGGCATTGTGCAAATAAAAAACAATTCCTGGTACAGAAATAAAGTATCTTTTTTTTCAAATATAATCAACATCTTAACCTCTCTCCTATATTCTGGACATCCATGATCAGTCAGGATCATGTCTGAATGTTAACTGCACTTATATTTTAGTGCAAACACTTTACGTTGCCCTTTTGTGAGATTTATGGCCAGCTGTAATGCCTGGTAACACTCACAACGGATCATGACACAGCACTCATTTGCTACAACAGACTCAGCCTTTGCAGGTACTTCTGTAATTGGACACATTTTTCAAGTCAAAACTGGTAGCTGCCTTTGCATCTACCACCCTTCAGACTAATTCCAGAGAAACAAATTGTGCGGGATATAACCTGCAGTTGGCAAACCTCAGTTCAACTGCCGGACCCGAACCAATCCGTTAAATCAACGCCTGCTCTGCCCCGTGAGCGATACTGGAGTCCGTCTGACTCACTTTAACGTGGATGTATCCACAATCAGAGTGAAATCAAATTCACTTCCCAAACCAGGGAGCCTTTTTCTGCACCTATGCTAATTCCTTTATTGCCACGCCTTAAGGCTCTGCTCCCAGTCGACATCCAGCATTGCAACTGGCTTCAACTTCGCCTTAACCAACGTGCCCCTAGGTTACTGTCAGCAAGGCAAAAAAATTCCAAACCACAAAAAAGCCAGAGCTGATCATGACTGAATCTGGCACAGAAATATATAAAAATACATTTAATAAAAAATGAATTGAAAATCAGAAATAATATTAGTTCAAGTTCAAACAAAAATATAGATTCAAAATCAATATCAGTTCAAAAAAAGTCAAATTAGACTTGCAGCAAAACATAACACATGGTTACCAGATAAGAAAACCAGAATAATAATGTGTTAAATATTTACAAGATCATATTATCTTCTCTAAAGTAAACATATTTTTAGAAGTGGTTAAAACAGATGTACCTCTATTAACCACTGTTACTGTGGGTCCCGAATCCCCCCAGCTGCTTTAAATTCCGTCATTGCTGTATATCCTTGCCCACAGTTTCTGCCATACCTATGTGCCTGGCTCATCAATCACTGTATTAGAGACTGGCACCTCTCTACGTGCATTCATCACTTTCCCATTTTCCTTCAGCACTTAGCATCATTAATTTATCAAGTCTCATTCCATTCAACTCCCACGGCTACTTTAAGCACGACAGAGCAAGGTCTTTTTTTTTTTTTTTTTTTTTTTACTTTTTTATTTTCGGG
>WHYT01015580.1:33544-80155 GCA_009806455.1 Tetrax tetrax | reverse complement strand
CGCGCTTTTTTTTTTTTTTTTTTTTTTTTTTTTAAACAATGTCAGGACCCTATATACCATATTTGATGGCCTGAACAGGGAAGAGTTTACAACTACTGAGCCAGTATCATATGCAGAGAATAAGCAACTCACTTTCTGTAAAATTATTAGCTCCCAAAAGCATAGAGCCAAATACATAAAATAAAGTGAACGAGACACATACTTGTATTCTACCTACAGCCTTCAGGATGTGTTGTGCTGATTCCCCAGAGAAAAGCTTCTTTCCCCTAAATAAGCAGTAGGTAAAAGTGACATATCCTCAGGTCCCTTTCAGATTAAAAACCATCTGAGCTGTGCTCAGGATAAAGTTGCAGCTCCCACCCCTGCAGATGAGAGCGGGAGCCCCCCATCTACGCCCATCCACCAGCCCAAGCCCCTCAGCTCTGCCCCGGGTCCCCACCAGCCTCGGCATCCACGTGCAGAATCGCTTTGTAAGGCTGGCAGAGACACCTGACCCAGAAGAGCAGGGAAGACTGATGTAGTTATGCCTAACTATCTGCTTTTCTCTAAGTGTTTCCCTGAAAAAAAATTACATAGAATGAATGTAACACAATTAAAGAATAGTTTATTTTCAGCCTGCCTCAAGGCTGTACTAAGCAACTGTGTTTAAAACAACAGGAAAACGTTCTCACATCTGTCTAATTAAAGACACTGTGAATCAGGTACGTACTTTTAAAATCAAAGCTTTCTCAGTTAAATAAGGAAATGTTGAGTACATTTGTTGAGTACACGACTGAAATAATGCCTGAAAAATGAATATTGAATGTTCCTCAAGATTATGTGTTTTAAAACCTCCCCTCCAGAGAATAACGTACGCAATTATAACTGTCTTTACATAAACTGCAGGTTAAAAAATGACAAAAAGCTATGGATGAAAGCCACTACAGCAAAGTATTAATTATTCTAGTGTTAACAAAAAAGGAACATTTCATGTTAAATCTTTACCCTAAAGCTTTCTATAATGCTCCTTGATTAAACATGTATTTGTGTTCCAATATTACAGTTCAGTCATCATGCCCACAGCATCTTGAAATGAACAGTTTAGGATAAGTAGTCAATCCAATAAAATGGTAATTTATTTTTGTAACTGCAGGTTAAAGTGGCAATATCTATGAAAAAATGTAATTTTTCAGTTCAAAGAGGGACATAACTGAACGCATTAGAATTGTTAGAGAAAAAGTATGACAAAGGAATAAAGAGCACAAATAAGAAACAGTAAAATTAAAGCTAGGAAATTGGAGATGTCACACTGTCGGAACCCTGTGAGGCGTGGTATGGGAAGAGCAGTTTCCTAAGCTCTTTACGCTGTAGCATATACGCAACAAATCCAGTGAACGTACGGGGCTTGGACCAGGCAATTATCATTTTTATTACACCGAGCCAACAGCAGAGTCTAACACATACTCAGCCTGCAAGGGGATGGTTCCTGGGTCTCGTGTGACCCCAGGCAGGCGGCATCTCCTGCACTGGCACAGGAGACCCTCCCTTTCTCACTGCTGACCACGCGCTCCCGGTCCCGAGCACAGCCGCTGAGCCCGGAGCGGGCAGGGCTGGGGGGCTACGGGAAGGTGGATCTGAAAGCGATTTCCACCGGTTTATTAAGGTTTGGAAATAACCTTATGGTACAAAGGTTGAGATGCCTATCATACACCTGAGAATCCTGGATCGGATTGGAGAAGTGATAATCCCAAGCACACAGAAGAAGTTCAAAAAAAACCACCACCAGACCCCCAATCTCTAAAAACTCGGCTTTAACCAGTGGAAAAAGGAACTTTTCTGTGAATAAATGGGTGCCACATGAATATGAAATCAGTATGCTGACAACGAGATATTCCCATTGTTGGGGCCTTATGAATCCTGAAGCACAGACATCTGCTTCCAGATCTCTGGGGTTTTGAATTATTTTTAAACTCTGAACAAAGAACACTTAGTACCACATACTTCCAGTTTCACAGCTGGTTTATTTTAAGTAGGCAAAAAACTCACTGGACTCTAACTTTCTTATTTCGAAATATTTTAGCATGAAGTTATTAATCTCTCCCTTGAGAATTCAGAACATCTTAGAACACTTGTTTTAAATATTCAATATCCTTCAAAGATCCAATCTTCTCACATGGCCTTAAAATAAATGCCTGAATTATTGCACTATAATAACCCAAATTAAGCCCTTACCAAGGAAGGTTTTTGGTTTCTCCTTGATTAGAAAACTTATTCTCCCAATCTCCGTTCCGTCTCCTCTAAAAGGAAAAAAAACCCTATCCTTATAAAGATTTCCTGAGGACAAGAAGCAAATACCATTTATTCTCCCAGTGCTTTGTGAAGGCAAAGAGCTACAGACATGCACACTCTGCAACATGGGGGGTTTAGAATGACTCTGAGGTCAGGAGAACAGGAATTCTGTCTCATTTACTCCATGATGCAGGCAGGACTCATTTTCTCTGTATCTAATTACCTATTTGTAAATTATCTGTGTTTACATGTCTTTAACTTGCAGGGACATGGAGAGATCCGGTGATTGCGGAGTGCCTCGAAGGCTGTGAGAGGTGCTGGAAGGACGCTGAGGGTCACGCCAACCCCAGCTCCCAACAAGCACAGGGCTGAAGAGCATCGGGAATTGCCCAGCACAAAACCCGACAACCGAATTTCTAACTGGTGGGGAAAGAGTCAGGAGAAGGAAGCTGTCAGATGAATTAATTGGTGCAATATGCTTTAAGGCACAGAGAGCGAGCTGCAGGATGGACCAAGTGTCCTGACAAGCCGTATGTGGTTTCCTTAGAAAAATCAGCCTAAAAATTGCCAAAGAAGCAGGCAGCAGTAAGAAGCACGCGACAAGCTCAACAAAACCTGTGCTAATAGTAAAAGCCTGCTTTTACACGTGCTACTGTTTCGTCGCTGACTGATGATTGTTTCTAGGTTCTTAATGAATTCAAACTCAATTTGCTCACAGTAACATCTAGCTTTAGTAAATTTTCATCTTATATATTGACAATGAAATTAAATTTTCCTTTTTATTGCAGGATGATTAATTTTGTAGCTAAATCTCAAACTTCAATTCAAAGTACTTAACAGGTACTCCATCAGCCTTCACTGAATCACTCACTCAGCAAAAATTACTGTCCTCTCTGTTGTTCTGTATCACAAACAAACATTTTTATTTTTTGCAGAATAATTACATTTCTTTTAAACTATTATTAAATATGTTTTAAAGAAAATTGTGGAATCCTATTGTACAGTCACAGCATCTCAGGATGTAATCACTGAGGATATTGTGGATGCAGCAGGTTTATGCAAGGTCAGGAAATATTCCAAAGGAAATCCCAGCACAGTAAAGCAGCTCAGTTCACAAGGTGCTTTAGCTTCCATCATGCCGATAAAGAACAGTTTGTTTAAGACAGACAGTATTTTAAGCCTGCTGGACAGTTGTTTACAACAAATAAATCTGGAGAATAAAAAATGGTTGTGTATTTCACTGTCTTTTCCATTTCTAAAACTCCCTCTCCTGCATGAACTATCAACAGTATAACGAGCAGAATCTCAAAACAATTCCTTCTCGTTGACAAGACCTGCAGCATGCTCCGGTCCCCATTCTAAAAAGGAAGGCTGCAAAGGAACGCTGCAGGCCACTAAAAAATCTGAAAGATTAGCCAGGCAAAATAATTTCATTATTTGAAAGAAAGGTGATTGATTGCTCAAAACTTCTGCCAGCTGGTTAACAAAGATACTTTGGCAGCATCTTCTGCAGCAGCTACTTCCAGTAAGAAATGACACACCATCTGCAGGCATAGAGAGGGCAAAAATAGTGGCTTTGTATTAAAGATGAGTTCAGAATCACAGAATTATCAAGATTGGAAAAGACCTAAAAGTTCCTGATCAGGCGTCTAAACTGAGAGGAGAGTTAGGGCTCAAGAGAGTAATAAAAGGCTAAACGATTGTGTTAAAAGCACAATTAATCAATCAAAAATAGCAAACAAACACTGACGTGAACTTAAGGAAAATATCACTATCAATGTCAATTCAAGGAAAATATCACTATCAATGTCCAGTCGAGTAAATCCCTTTAAGAATAGTGGCAGAATTCTAAATAATAGTTTGTCTTATCAAAGAGAAGGAAGAACAATTCCATACAACTGTCAATGTCAGTAGAAGCAGGACATAAAACTTATCTGCAGTCCATATGCTTTATTGATTTTTATCTTTTGCTATCTATTCAAGAAGAGATTCTCAGAAATCTCTTAAATAGGCCTAAAATTTAAGAAGCTACCTAAAGGACAGATGTAACAGAATAATTCAATTATATTAATTCTCATTTGAAAACTCACGTAGGAAATGCAAAAATAACGAAAGGTTTTTTACATCTCCTAATTTTACGCATTAAATATAGAACATTCGTCAAATCATGACACGTGAAGCATCGTGTCTGTTTATCTGTTCGCCAAATAAAATACTATATCTGTACTAATAGCACCCTTCCTTATTGCTTGTAGAGAACTGGTCCTTTCACACCGGTAGCAGAGACCTTCACTTCCCCATAGAGCTCTGAAGACAAACTTCTGAGCACCAGAGAAACAGCAGCAGTGACATGACGGTGATGCCGTCGTGATTAGCACCGTGCAAACCACGCTAAAACGCCAGCTCCAGCAGTGACCCCCAGGGACGGGAATAAGGTCAGGGCAGAAGCTCTGTGGGAGCCCCATGGGAAGTGGGGAAAAAAAGGGAAGCACAGCTATGGAACAAGAAAAAGAACACTAGTTAGGGAAAAAAAAAAAAACCACAACAAAAAATCACCCCAAAAGCAGAAACCTGAAAGAATAAAAACTGAGGAAGAACGCAAATTAAAGCGTGTCAAATATTGCTTAGTATTCAAAGATGACAAATCCTGAACCACAGACCTCATTATAAACTTTTTTTCTAGATTTTTTCAGAGAAATGAACACGCAGAATCCCAGACTGAAAGTACCTTTGTACTAGACACGAGGAAGCTGATAAATGGAGGATGTAGTGAATCTGGAGGCAAAGGAGAGAAGGGAGCTGTGAAGACAGACGGGCAGGTACAAGCTGAAACCCGAACATGATCTTGGGGTAGCACACAGAACTGTAAAAATGAAATGCAACCTACAGTACACTTGAAAACCTGCCACAGGGCTAGCTGAGAAATGCCAGTTCACAGGCCTCAGGGAGATGAGCCCAACGGAGAGGTGACCGCAGGGGCTCCAGACTCGCCAGCTGGGCTACCGGCAACCCGGAGGCTCGCACAGGCTGTGTGGGAGAGCAAGGAGCATCTCTCTCCTCCTCTGCCACACGCGAGGATATGGCCCTTCCTCCCACGCTCAGGGAGCACTCCATCACCACAGCCGGGATCCCAGCTCATGACAACTCAGTTATCATCAGGAGGAGCTGCACACGTGTTGTAAGGCAGTCGTATTCCTACGTGCACCTGATGAAACCTCACAGAGGTTTTGTTTACATTGTTTTTACAGTTCCAAGTGGAAATAAAAATGTGTATCTTTCATCTTAGCTATGCAGATTGGCATTTTTTTCTAACTTTTTTCAAGCAGACAGTAAGTATTGTCTCAAGAGATGACAATTTATCTTGAAGGAATTGTACAGATTAATAACATGCTTTGAAGAGTATTAAGGAGGTCAATCTGTCCAATTCATTTTAATTGAACTAGACACAGACGGTATATGATTTAGTTTAATTAGCCTGTAGATAAAGAACATCTCAACATAAGGCATGCCAGTCAAGGATAAATCATTAAATAGCAGCATATACTTGAAAGTACATAAGGCCAAAAAACTTGCTGCTTAACTGAGAACGCTGGTGCAGTATCCCCTTCCCTTCCTCAAAGGATCAAAAGATCAGTCCCATTAGAAAGAATAAGGAAAAAATGATATTTAAATGTCTAGTAAATTGAGAAAAAAGAGCATTTTGAGAAAAATGTATTTATTACAAAAGTAATGCTGGCTCTTTCAATATAGAGACATAATACAATAAGCCATAGCACTCTACCACAAACTACAGTTATAATTAAATAGATTATTCTACTCATCCATTAAGGAGATCTAATTATGGAATATCATTAGCAAGGACGTAACCCAATTTTTTCCTTTGTTTTTTGATTACTACCTATTAGTTTTTTCCCTTTATTGACAGACTGTACTTTCAAGTTGTTATCTTCTAAGTCAGAATAGCATTAACAGACTTTTAAAAACTGGCTATACTTGGATGAGACACACATCATCCAAGGGATACACACACTCAGGGATATTGGAGAAATACAGTTGAAACATTCTTTCCTAGTCTCATTTTTTATATTATTATTCTAGCAATATTTTGGAACAGTTTCCTGCCACTGGCCATATTTATACCTCCACCTACTACGGCAGCAGTGTGTTCACTCCATCGCCACCAAAGGCAAAGGTGTTTCTGCCTGGGTGTTTGCAGAAGACGCACTCAACACTTCTACATGCTCAACATTTTCTGAACTGAACAGATGCAACATAATATATTTTGCATCTTTGTAGTTTTTATTATAGTTGTAATCTTACATACTCTTTATTTTTGTGTTAAAGAAACAGCTTGAATGCCAAGTTTGTAAATCAAGCACAGTTCATTAAGCACTGAAAAGACTCCCACTGACTTAGATGCAAATTTTGTACTAATGTTAGAAATGCCTAGGAACCCACCGCTTCGGTGACCTTTTCCTGAAGTTGTCTTTACGGTCAGGATTTCCAAAGCAGTATTTTGCACTCAGTGCATTTTGCAAAACTCAACTGTTAGCCTGTTCAAGTCAGAGAAGCTTTCATTTATACAGAGAGTTTTCCCTTGAAAAATAAGTGATTTCTTAAAACTGGTGTGCTTAACCATGTTACTTGCAGTACTGAGGTTTTTTCCTCCATCTAGGTATTAGTGTAACTGTAATTTTAAACATACTGGTACCATAAATACTTCATGACAGTGACACTGTTTAGGCACAAATAGGCATGCAACTGCATAAGAAGCCAGTGCAAACAGCATATATCTCACTATTTTAAACAGCCTATAACACACACACACACACACACACACACACACTCCCAGATCAGGTGTTTATGATTTATTAGTCTTATTTTCAAAAGCACCAAGTGCCTGCTTGCAGCTCCTGTTGACTCTGCTGGTGAACACTAATGAGCACATCAAATGAACAATATCTGTGTGCATATGTCAGGTGTGTGTGCATTGAATTTAATATCCCCTTTCAAGTAGGGCAAATTTTGTCAAAAGGCCTTAATTAAAAAAAAAAAAAAAACAAAAATCTCATGTTAAAGATATCTTTATGTGTGACATTCTCAGAAGACAAAAAAAAAGTCGTCTTCTTATTACAGAGGAACTTGATTTTTTAATGTGATCATTTTGGACCACCACTTCAGGAAATGTTCAATTTTTGGAAGCCTGTATCGATTAAGATGCATTGGTCTTTTATTGCAATGACTAATAACCCAAATTCTTGGAGTGCATCCCAACAATGCTGGCAAAACAAGCAGTAACGAACCTGAGTGAATGGACTTCCATGACAGGAGCAGATAGCTTAAAAAAATAAAATGCAGTGCAATGTCTGCTAATGTGAAAAAAGTTAAAATTGCCCTTTTTTTCCTCATTCATTTTAGAACTACTTGAAAAAACCCTTTTATTATAGTAGCCATTTCTGGTCTATTATGTCACTAAAGTGACTTAATTTAGACATACAACGTACCTCCTCGATAGGGTGCCTGGAGTAGTTCAGGTACATGTTCTGGCGCAGAAGCAGTTTCCTCATTTGACCCAAGGGCTTTATTGTTGCCAAATACAAAGCACTAGGAAACACTTTTATTTGATTTCAGCTGGTAAGATCAGTAAACAGCTGTACTTTCTCACAGAAGAGCAAAGGATTAGTCTGGAATGGGAGAATAGAACATGCTCTACTCCCCTCATTTAATAATGCGCTTCCAGCAAATTAAAAAAATGGATGTGTGTTTCTATTTCTCTTAATTTTACCTCTGTGTGGCATGTTTCTAAATTAAGCAGGTTAAATATAAAACCATTAGCATTTGACTGAAGTCTTTCATATTATTTATCGCAAATTTCCTTTTATGCAGGAATATCGAACAAAGTCTGTTGATTGCACAGTTCTTTTTATTTTCATGAATGGTCCAATCATGCTCTTGGCACGTGAAGACAAGTAACAGATGTTAAAACTCAGAGGGATGATACATTTCTCCTAGGGGTTACAGGACTGCTTTTTCATTTCTACTGTTTTTCTCACTGCCCTTCTCTCTTTTTGCTTCTGCTCCTCCAAAAGCATTTTCCCTCCTCTTGCACCCTTTAGAGGCCAGAGGCACTTGGGAGCCATTGGCACATCGGCAGAGGATGCCAGCAGCACGCAGGAGAGGATGTTCACCTCTGATTCTAGCCGCCAATATTAAACTAGAGTATTGACTTTGTTAAACCTCAAGATTGAGAACCGAAATTAACTTCGTAGAACAAGGTCAACATGACAAAATGAATAAACTTTGAGAACAACCACATGAATTAAAGTCTCTGGTTATTAAAATTCTTATTGGTTTTAATTAAGTGAGGTAAAAAGCCTTTTATTATCTTAAAAAAGGAATGCTGTTAATGTGTGTTGAGGATGGGATTTTAGGCTTCAGATTTAACAATACAGCATGACTCATTTACCCGTAAGTAGGTCAATCTGTACGTACTAATATAGATTTTGGAAAATAAAACTGGATTTTGGCTAAAGAGGGATTTCATAAAGCCATTTACAAGAAGAGATAGCCAGGTCTTCTCCCCATTGCATACCAGGATTGTAGGGCTTAAATTATTTTTAATTAAATGCAAAAATTTTTCTTGGGAAGAAAACAATAACTTGGGATAATCCCAGATTTCAGGTGATTCTAGGAAAAAATATTCTAGAAAAAAAAAATAATCTGTGACAATGAAACTAAGAATCCTCTTCATAAATACTACACGTATTTATGTATGGCCTATATAATGTAGGTTTTATATATATTCTTACACCTGACTGTTCCTAACTCCCTCGAACCTCATCGCTGCAGTCAGATTGCTTCTTAGCCTACTTTTTGTACAAGGCATATCTGAATTTTTATAAATTTCTACTTAAACAAACACACTAAAAGTCATCATTCACTTCCGCTCATTCAATCTAGCAATCACGATTTGCTCTTCATTTCAAGAAATCAGACTATGCAACGACACCTGCTAGCTATTTTCCAAGTCATTGTATTAGCAATGTCCATTTGAAATAATGGGATCATGTTTTGGTTTGGTTTTTCTGTGTTTTTTTTTTTTTTAAAAAAACCCAAAAAACAAAAAACAAACAGAAATAAGAACTATAAAAAAGTGCTGCCATAGTCCTATAAAGAAATGACACAAGAAACTCTTCTTTTGCTCGCTTTCAAAGTGCTCACATTGCAAAGTGTCTATAGAACCACGTATAAGGAATATCTATAGCACAAAACCTAGAGCTAGAATACTTTCAGTAAGCTGCTTCTTTTCTAAATAGAGATTGCTAATTTCAACAATAGAAGTAAACCAGGTAAATACGCACCCCATCTTTAACTAAATTTTTTTTCTTTGAAACTCTAAAACAATGAGAGAAATCATTATAAAAGCAGGTTTGGCTTAAAACAGAGATCAGTATATTTCATTTTGAAATAGCATCAAAGTATTCAGAGGTATATTGTACTAATTCCACATTTTTTCATTAGTGTTGGGGATGGCACCTTTGCTACTGGAATGCCCATAGTTAAACATTTGAAAGATGAAGTGCAGTAAAAAGCTTTTTTTATTCTTTTTTACATGGTCTTATCCAACCCCTGGCAACACAAGGACAAAGAGAAGAAGAATACTGACCACACAGACTGCCAGTATGTGACTTACAATTCACATCACTTGCAATCAGACATCAAAAAGAAAATCTAATGACAATAAAGCAATTAGTTGGATAGGAGAAAATGCTATTTGCAGAACAAAGACATACAGTTTCCTATTTCATTATAACTTTTATAAAAAAGAATGAAGACCCTAAGATTCATAAAGTGCTTTTTAAAGCGGAGTTAAATAAAAATCACTTTAAATATTATATTGCTTCTAGTAAGTTTAGATTTGAGATTTTGCTTTTTATTAACTCTTCTCAGTTAATGTCCAAAAAGTTAATAATTTGCTGTTATTCTACTAGTTCTCCGGTGCCAATAGGGTCTAACCTAAATATCTATAATAATAACCAGGTTTCAAAAAACTAAGTAAAAAACCCAAAAGTAGTCAAAGCTATGAAAACACTTTTGATAACTATTTTTGTAGAGGCTTTTATCTCCTTTCTGGTCCATTCTTTGCTGGTCTGATGCTCCTGTTACCATAGAAACAGACCTGAAGGTAGCTTTGTTAAAGATTACAATGGTTTTCCCAACACAGAGAAATTTCTTTCATGCCTTAGTTCAGCAGGTACCCTTCTCACAGGGACAAAAAGAAAAAAGAATAAATCGATTTCTGACTCTCATTGCTATTAAGTTCTCATTAGCAGAATGTATTATATGTTTTGCTTTTAGCTTACGAGCTCAGCCTATGATCACTAGTACTTTAAGGATTAATTTCATTAATTACATGGGTCATGCTAGTGTTTATTTATTTGCAAGGGAATAGCCGAAATCAAATTATGAAAGGAATCACAACTGGCATAATGTTACTTCAACAGAAGCATCAGGATTTTGTTTCTCAGTGCAGCTAATACACAGTTGGTTTAAAATCTGCTTGCATCAACTTTCATTAGGTCACTGTAAAAATCTGACCAATTATAAAAATGAGAAAATGTTTTATGACAATGATATCATCTAACACGGGTTCCCTGATATCACTAGCTATTTCAAGACAAATCCAATCACTTCCAAAGACAGAAGAAAAATCCGTGTGTTCTTTGGATCTCTTGAGAGTATCACCCCAATAACAGACAGCAGAAATTAAGAGGAAAAAAACCAAAATAACAAAACCATGCCCAAGAATGAAAGTAAGTTGTTCTTGTTTATGCAAAGCTACTGCAATGCTTTACCAGCACCAGTTTGATAAACAGAGTTCAACTGGGAAAGGATGGCAGCTCTCACCAGTCAGGATGTCTCTACCTCCTCTCCCCTCGCGCTTCCCCTCTTTCATTTCTATTCCTGATACAAGAAACTTGCTCTCCTACAAAGTACGGTTGTTCTTTTTCCCAAGTCCACAGGCGGTTTACTGGAGCTGTGTGATCGCTATTAAGAACCAGAGGCTACACCAGTTTAACTCGGCAGTCATTAGCAATTTTCTCCCCGCACCCCAAGGAAACAGCTACCAATAATTCACAGAGATAGGTATGATCTCTGATGACACATTCTAGAATTATTTGTAGCATATGGGATGTACAGTGCTTTTCAAAATTAGCCCACTCATTTTATTCCAAATTAAGATTTTATCTAATTTTGGCATAAGAACTGACACCTCAGAAAACAGACAGTGCTAAATCTGTTTGGCATTCTGCAAGGTTTTCTCAGTGGCCTGTGACTGTGTACATTCCGCCTAGCTAATAAGTTCAGTGTGCCATCATCAGATTTTTTTTTTTTAAATACATTATTTTGGGGGTGGAACCTGCTAGAAATGTCTATGGTGCACTTTCCACATGACATCTCGTGTAAGAAAACAGATTATCAGTAAGTCTTGAGCATTCTTCCCCCCGCCCCCAACCCCCAGTATCATCTCATCATATTTACAGACAGTTTAAAGATTGACACAACTTTTGCAAAGGGTAAGTATAAGATGACAGGGAAATAATTAAATTCAACTTAAATTGCACGACTAAATATACTCTGACAATTGGAAAGTAAGAGCTGTTGGAATAACATCAACTTCAATTTTGGGAATTAGAAAAAGGTTTGATTGTGAAGTTAGCACCCAGCAGATCGCTTAATCAGTTGTAGTTACTGCCACCAAAATTGCAACCCTATCAACAATATTTCTTTCTACTATTGGGAATAACTTTTCTGAGAGTTGTCCTTTCACGATATCACGGCCTAGTAATTGTTCTCCAGTGCTAACTTACTAAAATGGCTGATATTTTTAGATCCATCATTTATATAGATTCCTCTCTCAGCAGAACTGTCTCTGTTTAACCATTAACTCTCACACGGATCATCTGTGCTATACTGTGTACTTCACAGCAGAAGCCTAGAAAATAAAAATACAAACTCTAATTTTTTATGATACAGTTATTCAGCATTTGAATTATTCTGGATTGGGAAAATAAAAAAAAAAATATTCTTTAGGAATAAAAAGCTTTCAAAAGCTATGAACTTTCAAAGCTCAGAGACTAGAGCAAGAACCGAGTTAAACCGCGTGCCCGGCGTCTTGGGTGCAAGCTCCACGAACCGCCAGCCGAAGGGCCGCGGCGGCAGACGTAAGCTACCTCTGGAGCCACACACGGTGCGGGCACTCGCCCGTCAGTCGTTTCCTGCAAGCAGGGTCTGTCTAAGGAGAGCATTCATACGGCTCTTTCCAATACCACAGCTAAAATTTTTCCATGCATCCTCAGCAGATGGACAAACCGAGTCAACGCCGGGATTGCGGTGCAGGGCAGAGGAAGAGGTGAGGGCTGTAAGCAGTTATGAAAGTCTGTGAGGCTTTTTCTTTGTAATTTAATTCTGTTTTTCTTAAGGATCGTTCACTCTAGCTTAAAAGCAATCTCAGCTGCAATAAAAGGAGCCTGTGTTTAATTTAGGAATAGAAGGCACAAATGCATTCTCAGGAGATGATAAATGCAAACGTGTTCCAGTACAGGAACTGCTCTCAAGTAACCCGTGAAGCCGCTTCCAACTCCTTAAATGAAGGCATTTAGGAGAGCAGTGCCATGAACACCTCGCACGGCCAGCTGAGAGCAGGGAAAACCTGCCTCTGAGGGAGCGCCGATCGGTAAATACGCCGTGCAGGGCACCGAGCGGGGGCAGAACACCCACCGGCAGGTGAGGAGCACGTTGTCGAACACGGGCAGCGCCTGCCAACTGCTGATGAACATAAGGTGGAGAGGGTGACATATGGCTGGATTTTATTTATTGAGACGGGTGGGAAAATGGGACTTGGATGCTGAAGTATCCGGTAAGGGGAGAGGAATGTCAAGGGACACAAGATGTTGTCCCAGTTTAAGCGCCCTTGGTGATCCAGTGAGAGTGAGATGGAGGAAACTGAGGCAAGTCCTCCCTACGTGAACCTCCTTCAGATGCCAGCTGCCTATGGGCAGAATATACACTCAGTATATACACAGGCTTTTTTGGGTAGGTTTGTTTCTTTAATTTCTCTCTTCCATTAAAAGGAGTAATACCTCAGGACTGATTCTGCTCAAATTGAAATGTCATTGTCAATATACTCAAATACTCACATTTCATAATGAGCCATTACAGTTGTGCACAGAACCACTTAAAAACAATTAAAAAAAAAGTTATATAAGCAAGTTTCCCCCACAGTTAATTTTTAGGGCTTTGAGGTCAGAAACATAAGCATGAAACCTTTATTTCTCCATAAACCACTTCAGATACTGCAGAGATTCAGAAGTCAGGGTAATCCCAAGAAATAAAATATGTATTTTTGTAATAAAAATATCCTTGCTGTCCTGTAAAATTTGTTTTATAGTACTTATGACACTGTCTGGGAGGTTGTGTATTTTGATAACCTAGGATTAGCTTTTGGGAAAGGGGAGTAGGAATACAGTAAGGAATATCATATTCTGACAAAAGTATGTTTGCATTGTAATTGTTTTATAATATCACCTACCGTCCCCATCTAATAATGCCTATTGCAAACAAAGTCATCGTGATTAGTAATTTTCCTAATTAGAGAAAACAGACAAACAAACACATTGAGTTGGTATCCCAATTTGTAAATAGAGGGGGTTTTATATTTTCTTTGTTTAGGGTATACAACAAGAGATGAAGAAATTTATTGCACTTGAGTTGTTTAAGAATCATGTGAAAAAATTCATCCAGGCTTCTCTTTAAGAGAGCATTTTTGCCAATCTGGCAAGTGGTAAACTTTGTACCTTGCCAGATCCTCCTGCCCTTCTGTATCTTTTGTGATAAAGTGAGATTTTTATTTTAGTTAAAAAGAAAATATTTCTAGGACAAAATTGCCTCTTATCCAAAATACATATTTGCAAATAAAAAAAAAACAACAAACACCTTGGTAGCTAAAATATTTATCTATGATGCTTGTTTGTTGCTCAGGTCACTCATGATGCCAAACAAAGATAACAGTTGCTTTCATCGTGAAAACAACCAAGTGGTTAACTGTAAATCAGACATCCCTGCTGCTGCATTCCATTATCCTTGGAAAAAGACTACAAGGCTTTCTGATTAAAATCCTTCTTTAACTAGTTCTGCAGTGCGTCTTAATACTATGCTTCCAGTTACTGCCTTTTCCTTTCATTAGTTTTTTTTTTTTTTTTTAAATTCCCAAGACCAGTAAAGCAACTTTCTTCTTTCATTCTGAACCCAGCCTCCTACACGTAAACAGTCCAGCAGCATGGTTAAAGGTCAGTGGGGGGGAGAGGGGAAGGTTAAAAAAAAATAAAAATAAATTTCAGCATTACCTGGACCTGGACAGAAAAAGGAATGTGGTCAAGCAACTAAACCTTGAGGACAGCCCTCAAGATTAATTTACTCCTGCTTAGTACAGAGGTGTGACACAAGGAAGATCCTTCATATGATTTGTATCACAGCCACAGGTACCAAACCGAACCCTGGAATGCTGCCGTGAATATGGACACAAGCATTGCTGCAAGCCTAGGGCCAAAGCCAAGACCACCGCTGTTATATTGTAAATTACCATTTATAAATTAGAATTTCCCAGTACTCCTCCAGCATATGAATTTTTGAGGGTCAATCTTGCTCCTCCCAACTCTAAAATCACAGAAACCATAAAATTGAAAAGCATGACAGAGCTTACGGGACACATCTCACCCCAGTGATGGCACAGATAGTATCTACAGCACTGTTTAGAGAAGCAAACCCCAAACCAAAGATCTGAATTTCTTCGTTCAGTAGCCCATAGGAGCAGGTACCCACCATCACACCTAATGCTGTTATGCAGTTAGTTCTCCCTTGCCACAAGCTGCCCATGTGGTACCTGGCTGCAACGTAACAGACAGGCAAAATATTCAAAGGTTGTGCTGTAAAGACCTTTAACATTTCAGTTCTTTTCTGAATTCCTCTCCAGAGGAGCCGCAGAATTCTACATAGAACATCTCACTAAAAATGGAATACTCATTTCTAACACATGCCTGCAGGAAATTCCTCGCCTTCGTATCAGACCTGCGCTGGTGGCCAGTACCAAGTTCATGACCCACTGAAAGAGCTGCTTCATTTTCCTCTGCACTGGTGCCTTCACAATCAGTTCACACTGACTTTATTTTTTTCCCCTCTCTCAAGTGTAATTTTTTTTCATTTGTTTTATTAAATTCTATCTTAATATATGAAAAAAAAAATCTGAACTTAAATATTGTCCTCTAGAGTTCCTGTAAGCCCTCCCTCCTGTCAACTGCAAGTTGCGTGGCTCTATATTATTCCAATACCCAAGCCAGTGATGAAAATATTCAGCTCCTGCAGCATCCCACAGAACCTCATAGTTGCTCAAACTTAGACTGATTTTTCAAACGTGCTTAAGATAATAAAGCTCCCAAATAATTTCAATATCGAGAGGCTTATCGACTTTAAAATCTTTTCTGTATATGTCACCTCCAACATCCATGAGGTCAGTTACCCTGCCAACAGGATGAGATGGCTTTGCTGTTTCATTTTGCCTAAGCTCACATCTGGATCTTATCAATTTATTCTCTTCTAGGTGCTTAAATATTAAGAACGCATTGCCATTCTGAGAAGCAAAGTCAGATTTAATTTCCCTTGACTGTAAAGTCACTTGCTCTCATTTAGGTTTTTCCACTTTTAAATTTCTATTTATTTATTTTGCTCATAAACCTGCTTTGGATCCTGTAGTATTATAAATTGAGAGGAAAACAGTGCTGATCCAGAGATGATGATGTCTGAGTTCTTGTGCACTCTGTATTAAGTTTTATAAACTCATACTGAAAAAAATAATATAGTCAAATACTATTTTAAGTTACTGGTGATTTTTTTTTTCAGTTCTATATGACATTGAATTGGGAACATTTTAATAAATCACATACAGTTTAAAAACACTTTCTGGTCACTATGTTCTGTTAACGAAAGGAACAAAGATTTAACTCTCAGGTTTAAAGTATCCTTTTTGAAAGAAACTTGACTAGTTATTCCTTAACATTAAGCACATCTTAACAAAGCTAGTTACAGCAGCAGCCACTTTTTGAGGTTGCTCTTACACTTTTACAGTAATTTGCTCCAGTTTTAAAGCATTTCTTCAATGATTTGAAATAGTTTTTATGAACACTAAGCAATCTACCAAAACCAAGTATCTGAATTGGAGATGATGCCTCAATGTAACGTTGGAGTATAATAAGCAGGCTTGAAAGGCAGGAGCAGTTAATTGTACTCAGTAGCATCACCATAAAAGAGCTGGCCATGAAGAGAAGATGAATAATTTCTATTCAAACTACAGAGAGCCATTAGATAGCAGCAAAATAACTTCCTGAGCTGGTGTTTTGCAAAGACACCAGAGCTCACACCCTGCCAAGTATTAAGGGAATGTAAATTTTTTGGATTGTGTGAAATTCTTATTTCATCTGAAGCAGGATATTGTTCCCCAGATGCCACCATTTCACTACTAGTCAAGGACAATCATTTTATTCACAAGTATTATTTTCCTTTTGGCACAAACACAGAGCTTTCAACCTCACATTTCAGCTGGTCTGAGAAAAGCAAAATAGGGCGATTTTAAGCTTTCATCTCTTTTACACTCACCTTTATTAAGGCATTTAATTTTGAGGTAATCAAAATAATTTATCCCCTCTTTTACAGCAATTGAATATTGTAGCAAATAAAAATGTTACACGAGGAGACAATATCTGTACACCACTATTTTAGTGTGATACAGACCACAAGCCTTTTATACAGCCGAGTAGTCAAAGTTTATTAAATACTTGACTATATGGCATGAAAGAAGGGCTAGGAAATAAGAAACGATCTGCGGATAGTATAGTCTGAAATCTCTTTTGTTGTTTTGACTGGATTTCAATATTCAGAAATTAAAAAATGACTTAAATGGATTTAGAGAAATTACTGAATCTGTCAGTGGAGCTCCCCCTTTCTGCAGGGGATTGCTGCAGCCAAAAAAAAATTACAAAGAGCTTTGAAAATAGATACACATTTAACTTTCATGGAAATAAGAATGAAGTTTCTAAAAATTACGAGTTTTCTCCCCTTTGGAGTCTTCCTAACCAGCTAATAAGTCCCACTGCTCAGAACCTCTCCCCGTCCCCGGAGGCACGGAGCATGGATGCCAGGCTGTCTTGCCCCAAGACAAATCTAGAAATAAATCCTTGTCACCACAGCCCGGACAGCCCAGGGCTCGGCAGGGAGGGCTGCGAACGCTCACCTGCGAGGACGCCTGCCTCGGCTGCTAACCGCGGCTTTGCCTCTGAGCGGGAAATGTTTTGGATGTTGAAATGTTTTGCATTCTAACCGTGACTGTCGCCCATCGCGGGACACCTATCTGATCCTTAGACCTTAGATTCCCCTTATTGAGTATAAAAAATTTAACTGGTAATTATTCTAATGATGCATTTGTAAGGATTGCTGCATTTATACTAAAGGTACAGTGCCTGATATTTTAAAATTATTATAATATGTAATAAATACTATTCTATCATACAATAATTATCATTATTACTCTCGAAAATTCCATTTTCTGAATGACAATATTACTCCTACAATGAATGGAAAAGTTACATCATGCAATGACACCAGAGATTTGAGTATGCAAATTAATTGTGCACCTGCATGAAATAATTTAGAAAAGGGCTCTTGAATATTCAAAAATCTGCTAAGTATTACGATAAGCTTTATAGCACACTACATTTCAGAGTGAAGCTTATATTAACTCGGACAGCAGTAAGTTAGTGAATTGTAAAAAGGCAGGCATTATAGTCAAACATTTCAGTAAATTAAAGTATAACATTCCAAAATCCTCTTTGTGTAATAGCACCCACTAATGTAGCACAATTTTAATAAAACATATTTATTTTTTGTTTGCTTTTAATCTTCAAAGTGTTTTTGAGATATCACTTCTACATAAATATTGAAAATGATCATTTGGTAACCCAAATACTGAAATATGGCATTAGGCTGATTTATTTAATCAGGCCAAGGCCAACAAACAAACCACGAAATGCAGTCAGCAATATTAACGACTATTAACAACCTGCCACATAACAGATTCTATAACCATGAAGAGATTTTCAATAAAATTAAAAAGTCTTACACATGTGTGTGTTCTCATTTATGAACTCTGGAAGAAAAACTCTCAAGAACCCATATTTAAAAAAAAAATAACCAAGAGCACTTTCAAGAGTCAAACCATTCTTTATAGATATAGAAGACCTACCCATGAGTGTCACCACTAAAATTGTCAAGTAACAATAACTTTAATTAACGTCTTATATCATAACTGAGCATTAAGATAAAACCAGATTTAATTGTTTTATTCTACTTGTGGTTTAAGATCATTGCTTGTAGGTATGAACGATAATTAGAGGATGAGTAATTAAACAGACAGATAGCATAAAGAATTCAAGAACTTTCAGAAAAGGAAGGGTATGAAGAACAATTTTGGTTTCTTGTTCCTACCTTCATGGTTGTTTTCACAGCAGAGCCTCCTTTGATAAAACACACTAAGGAAGCTATGAGCAAAGCCAGGCTCAGGTCTGGCCTCCTTCCTGCGCTACTGAGGGGCTCTGTGAACACCTGCGAGCCTCTGCATTAGCTTCCAAGTGAGTGTTCGAACTCCTACGCTGTTGTCAAAACACTACTTCTGTCATAAAAACCGACCTCAGCTCAGCTAAGTGACTTTCTTCACGAAAGCTATTCTCTACGCTAAGTGGAAAGAGATGCTTTATGCACAGCCCTGAATAACTGCCAAAACTCCCCAGGAACGCATCGCGGCTGCACTGGCATTGCCTACGCCCTGGTCCACACTCAATAAACCTTTGGCAATATCCACGCTCTTTGCACAGGCAATGTAACTGCTCCGTGCCTGAATCCTGACTTCTCGACTCTTGCTCCCTGACCTGACCTAGGGATGTCCTTACACAGCAGGGCCCTCAGCTTAGATACTCTGCACCTCACTGTTGGACCATCATGGCTTTTAAATGGCAACAAGCTACCAGGACTGCAGCGAGAACAGCTGATGAAAGATGAAGAAAATTTGAGATGCGGACCTAAGTGCAAAAAAGTGAATAGGAAGAAAAAGACAGCTGGAAATACGGATACAAATGAAATAACGGAGTAGTAATTGAAGCTAGGCGATCTCTGGGGAAAGGCACTGCTCAGGAGCAGGCTCATGAGGGTCACCTCTCGATAAGTGGGGAGAGGGCAGGGGGAAAGTTAGGAAGAGACGGATGTTGAGGACAGCGGTGTTTCTGACACCAGTCTCGGTGTGCTGCCACAGGACTGTCAGATCTCACCCAAGCTCAACCCTCTCTGCAACCAGTGGAGAAAGACCAAGCAGAGGTATGACCAAGCTCACCCAAGACCTGGTTTGCTCTCTGGAAGTGGCTATCTCTATCAGCTAAACAGGAAAAACTGAACAGGGGAACTACACTCCTAACTTAAGCATTTTCCTTATGTACCTAAATTTAGATTATGTCAAATATTTAAAAAATAAACAGTTTTAAAAATTCTTCCCAGTTCTTCAATATTTCCCTGTATTTAGATTTAAAAATAAGAAAACTTTTTAACATCTCAAGTTTTCCAAAACCCCTTTCAGCTTCTGCCCATATATTGTTCATTGATCCCATGGCTAGATTATTAAAACAATTGATGGGAAGCTCATTTAAACCTAGCAAGAAAAGTGTTCTGGTGCATTTCATCAGAGGAGATAATAGCCTACAATCCAGAGCATGAATATGTTATAAGAAACAAAACAGCCGTTCAGACAAAGAACACTTGGAATGTATTGTTCCCATAAGCAGATGTTTAATTACTTCACTGCAAAGTGGAATTTATAAAGCCCAAAGAAATGTTATTTTTATGTGAACAAACAAGATTAGTTTATTATTTCAGCAAGGTGACACAAAATTCTTATACATGCGTCTCACCAGGTAGACAGATGTGTTGAAACTAAAAACCAGTTGTTGACCAAAAATGCTCTGTGTATATAGAAATATTGACAGAGCAAGATAAGTGTATCCTGACTGGTACACCAGCTCCAGCAGGAATATGATTGTTCTGAAAACCTATCTCAGGTAAGCCAGCTGGCTCAAGATTCAGCTGTCATCTAGCTGGAGTACAGACCCTTGTGTGCAGAGAGGACAAGAACCAGAGATAAGATGGATACAGAGAAAGCTCAGAAAGAGCCTCAGCCTTTCCTGGGAACTGTTAGTATCAAATATATCCAACATAAAGCAAACAAAAATAAAGTGCTGAATCATGCTTGGGTAAATACCTCAGGGTTGTCACATTCTGAGGGATATTGCTTTTGGTCACACGCTCATTGTTACTTTTCTTACCACACACAGAACTTAGAGTCCATAATTATTCATTTCAGAACCTGTTAAAAGCCACTTGGACTACTATTATCTGTCAGAAAGAGCCCACTGACATGGTTTGTAATGCATTCTCACAGTTAGGTGTGACCACACAAAACTACGTGTAAAAGCAACTTATTAAATGTCAATGTACTTACATCGGTGTCAGGTCCCTTGTCAGCCCCGGGACAAGAGAATGTAACAAACTCATGGCATCTCTTATGAACCACAAAACAGCAAACTGGTAAGAAAAGGGAAAACAACAGTTAGAATGGCATAGTTTTTTTTTTTTTTTCTGTTTTAACTAATATAATTAGAGGAAATAAAACTTATAGCCAAATATTTCACCTGTAAGTCAATGAAAGAGTCTAACGTTAAATAAAGACACACAAGAAAGGCAGACATCGAGTAAACAATATAATTAAAGAGGAGACAAGTATGCACATTTAAAAACCAAAAGACTCTACATAGTGATAATTTTTTAGTGTTTAAGACACCCCATAGTGTTAAAACATAGTGTGGGATGAACAACTCTATGAAGCCACATTTCCTGAATGTAAATCCACATCTGTAACAGGACCTGTCAATGTGCATAAATGACGAACGTTAGGCTGGAATGAAACCTATCCTTGGATATGGCATTTGTTCACCTGCATGCCTTGGTGAAGATGTCTACGAAGACCCAATGTCTTTACTAGTTAATTACTTCTGAGAGAAACCAAAGCTCTGAGTGAAGACTTGTAGAGAACAAAGTGTTCTCATATCACAGAACAGCAAGAGATAATGGGAAAAGAAAATTAGCTCCTGATTACAATATGACTCCCATTTAAAATTTATGAATGATCTGAAAGAACTTTCTTTCTGAGATAAGGAAAGCTTATTCTAATTTAATTATGTCATATGACTGAGGCCATAGGTTGTCACACGCATAAGTCATATGTCCCCCCAACTGACGTAAAAATAAATTTCTTTGAGTGTGCTCACTTTGAGAAGCAGATATTTTAGCTTTTCACCCTCACTACAGGTTCTTTCTTCATGCTAAACTTAGTTCAAATACTTCAAAACTGGCCCACATTTCAACAAAACACAACAATCTAGTTTAGAGATTGGGAAAATCTTGAAATAAACACCATATCATCCAGCAATGAGTTGGCAGATTATAATGAAATGATTCAGAAGTAATTCACAATTTCTTTACAGCTAATACATTCCCTGAACACTTTAAATTTTGCATTTCCAATACATAAAAATGCACTATTTCAAAGGAGACTTCTAAAGAATAGAACAGATTTCAATTGATTAGCAATTGTAAACCTTGTATTTTCTCAACTTCGGTGGGAATAAAATCAAATTATCTCAATTTTTCGTAAGAGCTCGTTTCATGAGGCATCTTTATCAGTTCTGTTTCCCATTTAAAATGTATATGAATTTCTTTCACCTAGTGAAGAGAGCTGACACAGACGTTACCAAGCGCACCTTCACGTCACCGCAGCACGCAACGATGATTCCACCATAATGCCAAGCTGGCCTCATTTACGTCCCTAACTCAGCCGTCTGCCTTTAAAGAAGTCTAATCGCCCTTATATCTTTCTCCAGCTCTTTTTCATCATCATCCCATGCAGCAATTGTTTCCAACTGTTCTATTTCTGACACGGCATATGTTTATTCTTCGGGCAAATGGAATAAAACGGGCTTTGTTCCCTGATTCCAGATAAGCTCTGCCGACTTTACATGAGCCGGAGTTCTGGCTCCATCTATGCTGCCCACTTGGTTGTCTAGTTTGTTAATCAATCTAAATCCCAATGAATCCTACAATTATCATTTCGATGGTTTGTTTCTACCAAGCAAAAGATCACTAAGTGGCAATTACTATTAATACTACTTGCAGCTGAAAAACATTTCACTCCCAAATTGTATTTTTGGTTCTAAACCTTCCACTCTTGAAGACAATAGCCTGATTGATGTTTGCAGGAGTAAATGACATGCAAAAAAATAATCTTGTTTCATCCTTCAGAAAACAAAAAAGTTAACTAATTACTTTTGTATGCAGCGATACAGTTCCAAAACACAACACAGTAATCCATGCAAAAGATCTGAGAAATACCTTTGGAAAGGTTGTAGAACTGAGCTGCTTTACCGATGCCGGCCTTTCAAATTAGGATCCTCAACTGGCTACTCCAGCTCTGCCTTTATTCAGCAAGAATGTATGTTACAAAAAGTCTGCATATTTGGGCATCTATTTGGGGAAATATTTATGAAATACCATAGTCACACCCGATCTCTGAGCTGACAGTCTCTCAGGGCATGTCAAGCAATTCATTCCACCAGACACGAGGTCGACCTTGTTTTTAACATGATATATTCTGTCAGGACAGATACACAGGAGAAACAGTGCCGCTCTTTGCTACAGCCTCCTTCTACAGTTACAAAGTTTAGCTACTAACTTCTGTGAAAACAATGCTAATCACGCTACAACGGAAACTTCAATTCAGCTGCCAAAATGAGTAAACCAGAGAGCATTTGTCCTTTTGGACTTTGAGCTACACTTCAAAAAAAAGTCACTTATTAAGGCTTCAATTATCAATGTTGACTATTGAACTTTTAAAAATGTTTCTGTTCAACCTACTGAACTGTTGTGTGCACCTCAACACTGACAATCTCCGTTATTTTCCTTTATTTCCCATTTGTATTTGTAATGTATTTGTAATAGGGTTACCTATCTCCAAAGAACGTGGTTCCTGAGTAAGCAATTCAAAAACACCGGACCTGTCCCACCTTTTGAGAATACGCCAGCGAGAACCAAATATTTGACATTAAAATAAACAATGGAATAGGTCATAGAATCATAAATCTAAAGGGAAAAGGATAAGCCTGAACTAAAATCCCTTGTGAATAGCCAACATTCCCAAAATTTAACATCTAAATTTTAATTTTGAAATCCAGCCATTAGAGCATATTTTAGCATTACTTTTAAAAGTTTTCTTAATTTCACAAAGCCATACAGAGCTAGAAAACTCATGTAAAAAATTATTTAGTTCAGAAAAGTGGAAACAATATTATCTGCTTAAAATAACATGCTAATTTTTTAGGAACAGAGATGAAAAATAACCTCTTGCTTGTTACTTGTTTTGAAAAGATGTTAATAGCTTCACATCACTTATTACAGCTGTTAAGAAGTTGACATTATGTTCACCACCTTCTTGTAATGAAAGTTATATTACAGTGCTTTGCAGAGCCTGCCAGGAAATTTGTTGCTTTACATTTTAACAAGAGCATAAGCAGAAGTGAGCTGGCACATTATGCATAGCAGCTCAAGAGCAAGTGGCATCTCGAGGCTGACAGTTAAAATTAAAAAGAGAATTATTGAGGTATTTTCATGTTTTGACAGTGTGAGTTTGATCCGTGCTATATATAACACGGTTGTGAGCTTCCACCCTTTCCAGCTCCAGACTTGCCGGAGATAAATGCTCTGCCAGCAGCCCAGGGCAGGGCTGCGGGGAGGGCACAGGGAAGAAGGGAGAGAACAAAACAGCCCTTGTGTTGCCAAAACAGACTAACTGCTGGTTCTCCACTGGCATGCTGATCCCTCGCCCTCCATCCTCCCAGCAATGCTGCGGAGAGCAGAGAACGCTAAATGGAGATCATGAAAACAAGGGAGAATGTGGCAAGGAGCACTCAATGCGTTCTCAAAGCAAACAAGCAGAAGATGCACTATGTGATTTGTGGGATTTATGATACGTAATGGAGGGCAATTCATTCTATCCAACACTTTTCTGTTGGTGCACAGTACTGAGGAAAACATCTTGTTATTAATAATATATATATATTGTCATCAGTCACTTACAGTTACAAGGCACTGCCATAAATTTCAAACTGTTTTCTAAATTATGTGATGTGCAAAGGTTTTTATGACATATTGCCAAGTGAGAGTAATCTGCTAAAAAAAATACCATTACTAGTAGCTTTCCTATTTGACACAGACTGGTGAGACAGAAATGAAATATCACAACAATAAATAACAGAAGCAATCTTCTCTATTAGATGATCTATAAGGGAGAAAAGCCATTGCTGAGCCCCCGTCACCTGTACATCATTATCCATTTGTCTGAAGGGCTCTACAACCACAAGCATACAAAGAACCAGGGGCAAAAGCAATATACTTCACAATTTACAATTATTTGAAAAGTCCAACACTTTTATATTCCCACTTTCGAAAGAAAAACAACAGGTTAGACAAGCCTTTCCAATAGACATGAATATCTCTACTCACCACAGTATTTATTTATTCAGTAAAATTAAGTTGCAAATGTAATTTCTAAGAGTCTAACTGACCTGCCGGTTACCATCCATAGAGAAATCAGTTCGGTTTTTTCAAGTCATCTTTGACTCATGTTCGTAATGGTCAGGACTGTTCTCCCAGCTCAAATTATAAAATCTTAACCACCATAAAACCTGTGTATTATCTTCCCAACTAAACAAACTTTAAAGCTGTAGCTCCGCTGTTACGACACAATTAGTTGCCCAACAACAGGCATACACAATCTTGCCTACATAATTGTTTCCAGACTTCAAGTATTGATTCTTCCAAAGGGTGTGGCAGAAGAAGTCTGGTTAGCAGCAATGGAGAAATTACTCTGTGTACACTCAATACTTCTTTTTAGGTTTCTGCTTTTGGGTTTTGTTGTTGGGTTTTGAACGATAATCGATTCTGAATTGGACGAAGGAGTTACAACAGAAGTATAATATGCACAAAATTACTCTGAGTATACAAGAGAACTTTAGGGGCCTCTACAGTAGCTTGGAGCACTGCATAATTTTTATGTTGCTGTTTTAAATGTTTTGCATTTTCAGTGAGGCCGCAGAATTTCCCCAAGGGCCCATATTACTTGCTGACTTGTGTTCTCTGCACGACACCAAGCAATGAATGAATTTGTCACATGGCCTGCATTCGTTCATTCTAAGATTAAATACAACAATTACATTAAACGGAAATAGGGTACACTACTTCAAAACAGACAAATCATTTAAATACCAACTACATTTGTTATTTAAATAAGCAGTACTGTTTAAATAAGTTTACTAGGAATAGATGAAACTCAGGAACAAGGAATATTTCCAGAGCAAGAAAAAGTAACAAATAAGAAATAACATTTAGCAATACTTGCCCTTCTCCTTTTCTGAATAATTATAATTTGTAAAAAAATAAGGAAGATCTCATTTATATTAAATATAAACAAGGTTGTAAATTAGAAAACAAACACAAGTCAGAAGTGCTATCTTTGAATGCTATTAGCATACTGAATCCACCGGGAGGGTTTAGGAGTTACATTACCTTAACTTTATCAAATATATAATTTATAACACATCAGCTAGTTTTCCTGCCAATGTCTCACTCCATCTCGAAGAGAGCGCTATCTCCAGAGGGTACCCAGGCTGACGCGTTCAGCTGCTGCGTGCAATCCTCCACTTGGCATTTACAGTTTTCTCGCTGAACAGCCTACCGCCCAGCGAGACTCAGTCTGGTCCAGGATAACACAGTAAGAAAACCAACTGTCTCTCCCCATCACTTAAGCGGTTACTAAGCCTCTTGAAGCTCTTTTGTAACACCAGGAGGCCACACAGCACCTTCACAGCACTGATCGGTGTAGTGCTGCACACCGCTTGCCTCACGGATTATCTTTATTTTCATCGCCGTTTCTGCAAACCTCAGACTTCTCCAAGTGGCATCAAAAAACCCTACCTTGAATTCAGAGTATACAGGCTGCATGAGATCAACATTGATAAATTAGGGCTGATTCCTACTTCTAAACTCCAAGCCTAACAGTCAATAACTGGTTTGCGTATCCTCAGGCTCATACACCTGATCTCGCTGCACAGAGTTTCTATTTCAATCCATCAGGTTCAATCAGGCTAAATAAGTATGGGGGAGGAGAGAAATAACATCTCTACTACCTATTTTTAAAAACGTAAGAGAAAGTAATGGTTAACTGCAACAATATCTTATTTGTGTGAAAGGATTATACAGATCGTCTGGACAGCCTTAACCACTCAGGTCATTAACTCCTTTACGCTAAGTACAAAACGGATGGATGTCGCCAGTAAGCTGGCTTTGCAAGACCTACAGCAGTGTGCAAATACAGCCCACGCCTGGCAGAGAGCGCACACAGATCTTCATTTACCCAAACAACTTCAGCAGACCTGGAGTATAAATACATACCTGCAGCTATAGATGTAATACATTTTAAAACAGTTTGGATTTACAAAAATACTTCACATAACACATTCAGATTTGTCTGAATACTATATTCAGACACATACTAGACCAGGTTTGTCATTTCTGCCTTCCATTACAGAGAAAAGAAGGTACATGATATTGTTTTTCCCCCTAAATCTGTAGCACAACATTTGCAAAAAGGTTTCAAAATATTACAAATATTTAGTGTAATATAAAGTATTCAACATTTTTTCAATCTTCTTGTTAATTAAGTACTTTTTAAAAGATAGAGATGACCATTTCTCTGTAAAGTTCTTGCTAAAATTTCACAAAGCCATTAATCTCTCTCCTTTGAGGGGTCTCATCTCGTAAATTAATAATAACTCGGAAGTCATCTATCAGAAACAGTGCTGGAACAGCTATTTCCAAAACTTGTAAGAGCAAAAAAGGTGACCTACAACCACAGACATTTTATATCGCTTCTGCAGTTTGAATTCCCTTCAGTTTAAAAATCTGCTGGTCTTACCACGCTGTATGCCAGCCCCAAGGACACCGGTGCCTGCCGTAATCTGCTCCGTAGCTGGGCACCAGCACATCAGCAAGGAGCAGCGCGGCTCTGTCAACTACAGAACTAACACATCATGAAAGCCCACAAGCGTTTCTTGTGAACACTGAACATTAGATCTTCAGATTTTTCCACTAATTCAGCAGTGACCCTAATCGCAGAAATGGGATGTCTTAAATAAAGCAGCTGCCTCCAGTTTGGTGCATTACCTAACGCAGAAATAAAGGGCGGAGAAAGCGAGCAGCACGAAGCAGCATGGGCTGTATGTATTTTAAGACTCTGTGAAACGACAGGGTACAAGATTCCGATCTTCAGAATGCAGCTGTTGGACTTTGTTTTGTTTTGTAATACAGCTGGAATCCAGGATGCCAATGGAAAGCAAAGAGCTTTTGGAAAATCATGGCATCTGCCTCTACCAAAGCTACAAGACAAAATCTCACTGAATCCCTGCCACATCATCTGGCATGAAAGAAAAAAAAAAAGAGGTCCTCAACAAGAAAACCTTCTCTGAAACTAATAGTAATCACAGTGGCTTTGCTCTGACAAGCCCAGCCGCCCTCACAGGCCGCGTTCCTCCACTTCTGCCGCCATCCCCAAGCCCAGGACCAGCCCCACGCAGTCCCGGCTCTGAAGCCGCCGTGGGCAGAGCTGCACCTCGCTGCCAACCCAGCTGAAACCGTCATTGTTCAGTCATGAGATGCCTAATGCACTGAAGACAAACGTCTGAAAGACTTATGCGATTTCTTAATCTTTCATCTCACATTAAATCACCCACGCGGTCAATTTAACACAGCCTGTGCCACGCTTCACCGTAACGTCTGAATCCGTTCACAGCTCGAAGCACAAAGAATCGATGAAATACAGAGAACACGCTCGTACAGCTGAAATATTTTAGAAATATTTGAGAATATATTAGTACTAATGTTACAGCTTGTTTTTCTTGACACTTTACTTCATAATTTAATGATATCAAGCTACTGGTGGCTGTAAACCAAAACATTTCCCTCTTGGAGTACGATTTGTATGGACACAAATATAACAAGGGAATGCCAGATCTGAATGCCAAGAGCTGAACATTTAGTGTTTTAGTATATTTTAAATTTAAGTCTAGTTTCCAGTTATGCTTGAGAAACTTCATAACGTACTAACAAAATTAATGAACCTTACTTGCCAGTAAACACAATCCACACACTAATTCCACTATTGCCAAAAGACAGTATTTATTTTTCTTCAGGATGGGAAGCAGTGAGGCCAGGAGGCACTGAACAAGCTGTTTGAGATATAAGCAGAGCCATATCCCAAGTACCAAACTACCAAAAATAAACTTCCTGGGACACCTGTTTGGACAAAATCCTGGTAAGAGAATTACTTCCCAAGTACTAATGCAACAAGGTTAATGACACAATTCTACATTTATTTACATATGTGAAAGTCATTTAAAAGATGACAGAATCCCTTTGACGTTAACTTTCACATAACGATGATACCAGAATAGCGTAAGGGGTTTCAGATGTATTAAAGCAAAATACTCATGCCTTGCACATTTACTTTATTATTTTTAAAAGAAAGCAGAGCAGTTCATTTTAAAGGACAAAAGACCTAATACCACAAAGAAATTTTGTTACAGTGTTTATGTGTAATGTTTATGCCTGGTATGGAAATTTAAGTAGGAAGAAAATCATTATTCTGATGCACAGAAACACCAGCCCAGACACACTTCCTTCCCTTCAGACCAATTCCATTTGCTCTTTCTAGTTTCTTGCAGCATAGGGAAGATCTAAATCAAAAGATTCTTACATCTTGTCACAAAAACCTCACCTGATATTGCTTAATGATAATGATTATCTATGAGAGAGTTACACTTGCTATCTAGATGTGCTTCAAACTGCAACTATTAGCTCATTTTGTTTGCACAATTAACCAATTCTGTAGCCTGCATTAAAAATGAAATATATTAATTCTGTGCCCCAAAGTCACAAAAAAACCCTTGAAAGGCATTACTTAGTATCTTGCTGACACCAAACCAAATCATTTGGGTATAAAGAAATTGTCAGTATTTGCTGTATCGCTGTATGCACAGTGCCATAGAAGATACAGGCGCGTTCCCATTTGGCGCTGGACTGTAATTACTATTAAGATTCAGATCTGGTAATTTATTCTACATTATCTCTAATTTGATAGCTTTCTTTTCCTGAACACAAAATAGGTATTAATACATAAACATTACAGTCTTGTTAATATACAACTTGTATGAAAATAATTATCCAAGATACGTGACCACCACCAACTGGCACCGACGGCAGCAACCTGGGATGGGCAGAAATGGGCAGTGACGGTGGCACGGCCTTCAGTGCAGTCACACACTGTGCTTAGAGATGCCTTCATACAGAACTCTACAGTTACATTCTGTAGTTATTATATTTTAAAGGCTTCCAGCTGACAGATGATTACCAAATCACTTCATATATACCTTCACAGCGACCTACCAGAAGATGCAAAAGGTGAAATGAGGGAATGGGATGTATGTCAGAAGAAAGCGTCACACAACAGCAGCTCACACCGGTTTGTGGTAATGAAGCTGTCACCTGCTCCTCTCCAGGATTTTGGACAACTACAACTTTACGATGGAAGAGCCAGCAGCTACTTGCCATTCCCACCCTGAGGCCTCCACAAGTTCCATTCCAAGAAAACAGAAATTATTTTTTTAAATTATTTTTTGATGGCAATAATTATTCTTTGCCTCTCTCAACCTATTAAAAGTGTGGCTTAAGTAGCAAAAAGCATTTTAAATTAAAAAGGTTCAAAAGACATGGCAGAAATTTTCAAAGGATACAAAGGAAAAAGAAAGTTCAGCTCCTTTTGGACATGAGAGATACTACTAAAACCAACCAATAATCAAATTTAGACACTTTTCTCAAAGGGTTCTAGCTGGGGTTTTTATTTTTTTCTGTTTTAGCAGTGGTATTATATCAAGAAATTGAAAAGGTTTTGTTAATTTAAGATTTTTCCTGTTGCTGTTTCTTGTCATTATTTTTATGTTACCCAACAGATGTCCAATATTTGTTGCAAGTCTTATCCAATTACATGCATCTTATTAAAGGGTCATCTGCTAGAAACTTGACATCACTTTCCTACTCTCATCAGTCACTGAAAACAGTTTCATCCCGAAGTAACTGCAAGTTCTCAGGAAGAAAAACAACATGCACAAAAAACCTCCCCCCTGCCCCCCCCCCATTAGACCAATTACAGTTAGAAATTTATTGCCAATGTAAGACAACACATAAGACAACAAACACACAGAGAAAGCAATTACAGAATTAAGAAAATTCACTCTCAGCCAATAGATGGAAGTGTGTGTTTGTAGGGTACGTTATTTACTCATAACAAGCAGATTAATTACTTAGGTTTGGTAGTTATCAAAATTACACGGTTGAGTGAATGACGTAAGTTGCAGTAATTCATTCCAAATAGCTAAAGTGGTATTCATAGGAAATATCTGTGGGCTCAGAAGTAGGTAATGCATGCATATGAAAATATGAAACCATGGAAACATGGTATTTAATTATGAATGAATTATTTACATTTGCAGTGAAGCATTTAAAGAAAAAAAAATTCAAAACAAAGAAGTAGTTGAGATGGGAGATTTGCAGCAAGAAAACCAGTATGGCAACAGCCAGCGGAATCTGTTTTTTAAAGTTACAGGTACATTTTGCGCATGGATTCAGGAAAACTAATCCAGTTGTAGCCACCAGTCCACTAATGCAGCACTAGGCATTCACGTCAAGCCCTTCTCAGTTTACGTGCCTTGGTTCCCAGGGCTTTGCCAGCTCAAACGTTTGCGCTCTCAGGGAAACACGACATCAGCACACAGAGTTGACATAGTGATGATTTCTTAAGTCATGGTTAAGTGACCACTTTAATTTGACATATGGCACGTTGCTGTCAAAACCAATGGCCCTGTCTACTTGCTTGTCTGTCTTAACATTTATGCAGTCAATTTTTTTTGGCAAGGTTAGGTTTTAGCTGGACCAGTTCCCCGAGCTAGCTCAATACATAGGACGAGAAAGTTCATGTAGCACAAAAATAGAACTACAAGACCACCATAGTAGCCTAGATTTATGCTAATTTATACTAGATAGAGCAAACACGCAACAAAACCCTGAATGTTAAAACTCAATCCAACTTGCATGATGAAGTCAAAGAACTGAGATTTCTTCAGCTTGTCTAGATGGTTGACAAAGACTTCAAAACATTTTTCAAGTATAGACAACATTCCTGAATTTGATCTTTATCTCTAAAATGCTCTAAAATTTAGTCTATGTTTGAGGTCTTAATTCTTAGAAAGAATAATGGCTACTCTTGTTATTAAATCATACAGAACCTTGACTATGAAAAGAGTACACAAGCATTTTCCACTTTATGGTCATGACATATTTGTGTAGTTTTTCCTGGCTCACTGAAGCAGCTATATAAACAGTATTTCTTAGTTTATGTCAGACAGAATGAGTAGTATTCTCATGATATGGAAAGGTAAACACATATATTTACTAAAAGCAATATATTAGCGTAGGTAAAAAAATTGAGGCATGAATGTCAGTGTTACGTCAGCTGACATTCATCTAAGAATATTGCTTACAACAAGAATTTTCAGGCAGCAATAAGGGACTGGAACTCAGTAAGCCATGACTCAGAAAAAAAAAAACCAAACCAAAACAAAACACCAACAAAACCCAAAAAACACAACTCATTCTTACTCACCATGGAACACGCATAAAGGGTCTACAGTCCAAAAGCGAAGCAAATTAACTTCTGTCATGACTGTCTTTTCAGACTATTTTTATTCAAGGTTTTACTGTATGAGATAATAGCACTTTAGAAGAGATCATAAAGGCAACTGAAAAAAATAAAGCATCCAGTAACTGCACATGAAATCTATAACTTGGTAAGGAAAATAACCACCAAAATCTGAGCTTTCAGTTGACAGTTTTTAAAAGCACAGATAACTAACAGGTAAAATAAGAAATCTCTCTATTTTTTATGTGTGTTAAAAAAATAATAAAAACTCTAAGGTTATTTCTTGAAAATAAACTGTTGAAAACACTTTTCTGACATAAATAATAACTACTTTCCCTCACTAATTAAACTATCCCCCTTCTTATATACAGTGCAGCAAAGCAATTGAGCCTTTTTATAATATGCATTTAACATCATTAGAAATTAGTCTTTTACAGTCTCCACAACGCACTTACGGATACCTGGGATGCTGCATTATTCCAAAACTAATAAAAGTACTAGGGGATCTATCCGTTGAAAGATAAGTTATTGCAGGAGGCATAGTATAAATCACACTGATAGATAACTGGATAAGTTAAAATTGACCTATTTTATTTTTCACCAGGAAGAATTAAGTATGGGTCAGAAACATAAGTGTCATCAGACTGTCTCTGCTTAACTGGAGCGCTCGTCTAGCACTCCAGTGAGTCCAGGGGGAAGACGAAGGAAAAAAAAAAAAACCCAGAAAAACAAAAACCCACCAACAAAAACCAGACAGTCTGGCACGCAGCCCCAGAATGACATCTGGGAGCAGTTAGTCACCAGATCCATAATGCATGAAACACGGATCTGCGTTCTGCTGGGCAGCGCAGCACAGCACTTGCTTGCAACCAGGTCCCACGTTTCCAAACCACACTACTACGGGAACGAAACCACGTGCGTCCACGCGTGGGAAGGGCACAACCACGAATGCAAGAAAATACCTACAATCATGGCAAAGGACCACACACAGGCAGTCCTGCTGAACAGTCTCCATGAGCCCATACAGAGAAAAAACACTAAAATTAAAGCACTTCAACGGGACAAGATTTCTTTGGTGTGCTATGAAGCCCATACAATGATGATGGGAAACAGTGAGAACCAAGAACAGATGACAAAGCCTCAAGGTTTATTGAGAAGGGTACACAATCCAGAGTCTGTGGCAAGTCACCTCACTTAACTGGTTTCCCCAGTGCCAGGATCTGTTTATGCATCTCCGACCTCCCGAGTCACGCAATTCACACATTCAACACTGGCCATTGAATGTCTGAGTTCCACTGGATCAATGTCTGCACTTGGCAATGCTTCTCCTTAGCCCTCAGTTTAGTAACAAAGATTATTCCATAGCTAGCTTGGAACAAGATAAAAAAAGTCATTTTTTCTCTTGCAGGATTTGGATTTAAGTCCTTATGATCATTAGCCTGAACAATGCCCTTTTACATAATACAGCTCATTCATTACATCTCACCCACACCTTCTTAAATGCTGTTTAATATTTCTTATTGTGAATATTCCATTATTTCAGCTAAAAATAGTTTTTATTTTCAATCACTTTATGCCTTTTAATGCTGCACATTGCAGGGTGCTTAAATCCTTCACAAACTGAGTAAAATAAAGCAGTAAACCTGTATGAAAGCAAGTGATTTATATAAAACTGCACGTTCTCTCTGTAAACAATGTGAAACTGTTACAGAAGGGGGTGGAAAATAAATTCCACTAGATTCCAACTGGCATCCAAACAGATGAATTCTACATGAATTATGCTGATGTGGTGTAATAAATGTAGAACTAATTTCAGGCTCCAAAGTTTGAAATACAGAATAGCATCATACATCAACAAACTACTACACAGGAAATCAAACTTCCATTTACACCTGGATGCAAGATGAATTTTCAGCGTGGCAGGAACTTTGGTTAAAGCTGTCACAATTAGTTTGCAAATATGTCATTCACAAATTCAGCGCAGAATGTTAAAATGGGACTAAACCGTGTCTTAGACAAGCGGCCAGGAGAGAGGGAGAGAATGTGAAGAGGTCACAAAACACTCCAGCTGGATTCTTTCCATAGAAAGTTTATTTGAAAATTAGTTTCTTCACTGGTCTGCGTAAAAACATCCCTCCAAATCGAAGGGCAAACCTACGAGAAGGAAAGTCTACAATTCCAGTGCAGCAAGAATCCTCCGGTGACACGGGCTGGCTGTGCGCGATGAGCAGAAAGCAAGGTAAATAACCTCAACCTGGGAAATTCTCTACTGAAAGGAACATCAGCCCCGAACCAGACCCTTCTTTTTGCTGGCACCTTGTGCGGAGTGGGCACAGGGGTACTCATTCCAGGACTCCCTCCTTGGCACGTTACCGGGGCTTATATGCTGATGTGGCAAAAACCCCGAGTTACTGCACAAGAAAGGATTGGGGTGCAGACAATTTAGCCAGGCACTGCAGGAACCACTGCTCCAGGGCTGGACCTCACTACTTCCAAAAACTTATTATAAACAGATTTATGAAAGTGATTCAGCATTTGGAACAAACTGAAGATAAGTAACCAAAAAAAAAGGAACAGAAAAAAAATGTGGTCTATTATTTAAAAATGTGCAGCGCTGACGACGTGCATTGAAGCTGCTGAGGCCAGAGCCCTCGTTTCTTTATTTCAATGCCTTTGTATGTTTCCTTCTCAGTACTTACAGTACAACTGCATTACAAAGAGGATTTTTTTTTTTACATTTTCTTCTTGTGTATACTTCTGCTAAGCAGCAGCTAACACTACTACTACCAGTAATACCAGGTATTACTGCTACATAATGGAATCTCATTCTTATCACAGAACTTCCAAATTTCTGTAAAACAGGTTTTTTTAAAAAATACTATTTCAATTGCTTTAAGCTTTTGTAGAGATGCCACAAAAAATTGTAAACTTTTATTTTAAACTACTGCTACATAGTATAAACTGGTACTTAATGCATTTGTATTTGTGAGGGAAAAGAAACTATCATATTTCTGTTTTAAAAGTTCACAAAGGTTTTTGTTAGTTTGGATTTTTACATCCATTCACTGAGAGATTAACACAGTAAGTCTATTAACAAATGCAAGGGGTTTCACAAGTTCAATTGTGGTAATTAGTCATATTTCAGCTTTAAATGACTTTCTGCTCTAAAGAAGATGATTACGGCTTTCCTTCTTGCTCTATTACCCCATTGGCATTTAAGTCAATCTGCTAAAAGTGCCTCTGCTTCAATGGAAGCTCAAAGTAACCCATTAAAGGAATATGCAAATCGCTGAGGGTTTTTTTTTTATTTGTTTGTAACATGTTAATCTAATAAGATCACATTACATTACTCTGAAATTCTGGCTGAATCTGTTTCTGCATGGACTTAAGAGTTGCCCTCTATACTAAAATGCTGCATCAAAAAGTTACTATTCCCAAAATCCTAACAGGAAAGATGGATTCTCTTACAGCTCTATGTTAAATACAGCTGCATCATGAAATTCATTCCGTGATGCTATTACCAGATTTGATAAATACAACACACGTTGAGCATAAGAAATACGGCAGAATACCAATTAGACTGTCTTCTGAAATAAGACACGGCCTGCTGTGGTTCTGCTCCCTTCAAAAGAGACAGTGAATGACCAAACCTTACACGGAGACAAAAAAGGAGGCTGGTATCTATTGATTAGTGACAAGTCAGGTACTGTGAGTTCACTGGAATGGTTACTAAATAAAAATGCTTTTCATGAAAAGGGTCAGACCCACACCTTCAAAAAAACTTATGTGGATCAAAATACTGACTCTTTATACTTAATAGCATTTGTAAGTTAGTTATTCAAAATAAACCAAACAGAAATTAAAAAAAACAAACCAACAACATATAAGTAAGAGTTTAACTTTGTAACAGCCTAATTTTTTTGCATTAACTAGTGCAATTTTTTTGGAGTAAGATGCAACCTGACAAACTTCCATCATACCTGTGGTGTTTGGATAGTTGCTGGCCCATGCTGTTCTGCTTTAGTGATGCATATTTTGGCCTGTTTTCAGAAGCTTCTGTACAATACAAATTGGCCTCCCATGCTTCATGTTGGCCTCTTCATTTCAGGATCTTACATGTGAGGCTTTGTTAAATGGTTTTAAAAACGGTCTATGGTAAAAGAAGAGAAAAATGAAACCCCAAGCCACCTTTTTAATGTGGAAAATTATTCCTGCTTCAGGGTATTCGATTTGATACAAGAATTATTAAAACCTCAGCATCCTCAAGTGGCTTTCAGCTTTTCCAGTGAATGACTCCCCTCTCGGGCATACCTTGTCCATTAAAATCCTAGTTCCAGTAATGCTGTACAGGTTTATAATTCTCTTAGTGGGGCCAATAAAGTCTGTTTCGCTTTAAGAGGAAAAAGCATCTGTGTCCACATGACAGCTTTCTTTGCACAGTGCTTACGTTCGTGTTAATACATCTGTGTTAATACCTTCCTGGCTTCCTCCAAACACGATGTCAGCAGAGCTCTCCTACCTGTTAAGCTCACGGACACTATTGTTAAAACACAAATCCAGGTCTTCTTTTGCTGAGACACTCATGATTTGATTTCTCTCTTGGTTTACAGTTGATTTTTTCTTTGTCAATAAAAATGTTATCCTTCATCCTGACTGAAGCATTATGATTCATCAAGTTACAGAGGGAGGGGGGGATTGTCTTGGGTTTCCTGATTATTTCAGATTTATAAATGAACACGAGTGGGATTTATCTCGTCTACATGTTTAGACACTTACAGAGATCATATCTGAGCTCATTGTTTTATAATCAATGGAGGGAAGCAGGCGCTTTCAGAAGAAGTGCTTTATCACATCCTGAAGTAAATTGCCTGCATCACGCGGAAAGGTCCCCCGTTACAAAAGATGGATACTACTCTTAAAAATGCTTCAGGATGAGGTTACTCACATCAGAGGAGAGTCCATTTCTCTCTATAGGCTACAAAGGCATACAAGACATCTCTGAGTTTAAAATTTACAATGTTGGCATTTAAATGTAAATGGATTAATCTCATCCTGTCCGTTGGCTAAAGTAAAACAAGGTTTAAATTAATGGGATAATCTGTGTACGCGTTGCGCTTAGAGCCAGCTACTGCTGCTGGGCTGACGCTGGCGCATCTGGCCCGTCTGCCTGCGCACACTGCATCAAATAATGAGAATTCCCGGTGCTGGTGCGACCGAGCGAGAACTAACGCACCGCCCCGTGCCTTCTGCCTTCCATTAGTAGGACACTTACTGAAGACTTCTTTCCTAGGGATTTCAGGTTAAAAACTGTTTTATCTTTATTCTGGTGTCTAAGTGCTGCCCTCCTACATGGTGAGGGCTCAGGCATTTGATCACGTCAACTTTTATTCTCATTCCATACAGAAAGCACAGCAGAAAGCTCATTTAGGACCAAGCAGCATGTGTGTAAGGACAGTCAAACCAAAGTCCCCTATAAATAGAGCACACTGACTTTCATCATTTTCAGTTCATTTCTTCCCTTTTTGGACTAATTTCTGGACATATTCTGCAAGCTGGAAGAATAGATGCAAGCTCCCTACCGGCTATTAACGCGTCTAGACTCATTCACTGACCTAGAAGATGTCTTAATTGCCTCTTTTCTATCTGATGGGAAAAATATACCCTAACTTTTCCTGGCTGCAGCCTTTATCATTAACTTTTCTAAGTAAAATCACTGAATTTAATGAAAAGCAGTTACACTTCATGTTCCCTGAGATTAAGTTATATGGAGCACTTATCACAGGCTTAACATGATCCACAGGAAACCTCTGTCCATTTAAACGTTGGTTTTCAGGATTTCCAATTTTTTTTTTTGCTTTTGGCTACTACACAAGGCAGTGGCTGCTATCTGTGAATATAGAATATACTACGTTAGAACAAATAGGACAAGTTGTTTGATTTACATGTATGGTTTTTATCAGCATTTAAGAGTTTTATGTTATGCACAAGTTTAGTAATTTTCAGATGTGTCCAACTTCACAAATTGCCTGTAAATTTACAGGTTTGCAAACCAGTCTGTACTCTCACAGCATGGTTTGAATAGAAATGACAAGATGAAAATACAATGGAGCCAGAGGTTGTGGTACAGCTTCTGCTGTTATCATTTCTCAAGTGGAGAATTAAGGTATTTTCTCTTTGAAGGGCTCAGCAATGCAATTTTTACATTAACTGGTAAAGAATTTGAATCTCGAGGTGAAAAAAATCTGTGTTCATGTAACAGCTCTTCATTTGTAGCAAGGAACCTGTCCCTCAAATGAAGCAACACATTGGGTAGATGCATCATTTCATGATTTTAAGATTAAAGGAGTCTAAGAGGCTTTTGGACTGCATGCAGCATCAAATTTACACTGCTGCGTCAGGGAGCACTAAAAGCCAAAAAGTATTAGTAGATTTAGCAGATTTAAGCGAGGATGCATTTCACTGATTACTTCCTGCTAATGAAATTTTGTTTTAATCATTTAAACTATTAATGTATCTTTTGTATCAAGAATGTCATAAAGAGGTATATTATACACTGTAAATCATGGGTCACTGACAGGAATCTTATCTCTAAGGAATTACCAGTTTGAATAATAGGTTTTTATGCGAAAGATGATCAGTTTGTAATGTTATCCCAACCCCTTCTCTGTGTGATGCCCAGCAGAAACAGTAGTTGAAAACTGGTTTGAAAAGTCTCCCAAACTAAACTAAAGCATGAGGACTCTACCACCGCAACGTCTGGGCAACACGGGGATGAAGTACCCTGCGTCATCCAGGATGGACAGACAGCTCACCTCAACTTAAGGTGCAGAGATTCACAGCAGTAATTATTGTCCCTCCGCACTTTCTTTATGGGAGCAGAGTGACTTTGCTGCCAAAATATTCTTCAGACCTTTGATCCAGTGATGGCATTTTAGGACTTCATGGGCCCATTCTAGTACATACATGCACACAGAAAATACAACAAAACAATATCTTAAAGCTATATTACTATAAAAATTTGAAATAAACCATGCTTTGTAACATGAAATTTTTGTTCCCTTACTTAATACACTTAATAGTCTCTTCTGTTCTTTCAACTACTATTTTTATTCTGCTCAAAACATGACTGTCTTCAGGGACATATTCATTGAAAGCAAGAATGTTTTATTCATGGCCTTTGACAGTCTGAAAAAGAATTTTATTGCAGAATATATAGTTGTATATTTTCCTTCACCTGAGTCCCATAATGAATAATACTCTTTCACATTAGTTTAAGTAATTTCCTGGAAAAAGATGAGGACTACAATCTCTTGGCTCTTCACATTTGTATTTTTTCCCTTACAATGTTCGCAAGAACAAATCCTTTCTTGGTGTGGCTGATCACAGTTCCTTTCCTATCAGTGTATCTACAAAAGGATTGTATCAGAGGAGGTTCTATAATCTAAGAGTATCTCTCGATTGTCTGGGTCATTTGCTTATCTGTTGAAAAGCATCTGGCTTCCTAAACTGAATCCTGAAACTGTTAGGATAAACGCTGAACTTAATTTTCCGCTGTAACAATTCAGTCTTAATAATGATCCAGGGAAATTATAAACAACTAAAGTCTGTAACTGAAACACAAGAAGATTTCCTTGTGGTTTCTGAAGGAGTTGATGCATATAATTCTGATGTGCCAGTCTAAACCTCATCACACAATCCAATTCAATAAAGACTTCTGCTGACAGTTGTATGCTGCTACGGATCTCTCTGGATGCAGAACTTTCATGCACTTCAGTTAAACACCAGGCAGCAGGAATTTTGTAAGCAGAAAATGTTACAGTCAGATTCTAGGTGCTACAAAGTACAGAAACTTTCAAAGGATTCTTGGTGTAGGTTTAACAAAATTATCTCCTAAAATACTTATTTTAAAGCATTTTAACAGAACAATTATAATGATAAGCATCGTGAATAAATGCACTTAAAACAAAATAATTTTTTTTTTTTTTGTAAAATTTGGTTATACAAATGACTGATTTTGTCCCCTTTTTAACTAGCCTCCAATTTTCATTATAGAATGCTACCTGAACATTTCATATTATCATAAGCATAGTACCGTATCTTTTTCCAGTAATAAACTTGTTCTAAACATCATCCTAAAGAGGCTGCATCACAAATATGAAGTGTTTGAATGTTTCAGTACTTCGGTAAGACATTAAGGACCTACAAAGAGATGAAAATAATTAAAGGATTGTTATGGTGTGACATAGTTCACTATTGAGAACAGGCTGAAATGACTCTTGAGATTTCTCCCCTTTCACCAATACATAAAACACTTCAGTGATTCGTAGAGAATACAGAAAATCATTAAAAGTTTTACTGAGCAACATTTTAAGCATTTTCTTACTTCTGACCACAAAGTCGTCACTTTTCAGAGGAAGTTAAGAAGGCATTTCTAAAATGAATTCAGTGAATTTTGTTAAGTAAGGGGATGAAACTACCGCCATCTTTCCAAATTAGGGTGTTTTGTAGCATTGGCAGTAGGAGAAAAAAAAAAAATACAGTATATCACTGATTCCAGTGCAGAACACTGTGGGTTTAATTCTAAAACAACAAAGAAGTGTTTGAGGCAATGGACTTGAGGCAACAGACATTTCTGCCGAGCTGAGCAGACAGATTCCAGCGGTCTGCCATTTTCATCATCAGTTCAGTACAATGCGCCGAGCTGCTGTGACAGGTACAACCATGAAAGACAAATTAAAGCTTCTTGCACTGGAAGCTCCTTGTATGAGAAATGCCTTGATGCAAACTGGAGGAGTCCAATAAAATTTTATCTCATTTTCTTTAGCAACTCAAAGTTTCAAATTTATACTCAAATGATAACAAATGCCCCTTTCTGTTACGCATATTGTAATACTGTAGACAAGTAACATTCCAGTGTTCTAAAATACGGACAAATGGACAGGACAGACACATTTACTGTGTTTTTAAAAGTAATTATTGAATGCAGCATGTGACAGATCTTATGTACCATAACAGCTTTTTTTTTTTTTTTTTTTTAAAAACTTTGGACATTCTGTGTCCTAGCTTTCCTCTTCATGTATTTTTCTAAATATAGGTTGAGGTCTGCTAAAACTAACTTGCAATATATTTTGTTATCTGCTGAATTACATTGCTTCACTGTGGTGTGGCAAGAAAAAGGCAAATTTCTTTCTGACAGTTGCAGAAAAGCTCGTTTGAGTATAAAGATGTAGTTGTTAAAATTGGAATCAAACTCCTGCAAGTGTTTCTGAAATTGCAGAAGGCAGTACAAATATTTAAATTCTTGCTGGAAGCTTTTCCTAGTTTGGACTTTAAATACATATTTTGGTGTCAGATTATCTTAATTCAGGAAAAACGTGGACATACGGAGAGATATAATATCTGGATGTTTCCCAAACTACATTTAATCGCATGGCAACTTGCAAATGGCTTTTAAAATCTTAAAAATCGTTATCCTTATTGGAAATGTGTGTTTAAGAATTAAAGTATAATTCTAATGGCTTGTTACTAACTTGTAGCAGCTAACTGCAAGACTCAGTTTTTCAGTTCAGCTTTGCAGAGGATCCTTCTTTTCTCACTTGTTTTGCATCTGGAGATTAATGTTTGAATGGGGGCCCTTAGAAGTTGCTAGGTGACTGAACTGAAGTCTAACCAAATAAGAAAAGCCCTTCTTGGAGATGAACTGAAAAGGGAAGCCAACACTATTTGTTCACCTCACTGCTGCCTCAGCATGAATAAAGAGACTTTCAAACGAGTTTATTTGAAAAATAAATACTTTCTTTCTTTCTTTTTTGGCACAGCCTTTGAGTGACCTAACTAAATAGCAAAACATAGTATTAATGAATTTCAGGAGTTAACCTCTATTTCTTATGAAAAGAAATGTTTAAAATTACATTGTTCTGAAAAACTGCTACGTTGTTACCCTTCTACAGATAATTCATCTTAAACATGAGCTTAAGCAAACTATTTTTGTCATGTTTTGACATTTGCCTTTAATAACCCAGTTTAGCCAGGATGAGGATATAATGGAAATCAAGACAGAGACAACTGCAGAATGGATCTCTGAAAAACCAAATAGGGAGCAGTAGGAGTAAAATAATAAAATAGTAAATAAATAAATAAAAAAAAAAGAAATTACACTTAGAAGAACATTAGTGGTGTTGGACATGGGCAGGGTTGCTGTTCCTAGATTCAGTTAGAAGACCCATCAGGATATAGAAGGGGGATCAAGACAATTTCCAGAACCTTTCATGAGATGACGCATGAGCCATGTGATACACTCACTGCTCTACTGTGCCGAGCTACAGAGCACTGCAGGGGGGAAAAAAAAAAAACTGTAGCAGCTTAGGTAAGAACATTGCTGTACAGGCAAACCCTACTTTTTATGGTCCCTACCTTTAATTCCATACATACAAGAAACACAACCGCAAGAAAGTTTTTAGAAAACTTTTGACCAAAAATTTACCCAAAAGGCTTGAACAGCTTAGACTGAAAATTATTCTTAGCTGCAGATAGACCCAAGACATTTTTTTCTTTTGTTCTTAAAAAATTAACACTTATAAAGTGTTGTAACATTAAAATTACACTTATCTATCTTTCAGTTATCAGCCTTGATTTCAAAGATGAGGTTCAAAGACAATTCTTACTTACCTATGCTAAAACTTGAAACTCCATTCCGAAATAATAAGCCTCCCTGCAAGAATACCTTTTGAATATTTGTGAGGTTTAACCTTTCTTCCTGAGTTGCTTTTGTTGTCATGCCATCCTTTGTTTCCAAGGTAGCAGGAGCAAATAGAATGAGTACTGAGCCAATTCTGTGTGTTTAGGATGGACTCATGTTATTCCTCTAACTCCAATCTGTTCTTTTGTGCAAAAATACCAGCGTTGAGTTCATACAGAATTAGGATACAGGAGTCTCTTCAAATGGTAAGGGAATATATTTCAATTATTCCTAGATGATAGCTAAAATCAGAGTCAATGAATTAGAGAACTAAAACTGAAGGAGAAAGAGCTACAGAACCAATGGCTCAAAGTCTACACAGAATAACACTGAAAAGTTTCATGTGGGAAAACACATTCTTCAGCGTTCAGGTACTTCGATGGTGACAGCCCTATAAATACAATTCACTGCATGAATCCCACTGCTTCCCCCAATATTCAAAGACATCTATCGCATCTTAATTCTCCTCACTGGCAGAGTATCTGCTGATTCCTGCCAGATTTGAACAACCAACCCACTATCTCTACATATGACAAAGAAAACTGGGGCAAACATTCAAATTTGACAGCTTGTTGGAAAATGATAGAGGAAATCAATTAAAAGAGATAGGCAAATATCTTCTCCTCTCCTTCCATCATGCAGAAGAGCCATGCCACACTGTACGTTATGGTAACAGCCGCGTTGAGTCAGCTGGCACCAAAAAGCGAGGCTGAAAGGTTATTGCAAATAATACTCCTGACCCTGCCTAGATAGATTATTTTAAATAAAAAACAAAATGTTAATACAGCACTAATTTGTCTGCCAACAGCGTTCAGTTCTTTTGAGACTGGAACTTAAAGTCTTCTGCAGAGCAGCAGACAAGTAACTGTTCTGCAACTTGGTTTTGCTCTGAGGTCATTTTGGAAGTTGGTATTTTAATTAATCTTGCAGAAAGCCTTTAAAAACTCTGCAGGAAGCTAAAGAGCACAGAGATAGCACCACGTATTTTATAATTTTGCCTTTGCACAGACTGGAAACAATGCAAATGACTTTCATGTAGTTTATTGAGTCTGAGACTAAAAAGAAAAGGCATGATCAGGAAAGGGATAGAGGGGAGAGGGAGGAGAAAAGTTTGCTGACATTTGCACACTGCATAGATGAGAAAAATGTTTCCAAGTTCTGGCCTCCATAAAGAACTACCTAAGTGGTACATGATACTGTGTGGGAAGTGTTCTCAGTTTCACTTGTTTGACAAATACAATAGTATTTAATCCAAACAGTCATATATGGTACAACACAATATGATCAGTTTCTGGAAAAAAAAATTCTTCAGAAAAGCAAGTTGAACAGCAGTTGAATGTCTTCTCCGTTTTCAGATCCAATTACAAAGCTGCCCTTCACTAGTTTTAAAACTCCTCCCCAATATATCCAACTGGATTTTCTTTCTTGCTTTTTACATACATCTCTTACCTGACACTATCTTCATCTTTCCCACACCCTCACTGTTGGGAAACAACTGTCTTTCCTAAGCTTCCATACTGTGCCATATTCACTTCCAAAAGAAAATTTCAAACACTTTTGTAATCTTCTTTTTCCCCTCCCTAAGCAGTTTTGTAACTAAGTATTTTTATTGGCAGTTTTCTTGTAGGATTTTGTTTTCAGATATATAACCGAAACTAACTTGGCATACAGGTGGGAAGCCACCACACAAAATTCAGTCATTCTAATGATGTAATGCCGTAGAATTTCATCAGATAGAAATGTTATTAAAAATAACTAAGTCTTCCACATACGTTTTGTATTTAACTAATTTCATTTTGGATGTGGTTTTGAAAAAGTCTACAGACTGAAAAGATAACACATTTAGTTTGAGTTGCCTCAAGAAACAGAATCACAGTCAACACCAGATAAAGCCGATTCATGTGTCTTCTCACATTAATATGGACAATCCCAACAATGTCCCCTTCACTTAATACTAACTAGAAAACATTATGTAAGTCTGTTTAAAATATTCAAATGAAGTTTTGTTACATTTTTATTTAGAGCTAGAACATATGATCATCTTAGCATCACCAAACTACCTAATTAGCCATCTGCTGCTTGAAATTTTGTTAAATATGTATTATATACTTCTAACAAAAGAGTATTTTATCATCCCACGTAATATTCACTAATCATATTAAAGCGCATGACCAGTGAAGTCTTCCCTGTACACAGAGCTGATTGGAAACCAGACATCTCAAATAACTCAACAATTTATTGAAAGTTGTGAAGAAATGTTAAACAAAACGACCACCCACACAAACTCAACCTATAGTCTTTTGCTTAATAAAAAAAAAGTCCATATGCCATGGCCTGCCACTTTCATGTAATCCTTCACTCCACTATGACACTTAGCTAGTTATTTCTTTTGATTCTTCCCTCAAGACGTGAGGGCTTTGAGCACTTGGAACATCAAATTACGCAAAATTTGTATTTCCAGAAATGACTTGTTAAAAGTGTTAAAGAGCTTACGGGTTAAAGAAGTTAATTTGCCCCGTTCCCAGGAGTTTGCAACTGAGAGATTCCTTTTTATAGCTGTAAACCAAGACTGCAAACAGAACCAAAAAATCTTTTCTGTGCTGGCTCTGCTCTCCATGCCAAGCCTCAGGGCCAATCAGAAACAACGACGTGCAGTTGTTGAACCATTTAGAAAGGAATAATAAAGCTGTTTGACTGAATTTAGTCAAACAATATAGGTAATACCGTAAAAATTTTCTTCAACAGCTATCCACCTCCCCCCTTTTCTTTTAAGAGTAGCAATATTCTGAGGAGCAAAGACTCTTATCTAAAATCTGAAGTTTCTCTTTCCATTTTGCTGCTTTACTGATGTCTTAACCAGCAAAAGACCATTAGAGCTCAGCTAAACCAGCACAACAATCCTAATGCTATTAAGCAGACAATCCAATTAAGCCGTTTCCAAGTAGTGTTTGTCATTAAAGAGAGCTGTAAGTGAACAGCAAGCATGTCCACATCTGAAAATCAGTAATGTGAATTTTCTAGAAATAGTTCTGCCAAGGCTTTTAGCTCAATATAATAAGAACCAAGAGGATATAGTTTCAGAATATTCGTATTTTTAACATTGAGAAGTAGTCGTACTCCATGATAAATAACCTTTTTGTGATTTATACAATGCCGTTTGGTCACAATCAATACGCAGTACAAACACGCTGACAAACATGCACACAACTCACTTTGCCAAAATTCCACTGGCATGTTTAATGCCAAGGAATATTAGCCTCTAATATGCCTAATTTCAATACCAACGTCCACTACATTGCCACACCGCAAGTCATACTTCCACACAGATCATTACAGTACCTACTGTGCTTCTTAAGAATATTGTTTTTCTCCAATTTATATTTTCAAATTGAAACCAAAAGAAGCAGGCTTTCTGAGCTACTCATAGCAGACTGAAAGGTTATGATTGCAGAAAATAGTAGAAGCCATGGCACTGTGGTTAGTTTTTGGTTTGGGTTGGGTTTTTTTTTTTGTTTTGGGGTTTTGTTTTTTTTTTTTTGTA
>WHYT01015579.1:40698-58086 GCA_009806455.1 Tetrax tetrax | reverse complement strand
GAAAAAAAAAAAAAAAAAAAAAAAAAAAAAAAAAAAAGGAAAGAGGCGCAGGGCTGGGCCCCACCAACTCACACGGGGCGTTTGACTACAGATCTATTTACAGCGCGTCCGCAGCCGGCGGCGGCGGCACGAGAGAAGGCGAACAGAAAGCCCCAGCGTCCAAACCAGCGCGGGAAGGGACATCCCTGTGCAAAACGGGCCGAGCGGGCCGGCTGCGGGCGGCGGGCAGGGAGGCTGTGGGACAGACGGAGGAGTGAGCACCATGGGGCGCAGGCACCGCGGCCGGGATGCGCTGGCCGGCCCCGGGCGGCGAGGCAAGACACACCGGCCAAGAGAGCACCAAGGGCAGAGGTGGCGGCCGCCCGCGAGCGGCACTGGCGGCGAGGCCGGGCGTTGGAGGAGATGCCCGGTTCGGAGGGTTGTGAGGTGTCCCTGAAGGCCACACTGGCCAGCACGGGGGGCTGATGCAGCCCCATCCCCAGCCCGGTGGGGCTGGGGGAGGACAGGCTCGGCAGAGCCAGCTCCGGGGTCACCTCTCCCCGCAGGGCTCTCCAGGGCACCTGCCGAGAGCGGGAGCGGAGCTGGACCATGGCAGAGGGCAGCGGCGGGGTCTCAGAGCCCAGCGGGGTGCGGGGAGGGAGGCGCGGGCACGGCCGAGCGCCCCACAGCCGTGCTTGGGGACTGGCTCAGGCCAGTGCCAGCACCCCCGTCCCATCGCAGCCGTGACTTTGGGGACAGTCACAGGACACTGCAGCTGGAGCACACGGCGGGGATTAAGGCACCGCGGCAGCACCGGGGCTGATCCCCTCCGTGCCAGGAGCCTCGCCTGTGACGTTGCACAGTGGGGCCAAGAGGACACGTGGCAGCCCTGGGTGTCCCCAGAACAGCGACGTGGGGCACAGCGAGACCCTGCCAGGCCACAGGAAGGCACAGGGCCTCGGGAACCAGGGGCATGGGGACTGTCCCCAGGCACAGCTCGCCAACCGCAGCCCCAGGCCTGGCAGCACCGAGGCGACGGGGGGCAGGTCGTGGCCCCCAGCACCAAGGGGACAGGGGGTGTGTTGTGTCCCCCAGCAGCAAGGGGACAGGGCAGGCACCTGGCTGCCCAGGGATGGGGCAGCAGTGACCTCCCCATGCCCAGGCCCTGGCCAGGCCGGGTCCCTTGGGGAGGGGACACCCCGTGGCATCCTGGCCCGGTGGGAGACCCCGTCCCCAGGGCCAGACTGTGCCTTGTGCTTTTGGGGAGGGGAGCGGCACCAGGTGATGGGCTGCTCTGAGAGCATCCCGCTGCCCCCGGCTGCCACGTCCCATCTCAGCCATGCTGTGAGGCCCCAGAAGGTGGGTTCAGGGACTGGAGATTGTCCAGTGAGCACCAGTTTCATGACAGAGGTGGTTTGAGTGGTGGAACCAACAGCTGCAAAAGAGACCGAAGGGAAAGGGAGCAGCTTACGGGGAAGCAGTGGGCAGCGGGCCACAGGCTCCAGGCCAGGAGAGCAAAGAACTAGAACAAAAAAGGGACCAAAGCAAAGTGTGGACTCAGCCAAAGGAAAAGGGGAGGGGGGAACAAAATAAAATAACCAAAGCAGGGTTTATTGGGCTGTCCTGGTCGCAGTGGCTGCCATGCAGGTGAAACGGGGAACGTACAAAGACATCGGTGAGAGCCACACTCCTCCTCAGCCAGCGCGAGGCAGGCGCTTCCCACAGCAGCGGCTCCCTGGTCGCCTGCCCTCGTCTACGCTTGCCTGGGTGGAGAGGGAGCTGGAGACCCTCGCGCCCGCGCTCTCATCCTGCGGCCACACGCTCCTCCCATGCCCCCCAGCTTCGGCACAGGTGGCTCCCGCGGGGTCCCTGCCCCACACAGGGGCCTTCCTGCAGCTCCCGGGAGCAGGGGCTCGGTCGCATTGGTTGCCCTGGCCCCAAAGCCCGAGAGTTTGCAATAGAGACAGAAAAAACCAAGAAGAGAAACCAGAATTCTCCTACCCCCAGGGTCAGGAGGGGAAACAGCACCTCGCGCTCTCCCACGGATGAGCCGAGCTTCCCCATGCTCCGCTGGGACGCACCGGAGCCCCTGTCCTCTCCGCTCGCTTGCCAGCCCTGCGCTCCGGGATACCAAAGGAAAAGGAGAGCAGCCCGGCGGGAGCGGCGGCTGGCGGCGGCTCCCCTCCGCCTGGGCCGGCACGTCTGGGCCTCACAGAGTCGACTGCAGGTCGGGATCCACCATGGTCTCGCGGTCTGGAGACTCGATGTAGTTGGCGGCTTCCTGGAGCTTCAGCAGCATGGCCATCTGCAGGGAGAGGAGCGTGGCACCATGCCCCAGGGGGACGAGAGGTCACAAACGCCCTGGGAGAGCCAAGGCCACTTGGCCCTCCTTGCCCTCCCGTACAAACCAGCCACCCTACGAAGCTCTCGAGGTTAAAGCAAAGCCCAGAGACGCTGCTAAATCCCTCCGTGTCACCAGGATCCGGCCTTGCGCACAGCTGGGATGCTCAAGGCTGAGGATGCCAAAACAGTGCAGGGGGACAGGATCATCTGGGGCAGCCTGCTGCCTGCTGGCACCCTCTCCGGGTGACGCACCAGGACACGTATGTGCAAGCCCCAGTTTGCGTCCCTGCGTGTGTGGATGCCTCACGAAGCACCGCGCCGTGCCCACTCGCTGGCACGTCACAGAACACCTCGGTGCGCAGCCTGCCTGCCAGCAACACCGTCCTGCACCCACCGCTCCTCCCAGGAGCGCAAAATGCCTCTGCCTCCCCAAGTCAGGGGTTTCTTACACTGAAAGGTGACTGGGAAAGCGAAGCACAGCTCCACCCTGCTCTCCCCCCTCCACCAGCAACCGCCCAGCCCACCTCCCAGCGCCCAGCGCAGCAGGGCCGTACCAGAGGGTCCGAGTCCAGGGAGCTTGGCGTCGTGTCTTTGACGGTGCGCTCCTCGGGAGGGGAAACGGTGCTGTGGGGCCCGATGGTGGGTGGGGGCAGGTGGTACAGCTTGGACTGGTCCTGCTGCGCTGACGGCCAGGGCAGGGTGTCCCGCACCCACTCCACGGGGTCTTCCCAGGCTGCCTTCTGCCCGTGGACCTGCAGGCAGGGAGCAAGCGGGAGCCACCTGTTCAGCACGTGCCGGAGGCAGCAACGTGGCACCCCGAGCCCTCCAGGACAGCACCGTGTCCCGCCGCAGCCGCAGGGCAGGGCCTGACAGAGATGCCACTTGTGCCCAAAATCCCAGTGTCTCCCCTCTCCCTGCCCCATCAGACTGCTGCATGTCCCTGAGCAGCACGGGCTTGCGGCCCTACGTGCCAGGCAGCTCTGTACCTTGAGCCCATCTTTTGCCCCCTCCTGCAGGTAAGGGATGATGGAGTTGTTCCACAGGTCGATGAACCAGGTCCGGAAATCCTCAATTCCAACAGGGCAGGACAGGAAGAAGCAGGGACCTGTGTTGGGGGAAGGCAGAGTGTGAAAACGGGAGCTGCTCCAGTCACCGGCCCCGCGGCAGCACGGCACCGAGGCGGGCAAGCCTGGCTGTGCCGGGGACCCTGGGCTTGACCACCTCCCAGGAGCAGCGCCCGGGCAGCGTCTGCCTGACACACACGGGCAGAAAGCTAGCTCCCAGGCAAGGAGCGGGGCTGCCAGGTTTGATTTACCCCCCAAAAGCACGGTGAGGCAAAGGGAGACCTGCCGGGGAAAACACGGCTCCTCCGTGCCTGGGGGAGGGTGCCAGTAAGCCAGGCAGCCTTGGGGGACACCCAGCAACGAGAGCAAAACTCCTGTGCATCGCCCACTGGTTTTGGTTGTGTGGGACTGGGGGACACGAGGCAGCGCGTTGGCCCCCAGGCTCCTTTGGGAAGGGTTTGCCCCAGTCCCTGGGGGCTCCCGGCAGCGTGAGGGAGAGGAGGGAGGTGTGCGGCAAGGCCATACCGATGAGGAAGTCGGAGGTGCTGTGTTTCTCCAGGAAGGTGTGCAAGTGGTACCAGAGCTTGGGCACCCAGTCCAGCACACGCAGCAGCTCCTCCTTGTTGGCGTTGACATCCGTGTCCGACTCCAGCAGCTTTCGCCGCAGGTAGCGCACCAGGAAGCCGTTGGCCGGCTCCACGTTGTTGGAGAAGGTCAGCATCCTGGGGGAAAGGTGTTCAGGGTGAGGTCTCCACACAAGCTACCCTGCCCCCCTCAGGGGACCCCCCAGCACCCCCACATGCCCAAGGTTGGGACATCAGCCCTTCTGGGATGGCAGGAACAGGCTTGGACCCTCAACAGGGTCCCCAGTCACAGGATGTGTCCCCAGCACTGCCTAGGGGCAGGAGTGACAGCCTCAACCCCCTCAATCCCACAAGGAGGGTCCCCAGGGATATATGATTCCCACCTGAAGCTGAGATGGAGGCCATGGTTTGGGGTCATCTTCACAGGCTGGTTGGTGGTCCCAATGATGTAGGGGCTAAATGAGTGACAAAGAGAGAGACAGGATCCATGAGAAAAAGCACCCTGCATCACCCCAACCCGTGGCAGAGCCGATCCGAGCACAGTAACCACGCGCAGCCACACAACCTCATCTCCACGAGCCCAGGGATTCTGCCGAGAGCAGCAGGGAGCAGGAGACCGCGCCAGAGGAGGGTGCAGCGGGGCTCTCACCATTTGTGGTACTTGCAGGTGAGCGCGCCGTTGACAAGCTCGCTGATGGAGCCCGCCTCGCTGAGGTCATCCAGGAGGATCACCAGTGGCACGTCCGCCGTGCCCGTCTCCCGGTCGATCTGGTTGGCCAGGTTGGAGAGGTACAGCTGCAGGTCCTGCAACGAACAGGCTGGATGTCACACGTGAGGCCACGGCACGGCTGCCAAGGGGGACTGCAGCACCAGCCCCAACAAGGATGCTCCCAGCTGCTGCGCACCCTCACCTTGCAGGACTGCTGGTGCATGTTGAAGGTGCTGACGATGCCCTCGGTGACGTCCCGACCCGAGCGCTCCACCAGGTACTCGGCCAGGCGGTTGGTCAGGTAGGTCTTGCCGGTGCCACTGGGTCCCGAGAGGATGAGCCGTCGGTGCTTCAGCAGGAGGCTGATGTAATGCTGCATCATGGGCTTGGGGATGAGCGTCTCGAACACCAGGCTGTCCACGCACTTCTCCTTCAAGCCTGCAGGCAGGGGAGGGCTGAGGGTCCCGTTTGTGCCCCACGACGCCACGAGACAGAGGGAAGATGGGATGGTGATGGAGCCTCAGGTAGGTCTTGCCGGTGCCACTGGGTCCCGAGAGGATGAGCCGTCGGTGCTTCAGCAGGAGGCTGATGTAATGCTGCATCATGGGCTTGGGGATGAGCGTCTCGAACACCAGGCTGTCCACGCACTTCTCCTTCAAGCCTGCAGGCAGGGGAGGGCTGAGGGTCCCGTTTGTGCCCCACGACGCCACGAGACAGAGGGAAGATGGGATGGTGATGGAGCCTCCCCACCACACTGACCTTTGAGCGTCACGACGATGCTGGTCAGGCCCCGGCGGCACAGCGGCAGCTCTGGCGGCTCCGTGTCCAGAATCCGCTTGATGTGGCTGATGCTGTAGCCGTAGACGGACTCAGTGCTGAGCCCCAGCGTGGAAGCAGGATCCATCTTGGTGATGTAATCCTACGAGGACAAGGACAGGGCTGTCGGTGCCCCCGAGGGCTGGCAGGGACCAAGTGGTGGTCAGCAGCTCCAGGACACCCCAGTAAGGATCTGGGCCAAGAGCATCAGGCATGGTGGAGCGGTGTAAGAGAATGGCTCTCTAAAGCAGGGTTCTTGTGTTCCTACCTTGAAGACCTGGCAGACAGCCTCATCCAGCATCTTCCAGTCCACCTTCCCGCTCACCTTGGTCCAGCCCAGGAAAAACTCCTGCTGCTTGAGGTCCTAGGAGCCAAGGTTGGAGCTCAGGTTGGAGCACCGTATCCAGCCTGGACAGGTGTCCTCTTTGCCCCTCGTCCAGGGCCACAGCACGAGGGCAGGTTAGGCTCCCCATACAGTCCACACTCACCCCCTTGATGATGTGCTGGGGTGGCATGCGCACCACGATGCGCAGCATCAGCTCGTCCTTCTGGGTGCCAGCGCTGACGGCGTCCATGGGGGACACATCTGGAGACAGAGCAGTGAGGCTGTGCTGGCAGGGCGAGCCGAGCCACCAGGCCTGAGCCAAATCCTGCTGCGGCAGATCGCGGCACCGGCAGCACGACAGATCCCCGTGCACAGCTGCCTCCAGGTGAGCAGCAGCACGCTCCCACCAGCGGCCTCCTCCCAGGGGTCTGGGCTGTGCATCATCCACCACACACACCCAGCTCTGCCCCAGCCCTTCCCCATCAGCCAGCAGCTCCATCACCCCTACCTGCGTCCCCCAGGCTGGGGCTGAAGGCATGGCCAAGGGTGAGACCCAGGGAGCGTCGCGGTGAAGAGGAGGCAGACGTGCTCAAGACGTGGCCGGGAACAGGGCCCGGCACTGCCGAGGGCCCTGGAGCCACTTTGAGCCGGTCGTTCTCAGCCTTCAGGAGATCCACTTCCAGCTGGGGGAGAACCAGTTACAGTGCAGAGTGAGGAGCTGGATGCTGGCAGCACCCTGGGGCTGCAGGACGGCTCCAGAGATGCAGACTGTGGCCACCAGCTTGTCAGAGCCAGCCAGGCTCTGTGGTCCTCACCTGCATGTTGTGCATGGTCTCCCGCAGCTGCTCCAGCTGGTGGGCAGAGTTGAGGGCCTCCAGGCGGATGTCCGTCAGCTTCATCTCCTTCTCCCACAACTCTGACCGCAGCTCTGACACCTCCTTCTTCTCCGGCTCGCCTTCGCCATGGGCCTGGAAGAGCCTGGGCCAAAAGAGAGACAGAGTCTTGCAGGCACCCAGGGCAGGAGCCCGCAGCCCCTGTGACCAGTCCTCCCCACTGCAGGCTGCCTGCCCTGGCCCCACGTACTCAGTCGTGTCGATGCCCACGGAGGAGGACGTGGAGGACTTGATGGAGGGCGAGGCGGTCTCCGTGGAGCCGTGCTGCAGCTTGGGGGAGGAGGGGGCTGACGAGTCTGGTGTGGCAATCTCCTCAATATCCGAGTAGGACGAGGCCGATTTGGGTCCCTTCTTGATGCTGAACGCCTTGTTGAATGAGCTGCGTAGCTGTGGGAGACAGAAATGTTCTTGTTAGGGACAGCCCGACAGGGCAGCCTTGCAAGCAGAGACCTGAATCGGTCCTGCCCCAGGGCCCTCGCCTGCCCAGGACCCACAGGCTAAGCTGGAACCAGTAACCAGGGTCCCAATAACTGAGCTGGGACCATCCATCAGCGAGGCCAGACCGGCCTGACCCCGCTCTGCTGGCACCGCTGGCGATGGGGGTGCACGGCCCTTTGTGCGAGGCTGCAGCCCCATCCTGGACGGCACCCAACAGCCCCACGGAGCAGCACCCATGGCCTGGTCCTGCGCCCCCCAGCACCCACATCGGGGCATCCAGGCACCGCACCAGCTCCCTGCTCCACCAGGAAGGGCCAACTCCATCCTCACATTCACCCCACCAGAGCAAGGACCGTTTTGGGGGACGTTCCCCTCCCCAGCCACCACAGAGCTGGTGTCCTAGTGCCAGGGGACAATTTCAGCCCCGCACTCCACTCTCTGCCCTGCGGGGTCCTCCTGGAAGCACAGGGGGCCGCTCAGCCCCCCGTAAGATGTCACCAGGGGTCCCGGCCGGGCATGCAGCATGCACACAGAACAGACAGAGCAACAGGCGGGTGAGCACGGTGCTGAGGTCGGGGAGGGCGGATGGATGGACACTGCGCAGGGGCCAAACCGGGCCTGGGTCCCGCTTACGCACCACCAGCCTGTGGGAGAGCAGCAAGACCGGCACCCCGGGCTCACACTATGTCCCCTGCTCCAAGAGAGGTGGGAGGAAGAGGGGATGGAGAAGGGGCAGGATCCAGCCCGACTCCCACAGGCACCAGGCAGGCTGGTCTGGGGTGTTCCCAAAGGCCAAAACATCGCATCTCCGCGTGAAAAAACAGGTGGGTGTCAGGCTCTGCTGATGGTGGGAAAGCAGAGGAGCACTAGGATCTGCACGGGTCCCAACAGGGACAGAGACAAGAGACACTTGGGGCCATGTCAGGCCAGGCCTGGCAACGCAAAGGTGGGCAGCACCACACCCCAGCGTCACAGGCGGGGCTGCAGAGAGGCCGTCACCCCAAAAGATCTGGCTACAGGGAGTCAGAAGATTACCTGCCCTCCCTGGGCAAGAGGAGGACTGTCCCCATCTGTGGGACAGGTCCCCATCTAAGCCCTTCCTGCTGCCTCAGGGCCACCCAGGCCAGTTCAGCCCCTCCGCAGGGGTGCACGTTTTGCCCTTAATGTCAAAGGAAGCAGCCCAGGAGCACGCAGCCTGGCTGGGGGCCCCGGGATGGCCCATGCTGGGGGTTAGTGCCGTGGGATGGATGGGATGGGTAGCGTTATGAGCATCGTCCCGCAAAAACGGAGCGAGGGCCCTGGCCGGGCACAGCATGGGGTGGAGGGGACGGCGTAGGACTTACCTCGTACACCTGGAAAAAAAGGGTTGAGGTCAGCATAGGGGGAGAGAAACAAAACAAAGCAACACTTAATTGCACATCCAGCTCAGAGCTGCCTGGCACAGGGAAGGGACCGCCTGGCCAAGGTGTCTGGCCACCCACGCTGCAAAGCCTGCGTGGGCAGGACGGAGACATATGGGAAAAGACAAGGGAGCAGGCGTGCAGGGCCAGGGCTGGAAAACTCCCAGTGGGGCTGGAGAGGTCTCAGCCGACACACCAAGACAAAAACCTACGGTGGCTAGACACCCCTCGCCAGTGCTGTCCCCACGGGACAGAGGGGACCAACACCACAACGCCAAGGTAAACCAAGAGCAGCTGGCTCATAGGGCTGACCCTGGCCAGACCCTGCCAGCCGCCTCTCAAGCCCCGCTCCACCTGCCAGCGCCCCATCCAACCCACCCAGCTCTTTTTCTTCTTCTTCTTGGCGTCGGCGTCCTTGCTGCTGCCGATGCTGGAGTGGCTGGTGATGCTGTTGAGGCTAGAGATACTGTCAGAGGAGTTCTGCCGCTTGATGCGCAGCTCTGGGGCCAGGAGACAAGTGGAAGAGACCAGGAAAGGAGATATCAGCAGACTGCATCTGCTCCAGTGCCAGAACCACCCACGTTCTCCTCCCTGTGCCCCTTCCCTGCTCGCACCCAAACACCCCCTGAGCTCTCAGAGGCTCTGCGTAAGAATACACAGGGCTCAGACACCACACGGGCGCTGCCGTTCAGGACAGTGACCCCCAAACCCCCAGAGCACACATTGTTCTGCTCCTGTCCCAGGCTACCTCCCTGCCAGTGCCTTGCACTCACATTGAGGTTGTGGGGCTGGAAACAGCACTCAGGGGAACAGGGCCAAGATCAGCAGCCAAAACTGGGCTGTTGGCAAAGGGTCCCGTGAGGAGGTGTCCCAGAGAGGACAACCATCCTGTCACTCCCAGGCACCAGTGCTGAGACCTCCCGCAGTGACAGCTCTGGCTGCCCAACCCCGGCTTCACATGCTCGGGGGTCCCAGGTGGGGAAGAGCTGCTGCCCAGGGGGGCCCTGCCTCCGGTGTGCCTCACGTGAGTGAGGTGTGCCCTGGGGCCCTGTGCCAGCCCCAGGCAGGAGCAGCCCAGCCGGGTTTGGACAAATAACTCAGGAAGGGCCACATCCCTGTGGTGAGGGGCTACAGCGCCGTGCCTTACCTTTGGGGGCGACATCAGTGCCGTTCAGGGCACCCTGGATCACGGCTTGGGCCTCCGAGTTCTTCTTCTTCAGGAAGTCGATGGTCTCTCGCAGGTCCAGCAGCTCCGTGTCCTGGGGGAGCAGAACCGGGAGCTGACAGTGCATTCTGACGGTGCAGGGCCACCCCAACAGCACCTTTGGGACGGGCAGTGCCACGGCACGTTCACCCGAGTCCAGCACCCCCTGGCCCCAAGAGCACCTTCCTGCCCCCCAGTGTCCCCTCGGCACCCCAACAGCACCCACCTTCTCCTCCGCCGTCTCAGCCAAGTGCCGCAGGCGGGACGTCATGCTCACCAGGCTCTGCTCGAAAGCTGCCACCAGGTTGGCCTGGGAGAGGTGGAGAAACGGGTGAGCACCCACAGCTGGGCAAGCACCCACGGCTGGGTGAGGGATGCGAGAGGCTGGAGAGGGGAAATCAAGGCTCTCGTGGGTGCAGGCCAGCGCAGCCCCGCACACAGCAGGGACACAGAGCGGCGTGTCCTGCAGCGGCTACCACGGGGACTCACGTTAGCAGACAGCTGGGACGTCAGGGTGGCCACCTTCTCCTGCGAGGACTCCAGCTCGCGGCGCAGCTTGCGGATTTGCTGTGGGGAGAGAGTGGAGAGAGTGAGAGGGGCCAGGCGCTCACCCTCATCGCGGTGGCAGGGGTGGGCGATGAGCAGAGGGCGCGGGCTCACCTCGGACTGCATCTTCTCCTCAGCCTGGCGGCACGAGAGCAGAGAGAGACAGACAGACAGAGGCAGGCAGTCAGGAGGGCAGCGAGGCACGGACAGGCTCAGCGCGAGGCAGAGGCATGCACAGAGCCCCCCCCGTTCCCACCCGGGTCCCCCCAGCCATGCACAAAGCGGCGCAGCATGGAGGTGGCTCTTACGGAGGAGTAGGTGGAGGACGCGCTCGAGGCCAGGGACAGCACCGATCCATGAACTGCAACAGAATAAAACCCAGCGTGTCAGGGTGCCCCGGCCAGCGGCATCCCCAGAGGCTGCAGGCGTAGGGCATAGCAGGGTGCAGGGGACGGAGCTCCCAGTAGAGGGGGGCTCTGCGGGGACTGGGGGAGGCAGAGGGTGGGATGGCAGCTGCTCAGCATCGCCCGTTTCTCAGCGTGTGGCTGGTGACCACTCCAGGCATGTGGTGTGCAGCAGGGCGTGGGGAGCACCCTCCTCTCTGCTGAGCCTGGGGGCTCTGCCACACTCCCTGGCTGCTTGGGTCCCCCCGTCTCCGGTGCCACAACATCCTGGGGACAATCCAGGGACACCGTGCACCCACAGGGGTCAGGGTGGGCCGTGGCCCAGGGCAGATGCCAGCATAGAGGGGTCCACCAGGCCCCTCGGGGCTGCTGTTCCCTGCTCTGACGCTGAGGACAGGATGCACCAGCCCATCAGACAGCACCACAGCAGTGCCAGGAGGAAGGGACAAGCACGTGAGGAGCACCGCCGCCCCCCCCAAGAGCCCCCTCCACCTGGGCAGGAGCACAGCACACTCTCACCATCGTCCACAGGGTCCCGGAAGGAGCCCGAGCGGATCATGCCCTTGGGTTTGTCAGCCAGGGAGAGGGTGCTGCCCATCTGGGAGGTGCTGTACAGCTCGAAGGTGGAGTCGTGGGTGGGGATGCTGTTGGAGCGGGTGATCCGCGGGGTTGCAGCAGCAGTGGGGCTCACTGCAAGGAGAAGGCCAGGGAGAGGCAGGGTCAGAGTCACACCTGGGACCTGGGATCAGGATGGGGAAGCAGGGCTGCGAGCAATCTACGAGAGCTGGGATGCAGAAAAGAAGCTGGGATCATAGCCCCAAAGCAGGGACGGGCTGAGGGAAAGCTAAAATGCAGATTTATGCTGGGAAGACACCAGCACCAAGGTAACCACACGGCTAAGAAACAAATGCATCGCCCCGGCGCAGAGCAGGCACCACCACACCAGAGCCCATCACCAGCAGGTGCAGGAGGGGAGGACCTCATTACCCCGCTGCCCCAACCTGTCTGCCTGGACCCTCCAAACCCTCCAGGACCACGTAGGTCCTGGCAACAGCAGGGAAAGGCTCACTGCTTCCCTGCCGGGCATCCCCAGAGAAGCATGGAGCTATGGGCAGAGCCCCGCAGGCGGATGAGACGCCCTGAAGCAGAGGTGCCAGACATCCCCACCCCTGGGCACAACCCAGCACCCTGGTGGGCCAAAAGCACCGGGCGCGGGGTCTTAGGGCTGCCAGAGGTGTTGAGGAGAAAAGCAGCACCCAGGGCAGCATCGAGTCACACGGGGAGCACGAGGTGATGGGGAGCAGCAGGGACAGGGCGGGCAGCAGAGGGCACTGACCGATGCTGGTGAGCGGCCCCTTCCCAACCAGCGCCATCGGGAGGGCGGGGGGCGAGGGCAGCTCCTGCTGGTCGTCCGACTCGGGGAGCCCACTGCTGACAGCGTGGGAATGGCGCCGCTCCTTGGCCTCCTCCTGGGAGTGGAGCTGGTACCTGGGGAGCGGAGCAGAGATCTGCATGGTGAGGCAGACCAGTACCATCCCAGCTCCTGCCCGCTGCACCACGGCCCAGCTTGCCCAGCACGGAGGGCACCACCAGCCCCCCATTGAAAGCTCCACACGCCCACCCTCCCTCCACAGCACCATGAAAAAGTGATTCAGGCTCTTTTACCTCAACCCTTTCTTGGGCAGCGTGTTCCTGTCGCGGTTGGCACTGGAAGGGAAGGAAAGATGAGTGACATCCCTGCACAGCCGAGGGAAGCTGTCATGGGGGTTGAGCTGTGGGGACAGGGAGCTTTTCCCCAGAAATGGAGCAAGAAGAGCCTCCAAAGCAGGCAAAGGTCATGGCAGGACAGCAGGGAGGGATCTGAGTCCAGAGAGGTGCCCCAGCAGCTCCACGCCCTCCCTCAGGCCATACCTGTCCAGATGTGCGAGCCGAGGGCTCCCGCTCCAGCCCAGCTCCCCTGCCTCTTCCTCCTCTTCCGTGCTGGCAGGGGGTGCGGCAGCAGGGGTGGAGGTGGTGGTGCTGCCCCCCGAAAAGGCACTGGGCAGGCTCATGGGCATCTGCAGGGACTCCATGCTGCGGTGCAGGCCTGAGAGCTTGGGGTACATCCTGCCCTCCTTGGGGACGCTGAAGCCGCCCATGAGCTCCAGGCCCTGGGAGAAGCTGGCTGAGTTGATGTTGAGGATGGGGGCAGGACTGGGGCTGAAGCAGGGTGCAAGGTGCCCGCCGGCTGGATGCAGGTCCTGGAGCTTGGCAGTGTGCGGGGGGTGCAGCTCGCCGGAGGAGGGCAAGTCCAGGCTGTTGGAGTTGACCTTGTCCAAGTTGGCCAGCGAGGGAGGCTTCACGTAGGTCTTGGCAGCCGCTCTGGAGAGGGGAAAACAGGTAAGGAAGTGGGTGAGACTCAGGTGCTGGGCACAGCTAGGTGCTGGGCACAACCGTGCCAGGCACCCACTGCTCTCGGAGGTGGAAGGATCATACCTGAGAGGCGTGGGGGGCAGCTCAGCCACCTTGGCCGCTGGTGGGATGTTGGCCTGGGCTTTTGGGGTGCTCTCAGGCGAGCCGACGCTCTTCAGCGTCCCACACTCAGAGTCCAGTGCCACCGCCTTGGCTTTGGCCTTCTCCTTCTCGCGGTCCGTCTGGTTCACGGGGGCCGGCGCGCCACGACCCGCGCCGATCTTGGACGGCTCCTTGAGCCGCGACACAGAGATGCTGCCCTGCTTGGTGCTCAGCAGGCTGGGATCGATGCTGCTGCTGACCGGCCGGGTGGCTCCGCGGCCACCGGTCACGCTCATGGAGCTGGACTTGGCTGGCCGGGGCAGACTGCGGTACTGGATGTTGGAACGAGCCCCTGGGGCCAGGAAGCCAGGCTCAGGTGCATTGGAGACATCCAGGCTTGTTTTCCTCCCGCTGACGGGCTTAACGGGGATGCCCGAGCTCTTCTGGACCTTGCCGAGCGTGGCCGAGCCCCCAGCCTGCATGACAGTGGCCGTGCCAGTGGCAGGAGCTGGTTTCTTATAGCCGAAGGAGCTGGAGACCGAGGGGCGTGTGAGACCTGAGGGTGGCTTCTTGGCATCAGCGATGCGGTCACGGCCGGCGTCGGAGGAGGAGCGCTGCAGGCCTGTGTTCTTCACAGAGAGCTTGCTCTTGTCGGTGGCTTTGGTCTCGGGCTTGCCTGGTGGGCAGGGAAGGACAGGTTAGGGTTCCAGGAGACTTTGGGGACATTCGGGTGTGAACCAGTCCAGATAGGAAACTGGCATTGGAGTGCAGGGATGTGACAGAGAAGAATGGACGTGCCACCATCCCAGGAGCCGGGGTAGAGGCAAGGCCAGGCCCCCGGTGCACCTAGCTAGCCTCCAGCCCTGCATATGGCCACAAGGCAACGGGGCAAGTACAGCCTGGGCAAAAGCAGGGCTTAGCGTGGGGCCAGACCCACAACCTTCCTGCAGGGATGCTCAGCCCACACCCAGCTGCTGGGTCCGAGCGCAGCCACAGAATGTCCCGCGGCAGACATGCTCGATGAAAGCCCACAACACCACCACCCAACTCTCTCCCCATCAGAGCTAGACCCTGCCCAAACTGGGTCTCACCTGCCACTTTGAGGGTGCTCTGGGCCGTATGGGTGATTGGGGAGGTCACGGCCACTGGAGGGGTCTTGCCCTTCTTGAGGGAGCCCGGGGTGCCCAGGCTGACAGGCTTCTTCAGCTCACCACCCTTGGGCCCCTCCTCACCACCTTCCGAGGGCTCCCGCCGCCACTTGGAGGAGCCGTGCTCCATCTTGAGGCTGCTGCTGTCGTAGTCCAGCTTCTTGGGCGCCTTGTCCTCGCCCTCGCCGTACCAGCTCAGCCCGCTCTCCGCCAGCGAGCGCTTTTCCGAGTCCGTGCACAGCTGTGGGCAGAGCGGAATCAGGGGTGCTCCTGACACCCACCCCAAACCCATCCCCGGTGAGCTCCAGCCAGCTGGGAGAGGGATGCACCAGACACCCTGTGCCATGTCCCAGTTTCCCCACACCAGCACCCCCCATCACCTCTCTCCCGTAGAGGCAGCAGCACCAAGCCAGGACTGGTGCCAGGTAGGTGCTGCAGGCACCTACCGCTATGGCCGAGTTCCTGCGCGAGGCCGTGGGGGTGGAGGGCAGGGAGTTGAGCGAGGAGCTGGCGTTGAACTCCTCCGAGCTGAGGTTGTCAGAGGCATCGCTGAGGCCGCTGCTGATGGAGCTGCTCTCATCCCAGCTGCAAGAGCAGAGACAGCGTCAGACCCCCCTGCCCAGCACCAGCTCTGCCCGGCAGGTCCTGCCACCGTGGGAATTCCCTGCGCCGGGGGCTGCCGGGGTGCAACCCTCAGCTCCCAGTAATGCCCACAGCAGGGCCACACACTCGGTGGCTGCGCTTGGCTCCAACCCAGCCTGGCACAAACTCGGTGCCCCTCTGGCACGCAAGCCCCAGTGACCATGCATCTCCCTGCTAAGGTCCACGTAGAGGGTTTTGGGGGGGATGGAGAGTACCTGCACAGCGCAGGGAAGGCAGAGTTGGCAGGGAAGGTCACAGGGGGCTCGGTGCTGAGAGGGTCGGGAGGATTGCCAGAAAGGGCAGGGACTGGCTGGAGCAAACAAACCAGCCGCCCCACAGTGTCCACCCTTCCTCGGGTGGCCCCCACCCACCGCCTCATCGCTCCCTGTTCCTCCCTCTCCAGCACCCACAGCGGGCACAGGCAGCAGGTTCGGGCACCGCTGCTATGCCAGGGTGGCCGCTCCACGCCGGGGGCTCAGCGGACCGTGCACAAGCCCATCTCCAGCGCCGTCAGTCAGCGCCGCGCCGGGGCAGCAGCTGCCTGCGCACCCCACGGGCCCGGCCAGCTCCGCAGCACGGGGCTGCGCCCGCGGCGATCCGGCACAGACGGGCACGGAGCATTTTCCAGCAGGATGAACACGGCCCCTTTCAGGTCAGCAGCTGAGTAGGTCAGCGAGGCCCCGCAGCCTCTGAGGGGGCTGCGAAAGGCTGGGGGCGACAAAAAGCAGTGTAGGAGAGGGGAGCAGAGCTGGGGGGGCTGGGGCCAGCCCCAGTGCTGCCAGAGATACCGGTTCCCTGATATTGGAGCCACAGAGGTGCAGGAGGAGCCCAGCAAGCACCAGAGTCCCAGCAGCTGGTGAAGCCACTTAGCATCACCCAAGTGACACTGTGACCCTGGCCGGGGACAGGACAGCGTGGCCTGGCAGAGGAGAGGGCACCTGCTGGGCACCTCTGCCAACCGAGGTGTCAGGGTACAAACAACAGCCACCACCATCTCCTCTGGGATGTCCAGGACGGAGCAATGCAGACATTTCCAGCACCTCCAACCAGTCCCAGGCACCCTGCTCTTCCCAGACATCGGGACTGGCCAGAGCCAGGATGGACACAGCCCTCTGCGTCCCCATGGCAGCTTTTGGGACAGGGTCCCACAGGCACTGCTGCACAGGAAGGAATTTCATTACAGCCACGTGCCTGGGACGTGCTGCTGGGCTGCCTGGCTCCAAGCATCCCCCAGCACCAACTACAGCACCAGCCCCTGTATGGGGGTGACTCCTCACCAGGACAGAAATCCCCAGCCCAGAGCACAAAGCAAAGCTCCTCTCCCGGGTCGGCATCACCCTCGCAGCAGGGAGCTGTGTCCTGCGGGCACATGGCTGTGACCAAATGCGGTGCTGGGTCTCTTCAGCTTGGCTTCCATGGCCCAGCAGGGCAAACCCCAAATGCTCGCCCAGCCCCCCACTCAAAGCCCCTCCTGCCCTGGCTCCAAGCATCTGGAGAGCCCCGGCCAAACAGGCACAGGGTGAGGGGCCAAACCGGAGCAGGAGGTGACCCCAGATCCTCCTCAGCAGCCCCAGCCTGAGGAAGGGCAACGCGGAGGCCACGGGCAACATCCAAAAGCACTGAAGCCACAGAAGAGCCTGGGAGCCAGACGCCTGCTGTGGGGTGCCTCTGGCTCTCTTACAGGCCACACGGCCGGCACACCGAGAGGTCCCCAAAACCGGTGTGCGTACGCTGTAGCTGGCACAGCAAGGAAAGCCTCAGCTCGGGCCACACCGCAGCACCAGTGGCCCCTCGGCAAACACAAACTCTCGGAGCGTGGTCAAGCCCTGGCACCCCGGTCCCTGCTGGCCAAGGCCACCCGAGTGGCCCCTGCGGACCCCAAATGGGGGGCAGCCGAGCTGCAGCATCACGCCGGCGCAAAATTCAATCCCTGCTTTGTGCTCCAGCCCCTCCATCTCACACGGAGCAACTCCAGGCACCTCCCTTCAGCCGGTACCGCACCAAACGCACCCCGGAGGCAGCGATGCTTGGGGACATCCGCAAGCCCCGCACCCCCCTGCCCGTGGCAGCGCCTGCGGAAGGGATGCTGAAGGACGCGGGATGCCGCAGCGTGACCGCCCTGCCGTGCTCCCCGCACCGGCCGGCTCTGTGGGAACCCCTCCACCGGCCAAAAAGGTCCCGGCGGTGCACATCCCCACCCCGACCCGAGGCGGTGGCTGCACCCCGGGGGGAGCAGGGGACGGACCCGATCCACGGCCGCGCTGCGAGGGGCTGCGTGGAGCCGCACGGAGCCGCTCCGCTCCCGCCCCGGCCCGGCCCGGCCCAGCCGCAGCCCGGCATCCCCGGTGCCCCCGCCCCGGCGGGGTCAGCTCCGCCGCCCGGGGCTACCGGAGCCCCCGG
>WHYT01015579.1:9551-26290 GCA_009806455.1 Tetrax tetrax | reverse complement strand
GGGGGGGGGGGGGGGGGGACTGGGGACTCCCAGCGGGCACGGGCAGGGGTGGCTCTGCTTCCCCTTCACATCCACCTCAGGAACTGCCTCAGGGCACGACGACACCCAGAACCTCCCCCCAGCCCCCAACACACGCTCCTGTGCCCCTTTAACAGCCCCCCCAGTCCTCCTTGAGAAGCCCACAGACTCATTTAGGACCCCCCAGATCCCTCTACATTCTCCCCAGAACCTCCTAAACCCCTGTGTACCCCCCCAGTAGTGCCAGCCCCTGCCGTGGGCCAGGCTACCCTGATGGCAGGTGCTTCTCGCTTGCATTTCGGGTACCAGGATCTGGCACCCTGCACGGAAGCCATGCTCAGAGGAACAGGGGGTCGCAGGGACCTTGCAGGTGGGGAAACTGAGGCAGGGAGGGAGGTGTGACTCACCCCAGCTCGCCTGGCAGAAGAGGATCAGCAGTCGCTCCAGTCCCCTGTCCTCCAGGCAGCACTGCCTCTGCTCCCCGGCCCCCCAGGTCCCCGAGGGGGGCGAGGGATTCCCCCCACGGGAACCCAGAGCGTGCCTGGTCCCTGCGAGGGGGGACCCGTGGCCGGGCTGCGCCTTTGCTCCAGCTCTGCGCTACCGACCACAGTAATAGCAGGGTCCGATTTCCCCGAGGCAGCGAGGCCGACGGCGCGCGGGTGTCAGCCAGCGCTCGCCTGCCCGCCGCAGTGAGATCAGCCGCGGACCCCAACCACAGGCCTGGCCGCCATGCCAGAGCTGAGCTCAGCCGGCCCCGCCGCGAGGGGGGACAACGCGGGGTCACCCCTCCGACCCACCCCGAGCAGCGGAAACCCCGGAGGAAGCGTGTCCCTGCACGGGGATCTCCGGCTGTTCTGGGAAGGGTGACAGACAAAACCTCGCCCGGGGCCACCGCGGCGGCACGGCGGGCTGCAGCAGCCGCGTGCAGAGGTCGGAGAGTCCCAGGGCAGCGCTGGGGTGGGGGAGCGGCATGACTCAGCCTGTTTGCGAAATTCCTATTTTTCCCGTTGTCTGGAGAAGCCGGTGGCCTCAGACACCTCCGGGCCCCTTCACAGGCAGCAGGGTGGCACATGGCAAGCGGCAAAGCCAGGTCGTGAGCCTCCCAGGTGGCAAGCGGGCAGGCAGCCGGGTTTGGGGAGCAGATCCCCCCAAGCAGCTCTGCCTGGGGCACACCGGCATGCGAGGTCCGGCGCTGGGCTCAGCTCTGCTCCATGTCCACGCCCAGCCCCACCAAACGAGCCGCGGTGGCCAGCAGCTTCCCAAATCCTGGACGTGCACTGACACCGAGGTGCTCTGCACCCCTCGAGCCCCACAACCCCCAGATCCTCTTCCCAAAACATTCCCCATGCAGCCGCTGGCTCAGGCAGCCCCAGGGGCGGGGGGTCAGCACTGGGCACCCCGCCCCAAACCCCAAAACAAGGAGCCAGCTGGAACGCAGCACAGGAGAAGGGCGCTTCCATGGCAGTGGTGCCCAGGAGGGGTTTGGGGCCCCTTTCCGGGACCGTCCCCCATCCCCAGCTGGAGGGAGGAAGCCCGCCGAGCCCCGGCACGCGGCGCAGCGCAGCAAATATTTATCCAACACCACTTCCCCGGCCGCTCCCTCGGCCAGCTGGGCTGGGGCCCCGCACACACGCTGGGCCACGTGCGGGGCCACGGCCGTGCCTCGCGGGACGTCCCCGCCGAGAAATGACTCCACCGGCTCGCTGGGACGGCGGCGAGGGGTCAGGCTGAACCGGCCCACGCCGAGCGCGGGGCGTTCGAGGGAAGGGAGCAGAGCGCCAGCGCCAATCCTGCTCGGAGCAGGAGAGGAGGGCGGCCGCTCCCCCGCCGCTCTCGGGGCGCAGAGCCAAACATCTGCTCCCGCCTCCGGGCTGCATCGAGCTCAAGTAGCTGCGAGGAAGCGGGAGCCAGGCCAGCCGGGGCGCGGCGGGATGCCAGCTCGAGAGCATCCCTCCCGCCGGGATGCTGCCGGCATCCCCCAGCCCTGCGGAGAGGACCACGGGCTCTGCAGTGCCCGGCTGCCAGCAGCACCATCGCGGTGGCATGGGACGGTGCCCGGAGTGTACCGTGAGCTGGACACACGTGCCAATCCCCAAGCCACGCGGCGCCACGCAGGCCTGATGCCAAAGGCTGCTGCTACGGCTCCATTTCACACCCATGAAGGGAGCCAGGGCAGTACCCGCCTCACGGGGGGGCAGATGCTGCGACCATGGCAGTGGGACGCGATGCTACCTCTCTTTCTACCCCCAACAAAAAGCAAGAAGCAAGGCCCAAAAGGACACCTCCAAATCACAGCGGTCCCAGAGTCACACGAGGACTTCCCCAGGGCATGGAAAGCCCCACAGGATGTTCACAGCTTTGGGGATCAGCTCCAGAGTGATGCCGGGCCCCGCAGCACACACGGATCACCGGCACTCTTGCAGTCCCTGCAGTGAGAAGGCGCTGACTCAGCAGCTCGCCCCCTCCCCGCTCTCTCAGCCCTGTGTGTGGGGATGGCAGGATCGGGCCCCGCAGCACCCATGCTCTGCCGAAGGGGCAGGGTGAGTCCAGCCTGAGCATCCCCGTGTGCGCCCTGCCTGACGCTGGGACCCCGCTGAGCCGTTGGCACTGGGTGCGGTGGCCTGACGGACCCCCCCGGGGACATCCAGAGCACCCCAGCATCCTGGCGGCAGCACCACCGTTTGTGGGGAAGCAGCTGGGGAACGAGCCGGCTGGTGAAGGGCGTGACAAACAGAGGGTGGCAGAAAGGACATAAGGCAGGGTGCTTTCCAACCCAGGAGACGCGGCAGTTTGGTACAAAGCGGGGACGAGCTGACACTCCTGTCACACCCACAGCCCGGGATCCTGTCCTATGTGGGAGGGGGCGGCCCCATGCAGGACTGGGGGGTGGGTACCCCACCAGCCCTCACCCACAGCGAAGCCCCGCAGCACCCCGCTCGCTCCCCCCCACCACATCCCAGACGGTCCCAGGGAACCCCCGGGGGGTGACGCACGCTCACCCGCTCCCGCGCCAGCACCCAGGACCCGCCAGAGCTGCTCACACCACGTCCCCGAGCAAACGCAGCACAGGGCGAGACGCGCCAACACGCAGCTGCGCCGCGCTGCCCGGGGAACGGCAGCTCCACGTGGAGGAGGTGGCACTGCTCGGACATGCAAGACGTGGCCGGGACGAAACCGGGCAAAACCTGGCTTGAACATTCCCGCTCGGGTGCTCTCCGCCTCCTCCTGATTCACGCGCAGGTCTGCACACGAAGGCGCTGCCGCATCGTGGCCCCAGTGCCGTGCCGTGGCCACGCAGACACAGAGGTCCCTTGGGGGTGGGTGACCACGCGTTGGTGGACGTCCCAGTGAGGGATCCAGGATCTGGGAAACATCCCCAGCCTGGCCAGGGTGCGAAAGCATCACCGGCAGCACCGCACCCCTCCAGGGGCAGGGAACAGCGAGCAGCACGCCGAGCGGTGCTGAGCGGAAATCTGAGTCGACAGCGGCCAAGGAAGTGAGCAAAGATTTTTCAGTGCCAGGGAAACAGCCCAGGGGTTGGTGCTGTCCCTCCCTGTGCCCTGCCCAGGCCCCAGGGACAGGCAGGAGAGCAGCACCATCCCAGGGAATGCTGCTGGGTTAACCTGAGCAGGCTGTCGGTGCCAGGCCCTCAGATACCACGGAGCTGGCAGCGGCACGGGCACATCTCGGCAGGCCCGCTCCCAGCCCGGGCTGCGCCGGGTCCCGGATACAGAGCACACAGGGGATACGGTGACGCCAGAAACAAAAGAAGGGCCTCACTGCCAAACAGGGAGGGCAAAGCTTTGCACCCCTCAAAACCAGCAGCACGTTTCTGGTGGGAGGGGAGCCACAAGTGCCGGCCCCGTGGGCGCAGGCAGGCGGGCATGGCCGGGCAAGCAGCCAGGATGCTGGCACGTTCGGCTGACACAGAAACACTTCTGGGGCCAAAGTGTCCCCAGCTGATCTCCACTCTCACCATTCAGCCTGACCATCCCACCCTCTCTCCGAGCTGGGCACCGGGACCCCCACTGCCTCCTCAGCTGGGCTCACCCCAACCACAACACCCCCAGAATCACCCCGATACCACTGCTGACAGCCCCCCCGCCTCACCTACCTCGGCCCTCTCTCCTCCCAGGCTGCTTCCCCAGCGAGCTGCGAGGATGCCAGCTCCCATCCCACGGTGTCTCCGAGGGGACGTGCGCTGCGTCCTCCCAGCTGGCTCCGACCTACTGCCCTACAAGCCCGGGTGTGCGCCGGCGCGGTGCAGGGAGGCTCTGGCCCGGTGGCCCAGGCTCGGGGGCTGATGGCCCCATCTGCAGCAGCCGGCTCCTGCCCGGTGCATTAGCGGCACGGGGAGATGGGGCCTGGGGCGGTATTTGCTTTCTAGGTCAGAGCCAGCCGAGGAGGCTGGATGAGGGGCTGCGCTGCGCTCGGCGAGCGCTCGTGGCTGGCGCGGCAGCTCCTCGCCCCAGCTGGCTCAGGGGAGGAGGGGATGCCCCTGCTCCGGCTCTGCACCCAGTGCCCAGGCTCATGGACAGGGCAGCCTCAGCACCCCAGCGTCCCCCAGCCAGGGATGTCCCCTGGGGACAGAGGCCCTGTCATGCTGTTCGCTCTGGGGGACCCCCGAGCCCTGCCACGGGGCCATGGGAGACGGAGCTGTGACTAGGTCACCACACAGCCTCCTGTGCCAGCAACATCCCAGTGACGTGGCCGATCCCCAGGACATGGCACTGTGGGGTAAGAGGGTCCTGTGATGTCCCAGCTGCCTCCTGCACCCATCCCTGGGGAGGGGTACCCAGCACAGGGCACCCAGTCTGTCTCTGCACCCAGTCTGTCTCTGGCAGGGCACGGCGGATTCCCCTCGAGGCACATCCAGGGCACAACGCTGGGGACCCTGCGCAGGAACGGGGACCACAGCACCCGGCCGTGGCAGTGCCGGCCCAGCTCATGCTGGTGCTGAAAGCCTCACCCGCACCAGGGGACTGCGGTGCTGCCAGCACCTTGTGACAGGCTCCGGCTGACGGAGACGCAGCGATGCTCAGGCTCACCCCTCCCAGCACCGCCTCCCCAGCCAAGGGCACCCCAAGGTCATCTGCCTGCATCAGCACCCCAGACGAGACAAGGAGGAAGACGGGGAGCAGTGGAACCCTTCACCCCCCACAGCCCCAGGGCACAAGGGCTGTGGCCCCAGCCATCCAGGGCAGCCCAAAGCCACCCCATTGCCCATCACGCCCCGCGGTCCAGTGGCTGGTGGTAGAAGGCGGCGATGTGCCACCTCTGGATGCCAAGTGACGGGTTACGGCGCCCAGGAGGGGACCACGCTGAGCCAGCACTGGGCACTCCTGTTCACAAGCACGGGACAGGCCCCCGAGGCCACCCCCCATGTCCATGGGGAGGACGGGTCAGACGCCTGCGGCACCACGGACGCTCTTACCCCTGAGCTGGAGAATCGCAGGGGCAGGGGCCAGCACAGGCACCCCTCAATGTCCCCCCTCCTGCCACCTTCACACGCCTCCGGGCCGATCTGGGGAGTGCTGGCCCCCACGATGCGTGTGAAGCCGTGGGCTGTGCTCCGTCCTGCAAGGAGCTGACGTGACTACAGCCACCCCAGGAGGGTCGGAGCAGCACTGTCAGGAGGCCAAATACCTCCTCCTGCTGCGGGACAACCCAAACGCTGGGGTTATTTATTTTCTCCTGTGCTGAAACAGGAAACCTCCAACACGCTGAAACCCTGGACCCACGCCAGAGCCAGGGGCACCTCAACAGTGCAGTGGGAGCAGGATGTGTTTGGAAAGAAAACGTGAGCCCTGGGCGAGCCGGGTTGCACCCACCCAGCTGGAGATGCCCCTGGCCCCACGAGTGGAGGGAGATGGCAGTCCCAAAAGGAGGGGACCCCACTCAGCAGCGCTCCCTGCTCCATCACGGTGCCACCCGTCAGCAAGGACACCACGGTGCCTGGCTCTTGCTGGGCTGCTGAGATCTGACCCATCCTGTCCCACCACCAGCACTCCCGGCTGGACACAGGACATCCCCGCAGTGCCAGGGTCAGAGACAGAAGCTCAGACCCACTGGTATAAACTGGGAGAGCACTTCTGAAAGCAGCAGCCTTTACCCCAGCACGGGGCTCCCGCAACCACACACCACGCGCATCTCTCAGCCCCCTGCCCTGGGAACACCCAGGTCAAGCCACACACTTCCCGCACGCCGGGACGTCCCAGCCTGGGGGCTCACTGGCCCTGAGCAACGCTGGCTGGCCCAGTCACCAGCACTGCAAGGGCTACGCTGCCTCGCTCGTAGGAAAGCATCTCCTGGGATGTGGTGACACGACACACCCAGCCATGATCCGGCTCCTCCACCCATCCCGCTGTGCCCGATGCCCCTCTGCTGCCGGCCAAACAGGAGGTGGTGAGACCTCCAGGACAGTCCTGGTTTGGGCACAAGCCCCGGTGCGGCCACTTACCCCGTGGTGATGTCATCATCCTCCGTCAGCGTCTTCCCCATCAGATCGCTGTCGCTCATGTAGCCTGACTTCAGCTCCACGTCATCGGTGTCCAACGCCTCCACCAGCTCCAGGCGGGAGATGTGGCTCAGCTTGCTCGGGCTGCGCATGGGCATGGTGTGCGAGTAGTGCGCCCGCTCGCCGTGCATGTACCAGCTGGGGGTCCCCTCGGAGCGGCACGTCCCCCCGACCGACGGCGCGTCCCCCGCCTGCAGGCGCGGGCTGGACTGCCCGTAGCGCCAGGACAGCGGGGAGGAGCGGTTGGAGAGGCTGGAGATGCTCCGGGGGTTGGCTTCATCGCTGTCGTAGCAGGTCATCTCCAGGGAGCTGCGAGGGGTGCAGGGGAGGGTTAGGGCAGGGCACGGTGGGCAGCGGAGGTCTGTGCCCTGCCTCACCCTCCCAGAACTGGGGCTCAAAGTTCTCAGAAATCACACCTGCCCGTTTTGAGGCAGCCAGGCAAGGCCAGAGGTTCCCAGGAGTGTGGGTGCCCAGACGCTGTCTGTCCTGGACCCCTCCGTCTCAGATGACAGAGGACAGCCCCTTCCTGCCCTGCCAGCACAGCATCCCACGCTCCAGGACCCACTGGGACATCCACACCACCTACACCCACCGGTGACACTCCCCTCATGGCCACCTCGGTGCCGGGGCTGGGGGTGCCACCAGGACTGGCTGCAAACACGCTGTGGGAGTGGGGTCCGCGCATCTCTGTCTGCCCGGGCTGCTCTTCCTTGGGCATTTCCCCACCAGCACCCTGATATCACCCCAGATCCAGGATATGACAAATCGGGGTGGCGGCACACTGATCCCAACAGACCATGCCGGGGAGTGGGGGCTGCACGCCACGGGGCAAACCAGGGATCGGGTCCCCGCATCAGCATCTCAGACCAAACCCCTGGAGTGAACCTCCACATCTGGGACACCCCACCACAGGGCTTCCCAGCCCCGCAGAGCTGCCTGCAAGTGTGCTGCTCTCCACCAGCCCGCGAGCGCATCAGGAATGGGGAGTTCAGTTACGCCCCGCACCCCTCGGGGTGTATTTCGGGCAAACGGCACGTCAGGGAGTGATGCTGGGACTAAATTTAGACACCAAAAATGATTACTTCTTGGAGCAGCTACTCAGGAACCCACAGCCCTCGACTTGGCTCCGAACGTTACTATCAGTGAGCTATTCCCTAGCTTGGATTAAACGTTCCTGCAGGAGCAGCAAAAGCCAAACCCCGGCCGCAGTATTGAATGTAAAACAGGGAACTGCACAAAAAAACTAGGAAGTTTGTAAAAGCGGAACGAAAAGGGGCAGCTCAGAGGGTTTTGTTTTTGTCGGCAGGACAAAGGCTATTTAAGGCTGCTCTGCCGGCAGCTCGGAGCAGATGCAAACCACGTCTCCGCGCGGGACTTCAGCAAGGCCCCGAGGAAGCTCGGGCGGCCCTGCAGCCAGGTGCCAGAAGTACGGCGACGTCTTTCAGGAACAAAGTTGTGTCCTAGCGAGGAAATAGCCGCTGGATGGAAGACCACAGCGAGGAGAACAAGAAAAAATTGGGGAATAGTTTGTGGAAGGAATAAAGAGAGCCCAAAGCGGCTACAGGGACACTGGCGATGCGGGACACATCCAGAAGACTGTGGATGACATCCGTATCCGATAGGCTTGTAGGAAGCGTTCCCGAGAGCAGAATTAGTGGGTACGTGTGTAATTACGACATACCAGGGAAGAGCTGACACAGCTTTGGTAAAGGAAAATCCAGCTCACGACTGCGGTGGAGCTCCTGGAGGGACTGCTGAGGCTACCAGAACGTGGTGGACGAGTGCCCTCGCCAAAGGCAAATTAAGCTTCCAAAAAATCTCAGCTGCCATCGGGGAAGAGGGAAGACCCTCATGTATTTAAGAATCACTTACAGGACAGAACACACGGGCAGGCATCCCTGGGCTATCGATAGCCGGTTTTCTCCGTGGCAGGGATTCGTCTGAGGCCTCCGCCACGTGACGTACTCATAGCTCATCAAGAAAAGGAAGCGATAGCGAAGAGCCCAAACCCGCCAGCAATGCTAATTTAATCCCCCTCGGTATCCTCGCCCTGTTTCCCTACGGCCGGGGCTGACGGAGGACTGGCAAAGGAGCCGAGCGCTGGGGCAAGGCGGCAGCGGGTGAAGCCTGACACAGACCGATGCGAAGCGAGCAGAGCGAACGCGAAGCGAATGCAAAGCGAGCACAAAGCAGCCCTGGCTCGGCGCGAGCAGCGCCCGGCTGCGAACCAGCTCCCACGGCAAGCAAAGGGAGGGCAGGGCTGCAACGGATTAATTCCAGCTCGGGCAATATCGCTGCGGCCCCGCGCAAATCCCACCGCCCCGGCGCTCTGCTGCCTCCGGCTCGGAAAAGATCCGGAAAGCGCGGCAAGGACAGAGCAAGGTGTGGACGAGCTTCTGGGTTAAGAGGAGCTAAATCAAGCGGGCTGCTTCATCCAGACAAAGCTGATCGAGGAGCCTCACAGGGAAGGTCCGTAATGATGAGTGGTGCGTGCAGGTGGGGGAGGAAGCTGCTGCTTTTTGCCCCTTCCAACATAAAAACGAGGATCGAGGGAGACCACGAGGTGGCAACAAACACCAGGAGAAGGATGCTCGCTGCCTCCCCGGCTTCCCGGGCGGCTGACACCCGGCACAGCCGCCCTGCAGTGCCCAGAGCAGCGGGCTGGGGTCCGGGAGGGTGCCCTGGGGAGATGCCCCCTGCCCACCTGCTGCCCCCGGCCCGCCGCTGCAGGGTCTGGGCCCCTCAGCCCCGCCGGGGAGCCAGGCAGGAGGCTGGAGTCGCTGCGCAGACCCCCAGCGCGCCAGAGCAGAGCAGCAACCCCGCAGTGGTCTCAAGGGAGAGGCCCAGAGGGGACACAGGAGTCCCAGGGTGTGTCAGAGACCTCTGAACACCGGTAAACACTCCGCTCTGCTTCACCACCCCACAGTCACCCTGCCCTCAGCCCTGCCATCGCCCCACCCCAGTTCCAACCCTGGGGTCTGCCAGCCCCAGCCTGGGCAGCGTACCCCCACCTCTGCCCGCGGGCTGCTCTGCCTGAGGGTTTCTCCATCATCTTCTCTACACAGAGCAGAGAAACTGAGTCAGAGATGGAGACAGAGCCTGTGTCCCCTGGTGCAGGGGACACCTTCACCTCTGGTTGTCCGTACGGGGACACCCAGTCACTGGGAACAGACCTCACCCTCTGCCTGGGGTCTGGCTCCCCGCAGCGCCAACGCCACCCACACCCACTGCCTCACACGTGACGCCCACAGATTTGGGGGCATCTCTCCAAGCTCCCATGCGCAGGGTCCCCAGGCCATGGGGAACGGCCGGCTCCTTCCCACCCTCATGGCCCTCAGACGGAGCAGAGCCGCTCCCCGCCGCCCCCCACTGCCCCAGGAAGGAGAGTGTTGTGGGGAAGGGGTGGGGGGTCCAGTGTCAGGGCCTCACCTGTGAGACACCTGAGAGCCCCTCAGGCTGGACATGGTCTCCTCCAGGTTCTGCCGAAGGTCCAGAACATTCTGCACCGTCCTTTTCCTCTGGGACTCCGGGTCTGTGGAGAGATAAGGCAGTGGATTTAAAGGGATGAATGGCTCCTACGCCCCTCTGCCCGTGACTGTCCCCCCCCAGTCCCTTCCCACACCCCTCTGCCCCTGGCTGTGACCCCCAGCTCCCACTCTGCTCACTGGGAAGGGACAGGGCAGGGCTGGCACTGGGCTGGCCCTGCACCACCACAAAATGCCACCCCAAGGGTGCTGTAGCTGGGATGGGAATGTCAGGTTCAGAAAGGACGAGCTGGCGGGACCAGGTGGGGCCACAGGAGCCACACAGGTGACAGGAGGCCAGCTACAGTCAGACAACCCCGAAGCACTGTGCTGCTGCTCCACGGGGCCACGCAGGAGGAGCCGTCCTGGAAGAACATCCCCAATCCTGCCCCCGCATCCCCCCAGCCCCTGAGGGTGCTCCAGCCCAGGGACACGGGCGCTGCAGCAGGGGCCGAGATGTCAGGGAGCGGCGCAAGCCAAGCCCCCCGCCTGCCTCGTGCCCGGGGAGAGGCAGCCGCTTCGGCTGCGGGCTGCAGCAGCCGGTGGGACCGAGCCCCCCCCGGGCACGGCCCAGGGCTGGAAACCCCGGAGCTCCGGCTGCCCTGGGGCATCTCTGGGCGTGCACATCCACAGCACGGGCGTGCACGCACACACGCAGGTACGCATCCCCAGCCTGCGCAACCACTTGTGCACACACGTGTGCACATCCACACGCATGTGCAGGCACACCTGCAAACACGCACAAGCGTGTGCACACACGCACACGGAGAGGGGTCACTCCTGGTACGGCACCAGCAGCACTGCCAGGCTCGGGGCCACGGCTCCAGCCCCCAGGCCCCTGCCCCACTCGTGTGCCTCCCCGGCGGCTAGCTAACAGCCGTGCCACCGCCGCTTTGATCCCCGATTTCAAGCCTTTCAGCCGCAGTTCGCCACCGATGCGCAGCGACAGCGGGCGCCGGGGACGCTGGATGCGGCTCCTCCTAACGTAACGTGGCAACCAGCGCTTTGGGATTTGCAACGGCAACGTGTAAGCTGCAGCGACGTGGGGAGCGTTGGGGACACCGCCAGCACACACCCCGGCAGGCTCCCCGCCGCGGCACGGCCACACGCTCGGCGCACGAGCAGGGCCTGTGTCCCCCTGTCCCCATCACACACCGAGCACGCCACCGGACACGCCGCAGGCAGCACCCGTGGGTGATGCCACCCCGTCCCCAGGCTCCGTTCGCTCCCCAGCCCACGCAGGAGCACCTCAAACCGGTGAAGCGGCTCCAATTTACGCATGACCCTGGAAGGTGGTGACAAGCAACAACAGCCCCGATGAGACGGGTTAAATCAAGCAGGTTAAAGCCGGTTGTGGAGGAGGGTAAGAGGGCTGGTGAGCCCAGGGGGCACCCAGCCCAGCCAACACACGCCATCACATACGATACCCGGCCCTGCATGCGTCCCATCGCCCTGGTGCAGCTCCCAGAACAAGGCCTGGCAGGATGCAAGTCATGAACCCGGTTTAAATCCTCACTGCGGCCCGTGCAGGTCAGAGCAGTTAATAAAAGGCACAGAGCCTCTGACCGCTGCCCCAGAGGCACAGGACGGGGACATGCAGGCAGCGAAGGCAGAGGGATGGACGGCTGGGGCAGAGGGGGCTGCGCGCACGGAGCCGGGGCGCAGAGGAGGCTCGAGGGGCCCTTGGTGCCGGAGGCTGGCACCCACCCCGCTCTGCAGCTGGGGACAAGGGGACTCTGCGCCCCCCCAGTGGCACTGGCAGAGCAGGGCACCTCAAAGCTGCCAGGTCCTGCCCTTGGGCTGCCTGGAAAGAAGGATTTTCAGGCTTGAAACGGCGGGGCAGAAACCTGAGGCCGAGACCGCAGCTGCCACACCTGCAGTCTGCAGGGCACTGGAAGATTTTGTAGGAGAGGCACATCCCAACCTTGGGGAAGAGCAATAAAACACCCACCGGTGTCCCCAGGCGGGTCCATGCAGGGAAGGACTCAGCACCCTCAGCTCCTCCACCCTGGCCACATTCGGTGGGTGCTGTCCACCCTGAGCCCAGCTCCCACAGATGGAGAAGGTGGCACCCGCACATTCCAGCAGCACGGTGTCCCGTGGGCTGGGGTGGGACGGAGCGGGATGGGATGGGATGGGATGGGATGGGATGGGATGGGATGGGAGAGCCACCTTTGTCCCCTGGCTGCATCGCTGCCAGTGCCGAAGTGCCACCGCCTGTCCCCACCGTGCTGGGCAGGGCGGTGACACCGGGCCCCCCGCAGTCTGTTTTCCGCGTGGAGTGAGGGGCTGGGGGCTGTCTCAGGGCTGGCTGAGCCACAGCATGCCAGAGTCGAGCTGAAACCGGAGCCGCTGGGAGAAGCTGAAATGTGGGAACGGCAGGAGTGCGCCGGATTCCTCCCGACATCGATTTAGCAAGCTTCCCGCAGCCAGATGTTTCCAGCTGTCGGAGTGGGGAGCAGCGGGGCCAGCTCAGCCCGTGCCACGGCGGGGTCAGTCGGATACCCTGCTTCGGCCAGGCTCATTTCCCCGGCAGCACCGTCTGGGATGCGTCCCGCTGTCTCCCGTGCTCCCAGAGCCGCAGGCTCGGTGACCGGCCGTCCCTTCCGCCGCAGCTCCGGGCTGGCTTGCAGCCCCACTCGCAGCTCCCGGCCGCTCTCGCAGGCTCCATCCCGCTGTCCTGGAGGGAAAGGGGTGCTGGCTCTGGCCCTGCGCTCCCCTAGCCCGGTCACACAGGGGAGGGCAGCACCGGGATGCAGCCACTGTCCCCAAGCCCCGTGCAGGGAGGCCACCAGTGGCCACCAGTGGCTCTGGGTCTAACCCAGAGCGCCAGGCTGGGTCTAACCTGCCCCCGCACTTGGGCAGCCCTCCTGCCCCCCGACACCCCTGCTTTGCACGCAGAGAAACCGAGGCAGGAAGCCCTAGCCCACCCCTGACCACCCCATCACCTGCAAGCGCCCTCCTGCCTCTGTGTCACACACCGGGCAGCGCTGCCTGCGACACGACGGCGGACGCTGCCGCAGCGACCTGGCGCCGTAGGTGCCCGGCCACGAGCCACACGCTGCCCATCGCCCCGTCTCCTGCCCCGCACAGCCGGGGAAGAGGCAGATACCATCGCCGAGGAAAAGAGCATCAGGATGCAGGGCTGGAGGCAGCCAAGGAGGAGGAAGAAGAGGAAGAGGAGGAAGGAAACAGCCGTGCTGTGAAGGGCTGCCTCATGACAAGGTGCTGCGTGCTGGGGCACCACAGAGCCGGGGCTGGAGGAGAGCGGGCAGCTCCAGGCTGTGCCCACGTCCAGCCCTTCCCATCGCCTCCAACAGCTCCTCTGCCTGCACGACGGGGCGCTGCCGACGTGGCCAAGTACGTCAAGGAATGAGGAAACCATCGACTGCGAACGGCTCGTGACAGCGCGTTTCAAAGGAGCACGTGGCCAAAAACTCCCGCTGGGGCCAGGCAGAGCCGCGTCCACGGGACACGTGTGCCCCATGTGCCTTGGCACACAAACCCGCGTGTGCGTGTGCCGCCCGAGCGCTTGTTTGCATCATGCAAACGTCCATGTGCAGGCCACATGGCAGCAAACCCCCTCCGCCTGCAGAAAGGTGCGTGTGCATCCGCACGCCGGCGCCTGCAACCTTGCACGCATGCCCGCGTGTACGTGTGCGGGCACGAGGACGGCAGCAGCCGACACGAACGCCGGCACGAGCGTGCTGGGCTTGTTTGGATGCGCCGTCCGCGCCTGCGTTCGTACACTTGGCACGAGCGTGGCACTCGCACACGCGTTTTATCGCCCCCCACGACCCGGCCTGTCACATTTCAGAAGATCAGGCTCGGAAAGGGCTCCTGGCGACCCTGAAAAGGTTTTAATGGCAAGCAGGAATTTGCTGTAAAAGGCCCCGCGGTGTTTCTGAGTCATTACGGTGGGCCCTGAGTACACAGTAGCTGCAACAAATTTCCCCAGGCCGTGAAACATTTTTAACTGGCTGCTCAATTCCTTCCAGCGCACTGAAAAATTCGCTAATAAACTCTGCAATAAAAACCCTTCTCCCGGGGCCGTGAGACTCCTCCAGCCCAGCCCGGCTCCCTGGCTCCACAAACCCTCGCACGGATACGCGCTTCTCCCACCGCCCGTGCTCCGTTTACGAATGAATCAGCCCAGGTGTCGTTTTCCTGGTATTTTCCTCGCAAACCCTCCACTCGGGCACCCAGAGCCAGGCACAGCCGGGCCAAGGGAAGACCCGAGATCCCAAGCGCAGCACAAACCTTGCCGAGCCCCGCGGGTTCCCAGCTGACGCCCCGCAGCGCGTGATTCAGTTACCAGCATCTTGGCACGCCGACAGCAGAGTCTTTCCATATGGAATAAAACGGCTTTATCTTGCATTTCCTACATCCAGCTCTGATTCACGCTCCCGGATGGCTGGGCAGGGGGATGGTTGTAACCTGCAATCCTTCTCCTTGTGGCTTAATTAATTCTTCCTCCCCCCAGCAGCTACAGAACAGGCTAAATGAGCAGTGGGGACGGCTAACGGGGCTCTGCGGGGTGACTGCCAGGTCCGCAGCATTTGCTTCCACCATCGACCTCGTCTTCCAGCCCAGTCCCATCCCTGCAATCCCACGTGCTTTCCCTAGGGATGCACTGGGACTCCCCAAAATCACCCTTCTCTCTCAGGGGATGCTCCAAGGCACCCCGTCTGGGCCCAGCACATCCCTCTCCACCCAGTGTCCCAGGAGGGCATCACACCCTTTCCTGCAAACCTGCTGTCCCACCTCATCAGAAGGCAGTAGGTTCATTAGCACTTGCCCTGGTTAAATTGATTTAATTGCCAGGGGCTTCCTGGTACGAGTTGGGGGCTGGCTGCCAACTGGCCATTTCCTGCAGCAGCTTTGGGGGGCTGTTTTGCTCCCCGAGGAGCTGAGAGCCCTGTGCCACCCAGCACCCTGGAAACGTGGATGGAACAACCAGTGCCTCCAAAACACCTGATGGGGAAGAGCACGGCCGTGATTCCCAGATGAAGGCAGCAGCTCCCGGGCTGACGGAGCTGGAGGTGCTGGTCCCCGCGGACACACAGGCACGGGGGGACGGGGACGTGCAGGGAATGCCACAGACACTTGCGGATGGGTCCCTGTCCCTGACTTCGGCCAGGGCAGGCTGCGCTCCCTGCTTGCTGCCGCCTGGCACGTAGTCCTGCGATCCCAGTGGGATGGCCGGCTGCGGGGAGGAGACGGATGCAGCCCAGCGCGTCCAGCACTTGCCCTGGGCAGAGGGAGGCAAAGCCAAGCGGCGACACGCAGGGTAGGCAACGGGGCTCCAGCGGGCAGTGCCGGCAGGAACACCGTGCCATGCACGATCCGAGCCACCCGGGGAGCACCGGCTCCTGCGGGGACACAGTGAAAGGAGCAGCGGTGGCAGGACCTCGTTTTGCCGTGGTCACCTCATGTCTGGCACCTTGCTGGACCCTTCTGCAACACAACAGGGCTCTGCGGGAGGCTGCGAAGGCGGCTGCAGCGGGGACGGAAGCCCCTTCCTCTGCCATCACCGCGTCCGTCGCCATCACTGCAGCCGGTGCAGGCTGGGGCAGCCCCACACCGTGCACGGGGCCATCAGCTCCCCGCTGGCAGGCGAGAGCAGAAAATTATCGGCGCACAGCGGTGACAGGCCAGGACTTCAGCCGAATCAGCACTTCTGGGGCGATCGCTGCTGCTAAGCCTTGCGAATCGCAGCTTGTAAGGAGGGCAGGGCTGAGAGACCTGGAGCCTGGACCCCGTCTGGCTCCAGCGAGCCAAGCTTTTAAAAGGGATTCAGACTTTCTCAGGCTAGAGCAGCCATAAATCTAGTTAATTGGGTCTCTCCCATACACAAGTTTCCAAGTGAACCCGCTGGAGAGATCCAGAGCGGGCCTCCAGCCCATTTGTGAGTTATTCTTTCAATGGATGCTGTGCTTGGCCCCAAACCACCCCACCTGCGCATCCAAATTACAGCTCCTTCTTCTCACCCCGTGCATCCCACCTCCGCGCCGCTCTTCACTCCCCTGCACTGACGAGCCGGGAGCACCCAAAATCCCCCGCGTCGGGGCAGACCCTGCTCCCGCGTACGGCACTGCGCGCCCCTGCAGCACAGCTGTCTCCAGAGCTGCTCCTGCAAAGCGTCAGCGGAGCTGGGAGCATCCCAACACCCCTGCAACGCACCAGGTCTCCAAAATAACCCGGAGGAAAACGCCTGCGCGGTCTGGGAAGGAGGGGGGTCGCAGGCGGCGGGTGGATGGGCCGGATCCACACGCCAAGGGTTGCTCCGAGCCTCCGGGGACTGGAGCACACGGCGGTAGAAATGCACGGTGACATTAACTCCCCGGTTAAAAGCCCCGTGGCATCAGCGCACAGAGACGGCGTCATGAGCGGTCACAACACCTGGGGTCTGTCCTAACCTGGGGCCCTGGCAGAGCGGGGTCAGGTTGGCCATGCAACGCTCTGTGCCTCAGTTTCCCCCTCCCCAGCATTTGCTGTCCCCTCCAAGGTCACCGTCATCGGGATGTGCCAGCGCCGTGCTGGTCGGCAGCGTGGCCCAGCTGCGCCCAGCCCGGGGACTTCAGGCGCCCCAAATGCTCCGCACACGACACCTTTAACACAGCCACCAGCACACGTTCAAGGAGATGCTGCAGACCCTGCGCAAAAAAAAAAAAAAAAAA
>WHYT01015578.1:267542-333401 GCA_009806455.1 Tetrax tetrax | reverse complement strand
ATTTAATAAACACCCACTGTTCACACTCTACAATTTGGTTGGCCCGCTGACCAATAAGGAAGATAAAGTTGCACCCTTTTAATGACTCAGAGGCTGTTAGCTGGCAGCTATGCCCAACCTATAACCAGTCAGCAGGCACAGCACATATCCCTACATATCCCTGGCTCCTGGAGAACATCAGCAGAAGGCAGGGCAGGTTACACACACGTACCCTGCTGGCCACGTGGTTAGGGGACACCCCGTCCTGCTCCTGCAGCAGAGCACTGCAATATCTGTGCGAGCTTTTAAATCCCACACTCCACACACTTTTGTGACCAAGTGCCAGTGTTGGGGTGGTAGTTCTTTCTGTGGTTTGTTTTTCAGGTTTTTGGAGGGGCTGTGGGAGGTGGGGGTTGCTTGCTTGTTTTAAATGAAATGGAAGTGTTCAAAAAATTCTTCTCATCCTGTTTCCATACGTTTTTCTGCTCTATGGCCATGGCAACTTAGAGACCATTAAAAATTATCACTGCAAGATGCTTTTGCATTTGTAACTGAGGACAGGTTTCCCCCCCTTTGAGGATTAAAGAGAAGGAAAACATACTGTTCAAATCTGCCTCATTCTAGAGGATTTCTATTGTGAATGTTTTATATTCAACTTTAAGATATAATAGAATAGAAGTCATATGGCCTTAAGTACAAGCAATAGCACTGTTAAGGTAGAGTGGGTATTAAATACCTTTTCTCCTATTTCTGTTTTGTCTCCTGTAGGAAGAATCTCTATATCAGGCAGCAGTGCACAAGCCTCAATGACACACTTGTACCGGCTCTCATTCATCTCCCTTCCAAAGATAATGTTGTCTTCCAGAGTTGCATTTTGGACCCAGGCTTGCTGAGGAACATAGGCCACTGAGCCCTGCAAGAAAAAATGCAGTTCTTTATTCAGTAGTTTAGACTAAAAGTTTGCACACAAAGTGAAAGCGCAGCAGGGCTGTGTGAGGCAAACAGTGCTAATGACCTCACAAATTACCTATAGTCATTTCAAAACTGCACAAAGTCATTGCTGCCTGGTCCCAAAAAGGTTTTTTTTAATAATCCTCTCTACAAGTCAGTGTAACAGTGTGTTGGTGGAAAATAAAGTACTTAAAACACGACTCTCTAATGTAAACTTGGAGGAAACATTTGTTTAGAGAATATGTTTGCACAATTACTGAATGTCAAAAGTCATAATTTATATCTATACGAAAGAACTAAAGCTCTGCATAAAACAACTTAATGTGGAATGCAAGTGTTTAACAAATGCATCCCTGTCAAGAGATTTCAGCAGAAAGTAGGGGAAGTCATTTTTTTACATAAAAGTCACTTCAAAGGAAGAGACTGAGCTACTGCAAAGTATTTTGCATTGACGATTAGTTCTGCCTTCTCTTTCTGCACAAATAATAATTGATTCAGATCTCTCCTACTTTATTTTTCCAGAACAATTTTGGAGGTGACCAAATCTGCATTTTTTTAAATGCAACATACTTGTCTCGCTCCTAAAATAATTATCTTTCCATATATTAGCAGCAGCAAAATCCAAAACAGGGACTTTTTACTTAGTTATTTATTTACTTACTTCCAGGTCATTTTTCCTCTGTGAGCTCCATGCAACTATGAGGTCTAAGAAAGTACAAACTACAGCAGCTTTTCCCATGTTTCTGTATCTAGGTGTACCCCCTCTACTTGCAGTTCTCTGACATCTAAGGAGTTATGAACCAATACTGCTCTTTCTCAAGCTGGAATATGAATGCAGGGTCACCTTGCCTCATACCTAGCTGCCAACAAGACTCACCAGAATACTTATCTTATAGATCCCCATCATTCTGTCTATTTGAGTAAACCTGAAACCAGATTTAGAAGTTGTTGGGTCGAGGCTTAACAGACAATTACACAGAATGCAGGGTAAGGCATATCCATGGCTTGCCAGGAAATCAGGCCAAACAACATCTGAAAGGCTGTCTCTTCCCCTCTTCACACCACTTAGAAATCTAGAATCCCTCTGGCAATACCCACAAATAGCTGAACAAATCTTCAGACACATCACACCTTGACAACTACGTAGCCTTCCTTTTTGTCCATCTCCCCCAGTAATGCAGACAGCAATGAAGACTTTCCACAGCCAACTTGACCAACAACAGCTACCAAGGAGCCTTCAGGAACAGTGAAATTGATGCTGAAATAAAATGCAGATAATTCAGCCTTGCTTGCTGGCACATCCCAGTAGTTAAACAGTCTATTGAACAGCCCATATAAAGCCAGATGCAACCTGAACACCCACTGCAAATGCTGACACAGTACAAAAACTTTTAACTCTTTGAAAATGTAAACCTCTCATTCAGAAAGCATCCAGCTCTTCTTATACTTAGGACATAGCATCTTAAATGTAATTAGTCAAAAGTGCAAGAAAAAAAAGAAAAAAAAAAAAAGGTACTGTGACACAACCAGTCCAATATTTCTCTCAAATATTCTGAGAACACGAGTGGAAATACCAATGGATGCTTCCCAAACAGCATCCTTGTCCCAAAGAATATGCAGTTTCAGGCCCAAGAAAGAGCAGCCAAAATTAAGGAAGGGGCTATGGCACAGGGAAGACATGGCTTGTAGCTGCATCACCCCAGTTACTTTGTTAGTCACACCATGTGCAAGGTTCTTCACTGGTTTTCTCCAGCATGGGAATCAAGGACAGCTACAGTTCAGCAACATAAGATTTTAAAAGGAAGACTCTGAGAGACTAGGGGTAATTACGAGGGGCTAATCTAGCTGCATCCTCTAGATGGAGCTCATCCCATCTGCAGAACGTAGCAAGAGCTTAACATCTGAGACTTTCTCCCATTGTTTCTCCTGCTACTCCCCCCGCTTTATGCATTCCATACATACAACATGCTTTGTAAATTCCTCTAGCTCATGAAGTCTCTGGTTTTAAAAAAAGATATAGAACAGATGTTATTTGTTCTTCTGTTCCTGTAAGGCAACAAACTCTTCGCATATAGGTTTTATAATTCAAATATAAAACCTTTGCTGCATTTATGATGCAGCAAGATTATGGAGTGGAACGAAGGGTACTACTTCTTACCTGCTCAGTGAAGGAGGATCATTTTTGGACCAGCTAAATGTTGCATTCTTTACAACAATGCTTCCTTCAGCTGACAAAATAGAAAATTCATATTTATAACAGTGTCGATGCAAGCAGCTAAATTGTATGCTCTGGTTCACGCCACAAGTCAATTTAAGCACAAACAGGCACAGGGTAAAAAGCTGCTTTTCCAGTAGAACAACCACCTGCTGTTTACTAAAAGCTTGTGCTCTGCTTTTATTGAATTTATCAAGACAGCAGAGGTTCTGAGGTTACACTTACTTAATACATGAGGTACATGAATGTCAACTATACAAAGACCCTGACATACTGAGTTGAATCCTCCTTTATCCAGCAAGTCCACCACAGCATTGCAAAGGGAGTTCAAGAAAGTGGCAGCCTCAATCTGACTTGTGCTTTAACGGAATTATCAGCTAACCTGCCAATTCCACGTGTGAAGCCAAGTACTCTAAGAATGATAGCGGAAAATAAATCATACTATCAAATGAAATAACTTGGAACAAAAAAAAACTGTTCAGTGAAATGTTGCACAGTACTAGCATCTGTAGATTTTTTTTACAGTGACAACTCAAAATATGCCACTCCTAATTCAACCAAGTATGCAACAAATACTTAGCCTAGCTAAATATTTACATTAGTATGCAAGTACAACTCATTATGGACAAAAAAACACCCCACCACTAAAGACCTGTGAGCAATGTATCCATGGTTATCAGCTGAGAAAAGAGATATTCCCAAAAGGAAGACAGAGAGAAAAACTTATGAAAATACAGCAGATGACTGCTTACCAAAAAGCCAAATGACTAAAATTATATAGAGCTCAGCTAACCAAGGGAGTGATGGGGATTTCAGTATCTTCATAAAAAGAAAGTAAGAAAAATAATTTAGAAATTACTGACATAGTTAAAAGTCAAGTTTTGTTTTGCAACAAAAAGGCCATTATTTTTAAGTAAATCTGCCTTCATGCTTATCTGTCGCCTAAACAGCAATATGTAAGTGGACCAGCAACACTGGATACAGCAGAAGTGACGCTGGGAGTAACACTCTGCACAAAACAGAAAGAGGCATTTGCCAGAACTGGGACTTAACCTTTCTCCTTCAAGGGTGCTGAAGTGTTATACGCTTGTTCTTCTCCAAAATGCTGGGTTTTGGCACAGCATTAATTATCATCCTGTCAACTGCCTACAAACTTCAAATGGCTACACTTAAAACAGTCTAACAACTAATTTTTTTAAGTGGCCATCTATGTCTGGATGCAACCATTTATAGTTTGGACACAGGAGCTGGGGAGAAGAAAGAAATTACCTGAGAAGGTGGTAGAAACTTCACATAATTTTCATTTTACAAACTCCCTTCTCTGCTTTCTGGCTAAAATTTATCAGTGAAATCCACCAAAATGCAGTGTTACAGAAGGTAAAAGAAACACTGCAAAGCCACCTAAAACCTGCACGCACTGATTTTCAACAGGAGAATAAACTCACCCTCTGTGATGGGACCTCTGATTATGCTGTCTGGATCTAACTCTTCATGAGACAGGAACACCCTAAGGCGCTTCAAGGAGACACTGGCCTGTGTGGGAAAGGGATGCAGAACTCTTATACCCTGCTCATTACATTTAAGAGCACATTATTTTGCATCACATACACATTACATCATTATTGCACACTCCTAATCCCTCCTTAAATCTATTGCATAGGTTCTTGGATAGCCATCAAACTTGCACTTCCCAAACCAAAAGAAACATGCCTGATTTGAGGAAACCCATCCACTGTAACGGAGACTGATAATTTTACTTCCACAGCACTTAACACACACAAATCTCCCCTCAGGTTGCTGAATTTCACCAGTGGACAGTCTCTAAGCACAGGAACGTAATCTTTCCACCCAGCGGCTACTTCTGCGCAGAAACACCTGTTAATAACTGCAGTCTTACCTCTACTATGCTGCTGATAACCATAGGAAGCATGTTCAATGGAAACCTGAGGATGTTGAATAATGCTAGAGAAACAAATGCCTTCTGAGCATCCAAGACGTGGTTCTCGTCTACTGTGACATACACAGCAAACGTGGACAAGGCAACCTGAAACAAAGTGTAAAGGTTACAGTTAGGGTAACGTTTCTTAAAGCAGGAGTCACACAGTCTGACAACTGGAATGAGAGGCCTACAAATCAAAGAAAAAGCAATGTTCTGGTAACTTCCTTGTTCCTGGTAACATTTTTCTGCAAAATAAACATTTGATTTAAATCTATTGTGGTAAAAAGAAGTTGATGGCTCCTCTTGGAAAGATGTCAAGTGCTCACTTTCTTTACATAGCAAGGGTGAAACCACAGATTTTGTGGTCACACTGCAGGAGAAGGGAAGGAGAGGAATAATCACAGAGGAAGTCTGTCTTGCTGCTCTCTTTCAGTTTTAAGGCACTCCCCATGGTACCGAATCAGTAAAGTATATATACAGAAAACTTAGAAACATCCCAATGCTAATCTATTTTACATTTTGTAAAGACAAACACAACCCTAGATTTCCAAGTACAACCCACTTTATCACAGACAAATTGTTTTCCAAGAGGCTTGAAATGTTACTGCATTAGAAGATGAAGCTTTATGTTCACAACAGAAAAGCTTAAGATCGATGCTGAACAAGAAAATGACATTGAGCCATTGCTATCATCAATCATAAGGTATAAAAATAATTCTGAAAATCCACATACTTATTTACATTTTTTAAAAATGTGTGGATTAAATTAGAGTAAAATTAAAGAAAACTAAATAAAACCAAATATTCACTTCCAGATCTATTCTCTTTACAGTGTTTTCTTCCTTGGTAACAACACTCATACCTCAGTATATCACAAGATCCAGCAACTCTTTCCCACACACTGCCACTTAAAACAAGAAATCAAGACAGGCTAACCTTTGGCACTCGCCCTCCTACAAGACTAGAAACAATTAGCTCAGACGCCTAAGGAACAGTTTCATCTGAGCACAGCATCCATTGAAGACATTATTATTATTATTATTTCTGTTAAAAAACCAACTGCTGTGAAGATGTGTTGTTCTTCGCACTGCGGCTGACCCAGCTGTGTCTGGTACAGCAGCTTGTTTGTACAATCCTTAGTTCGAACAACCATATCCCAGGGAGAAAGCCCTCCCACTGAGATCAAGAACAAGACAGGGTCCAAAGAATAACCTCAGAAGTAGCACATCTGCACTCTTGTGTTACCAGCAATCAGTCTGAAATACACCCTTATCAGCACACACAGCAGCAGAGGCTGTACCGCAACACGAATAGTTTCCTGACACCATTATTAAACAGTATTTTAAAGAGCCCTGGCCATGGAAACAGGAGGAGTAGAGGAAAGAGTTTCGCATGTCAAAAGTGCCTTCAAGTAGGCACTTGCAATAATTCTTTAATCAGAAGTTCAGAAGAAAATATATGAAACTGCTAAACAGGATGTTAAACAGCAGCCTTGCACTTTGAGCCATACCAGTTTGCCCCAGTGCAAACCCCCTAAGGTGTAGGACTGTTGCCCCACATTCACAACGTGCACTGAAACAGAGCTACTCATTAGGCAGATTCCGCAGAACAACATTAAGGAGTCCACCTGCAGAGTTTTATTTAGAAACTTCACTTAATAATGTATTTATATTAAAACCATCTCAGACTTCTTTTAGAAAAGCATTCGCTTAAGAATCCAGCTGATATTTCCTACCCAGGGCACTGCTTCTTCTGCCTTTCATCACGCCCAAAACATAATGTAAACACTAAAAATGTTTGCAGGGAAGGAATCTGAGACTGGAAAGTACACTTAAACACCTTCAACTGGAACAGCACATATTTTATCCTAATGTAGTCATGGCTTTTATTTGCTTCTGCAGGCAAGAGCAACGGTCCATTGTTCTAACTGGGTCTGAAGCAACTTTGATGTGATCTCCCCCTTCTCTCTCTTTGATTAGTTTAAATGTAAGCTAACCACAAACACAGTTGGGGATGTTTCACTTTTTTTTTTTTCAGTAATAATTTAAAGCAATCCCAGGGTACACAATGGCTTTACCTCTCCAGGTTGTTCTTAAACAGATGCTGGGAGAACTCAGGCCTGGTGCACAATGTACCCATTTGATCAAGGACCCTTATCTCAAGACCTGCTGAAAAAGGGAAGTTTTCCCTGTCAGCCACAGCTCCCACCTGGAGGGTACTGTGTGCATTAATAACCTCTTCTAAATCCAACAGTACATTTAATCTTCGCTTCCTCAAGTACACCACTAAAAACAGAGGGGAACACAGAGGAGGTTTTTATTTTTAAATACTTCGGCCATTACTTTCTAGAACATACCCAACTTGGATGCTACTAACTTTCAAAGAAAACAGTACTGCCTTTTCATAATAAAAGTGGAGACTTAACTGTTCGATTTCCCACCGCTGTGGAGGGCATTCTGACTCTTTCACTTATTAAAAAACAAAAACAGAACAAGTTCTCATGCCTTGGAAAGCATGATCCAAAAAAAGGAGAGTAGACTTCTAGATTTGTTTCACTTACCAAAAAAGGAGCACAGACCCAAGTGAAGGTTCCCACTGCAGCAAGGTAACCAGATTTTTTTAGGACTTTGAGTTCTTTCTGTCTGATCTCTAATACCTTGTCTCTGAAGGCTAATTCCCAAGCATAAAGTTTCAGAACTTTAATCCCATTGAGAATTTCATTCATCAGCTTAATTCTGTTGTCTTTGCTCTTCATTTGAGCCACCTAAAAACAACATTGTGAAAAATAATTAGCAGAGCACAATACTTGGCAGACCCACAAAGTTCCGAGCTTTGTATTTTGCAATGGCAAAATTTACCTCATTATCATCAAAAGCTTACTAGCTTCCCAAGCAGGAAATCTGAGATGCTATCTGAACAAACAAATATGCAGAATTAACAAGATGTTTAAACCAATTAAAAGAATGCTTCATGCAACTAAAAAGTTGAACCAAGATCAAAACAACTGTGGCACTGGTTTAAGTGTGATTAACTCCGCATCAGGGAGCTATGGGGCTCAGGTTCCTCCTAGGTACAACATGCAGATAAAAAATAAGCCACTATAATCAAGCTTCAGTAATGCAGTTTGCATCTAACCTCAGACCAAACTTGGTTTTGCTTTATTTTCAACACTACCAATGGCTTTCTGACGATGCACTAAGGCAAAAAGCTTTCCATTCAGCCATAAGAACATCTATTCTTCAGAAGTTTCTATCTTCATCAAGTATTTTAACGAGGGCAGTACAAAGCTGAAATGATGTTCTGACTCAGCACTAGGCAGTCAGTACACTGCACCAGTACATCTATCCCAGACAGCTCTTACCAGTGGCAGTGCAGCTGTGACAGGCTAGATATCCCTACTTCTCGATGTAGGGACCAAATGCTTGTTGTTTTTTGATGAACATCTAGAGCTAAAAAGTTTCATTTAAACAAATCGGTCTCCTCTGACATTCAGTAAATTCAGTCAGTAGCGAAGTCTGCACAAGAAAGCACGTGGTAGGGCCATTGAAAGTAATTTTTGCAACAGAAAACATGAGTTTGAGTCTACATTCACTTATGTGCAACCTCTGTAACAAGCTGATCCTGGCTAAATAAAATCAAGTAGGAATCAATAGCCAACAACTAAGACTTCTCCCTCCTCATCCCTCCAAGACAAAAGAAAACAAAACAAAAGCCAAAAACACCAGCCACACCCCACCCCACTCCTCAATACTGCAACCACCATCCTGGAAATGTGAATATTTCACTCATTAAGGTTCTTTAGACAGACAATAGTTTACATCTGCACTTTAGGAGAGGGAAAAATTTTAAAGGACAAATCTCAGGAACAAGTAAAAGAACAGAACATGTTTCTTACAAGCACTCTGTCGCATACATAAAGGCTCTAACCTGATAGGTTTTTGTCTTCACTGCCATCATAGCATTTATCGGAACCAGAAGGATCATGACAGCCACACCTGCCAGCACTGAAGGACCTAAATTCTGAAAAGCACTTAATTGTAAACATTTATTCAAATTAATTTTTAAAAAATGTTGGGTCAAACCACTGCATATGCTACAGAAAAGCATTCTGAAACAGCTCTTCAACCTTTTCTTCCCTTTTCAAGAACAGCTTAGAGGAAGAACAGGGTCAAATAGGGGCTTGGATTGATGCTTATGTGCTTTAATTTTTGAAACAAACAAGCATATATAGCCCCCATATAGAAAGGTATACATAGATATAGCTTAATATTCTCTCCCTCCCCCTCTCTCTCCCCACATACAGAGATCTTCTAACGTTTCCCAGGTTTTGTTGGTTTATCTGTTCTTCTGAAGTAGAGACCCACACAGGGAGTGACCTGACTTTTTGGGGAATTTCACTAACTTTCTGATTGACAGTGAGAATAAGGACAGGTCAGCCTGGTGACTGTCTGGACTAGGAATAGCAAACATCTCAAACGGTGCCTCTCAGACTGCAGAACCAAGATCACTTTTCTTTAAAGCAAGTGACAAGTGAGATACTAGAGATACTCTAGGTATCTCACGTAGAGCATCTCTAGGTGCTGCAGTCCTCCAAAAGATAGTAGCTCCCATCTGCATCCTCCCCACACGCACTCAGATGTGCAAATTAAGAACCTCCTGCCTTCCTTCTTGACAGCTCTGAATGGCTTCTAAACAAACAGTATTTTCTCCACACTGCTGTAAACCCTCCAGTGGTCTGAAGGACAGCTGTCTGTTGTTCTGTGCCACAGGAAGCAGCACATTGCCAAAGTCAAAACAGGAAACAACACACAGTACTCACCTGCCAGAGTAAGTACAGGGCTAATATCACCTGGAGAGGTGCAGACCAAATCATGTTTATATAGGTGGCCAAGTCCATGAATCTCTGAGCATCCACAGACATTAGATTCACAATCTCACCCACCGTAGAAGTCTTTCTAGCAGAATTTGTGATAACAAGTGCCTAGGTGCAGATTATAAATAAAAAACAATTAAGGCAACATGAAGAAAAACTTACTTATTTGCATTTTCTCCACAGAATTCAATTGCTTTACAGTGCTTCATCTTTAAAATTACAAGCACTTTCCTGCTTCATATTCTGTTTACCCTGCACATATTACAAAATGCAAGTTCTATAGTTTGAACGAAGCAGCTAGGTTTAAACTAATAGAGAATTAAAAACAACAAGCAGTCTGGTGTTAGGGTTGGTTGGTGGGTTTGTTGCTTGGGGGGGTATTGTTTGCTTGGGGGTTTTTTTTTAGCATAAGAAGCAGAAAGTTCATTTCTTGTCACACATTTTTCTCACATAGAGCTACCAGTCTACAGCTTAAAAAAATGTTCCAGCTTATTCCAGGATGAGTTGGCATTGCTGCTATGTCCCAAACAAAGCTGTAAATGTACATGCATCTTAATTTCTGCACAAACTGAAGCAATTTCAGACCCCTAGTCTAAATGAGACAAAATGATCTAGCTGAAGATGCTCCCACTCCTTGCAGGGGGGTGACCTTTAAAGGTCCCTTCCAACCCTAACTATTCTGTGATTGTACAATAAGGTTTCTTGTTTGGCAGAGGGAAGAAGGAAGTGCCTCAGCTTTAACTAGTAAATTAGAAAATTGCTCTCTCTCATTTCTATTAAGAGTTAGATACCAGTCTACCAGAGTCTCCTAGCTACTTTAATTATTCAGACTTAAACGACATATTTGCACAGTCACCAAGAGGTACCGTCGTATATTTAAAGAAACACCTACCTTTCGATAAATTACACCAACAATAGCTGTTTTGAGCCTCATTCCAGTTACAAAGCAAATATGGAAATACTGGTGAAGAACCAGTGTCTGAAGACAGGCACAAACAAAGAGTAGTCCTGTGTAAAAGTAGCCTTGCCAGTTTGGGGCAGCTTTGTCATTTACAAAGTTGAGTAGCAGTCTGTGGAGAGAAAAATTTGTTCTCTTAATATAGGCAAATCAAAATGAAACGACAGGGTTACAACCTTAGATTATGCCAAACATTATATATGGGTCATGCAAGCACCCAAAGTACCAAACTTAGATAAAACACTAAAGCAAACTTCTTAGAAACTGGAGATCATTTCACACTAGTACACATCACTCCCTCTTCCTAATAATGTACTACTTTATTTTAAAGTATCACATACCTTACATGTGCAGCATTCTCTTGGAGCTACACTAAAAAGCCTCATACTCCCTCCAGCTAAAATACAACTGCTTACAGTTGTTTTTCTACACCTCACTTTACAGCAATGCAACTCCTACCTCCTTAGCTCTTTGTTGCTTCACATACTGTGACCTGCAGTCCCACAGTCATTACAGGTCAGAATTAGTCTCCTGCTATTGTTGATTATGTTCCTGCCTAGCCTTCCTAGTGTTGGAAAGGAACATAAAAAGTCAAACATTTAATGAATAGTGTTATAATTTGAAAAATCAATGGACCAAAATTGTGCATGGTTTCTAACTCGCATGACAGCTCTTCCCCACTGAACAAGCTGAAGGCAAAGCAGCTTGGTGAGTGAAATACCAGTGTGTTTTAAATTCTGTCCACATACTTTTAATACAATAATAAAGTACATAGGTCTTACTTCAGAATTTCTGGGCCTGCAAACATCAAGAGATCATGTCCAGCTTTAAACATGAAGCTCATGAGAAAATATGGTCCAAAGGTTTTATATAACACCTTGAATAAAGATGCTTCAGAGCTCTTCTGAGATGGTTTTATTATCAAAGCTTCAGCCTCTTCTGTCACATCACCATTTGAGTCACTTGATTTCTGCTGCTTTTTGGCCGAGTATAACATGTTTAATGGCTGCCTGAAATAAGAGTAAATATATAATGTAGCCTTTATTCAAGCATAAAGCCAACTGGAAAAATGCACAGTATACAAATGAGATGTTTATGAGCTGTTTATTGCCCTTTTAAATAGTTTAACTGTGTTTTATTGTCAAACATCTTTTTAATCATACAACCACAGCTAAATGAACTGACCATTCAGAAATGGTCGTCGTTGTAGGGACAGGTTAACAACCCTGTTGAATCTCTCCTATAGGTCTGCCCTGGGGAATGAGGAATAGGGTCATAACCTGTGTCAAACTTAAAGAGCAAAGGACATTACAATTCTAGAACCCAGTATGCTGAACTTTCATCAAAATCAAGGCATCATGGTACCACAACAGTTAAAAGACTGCGGTCAGATTTATGCCAAGTCATGCCCAATGGACTGAACACGTTCACTTCATACCTCCATCTTATGCCAAACCACATGCTTCCAAACTTCTAAGGACAAGATGTATGTAAAAATACACTGTGTACGCAAGCAAATAATTTTTCTTCAATGAAAAGGTACCACTATTTGCTGCAGTAAAGGATGATGAAAGTAGGATGGAAACTGCAGGCGTGCATTCTTTCTAATTTTAGTTGTCAGGCTTAGGTGCTGACGTTCCCTATTTAGTCAAAGAAAAGAAAGCTGCTCACTTTTATGTCCTGAACCACACATCTGAGGCTTCACTAACTATAGAGGGAGCCCAAGCTCCTAAATTACGTGACTGAAGTTTGACTGTGTAAAAACATTCCCTCCCCAGGGAAAAATCACACATCAAAAGTAAAAATAATCAGCTTCAGATCATGAAAGACTAAGGGAAACTTGATGCAGCTCTTCATAAATAAGACACACAACACCCTACTTGGTTCCTGTTCTGTATGCAAATACAGAGCTGCCACTTGGGCCTTACAAAAAAGTAGACTTGATAACAGATGACAAACACCTCTAAGCAGAGGCTAAGTAACTGGCGCTTTTGAACCTTGGAAGAACTGCTAGCCAGCATAACTGAACTTACCTCTTGGTCTTTGCCCACTCTTTTGCCCAGTTTCTAGCCAAACCTGGTACTACTGCCTCTGATTTGTCCTCTTTATTTAATGACCACAAATCCTTGGCTTCCAAAGGTCTCCGATAACCATGAATCATCAACCTGCGTTAGAAAGAATCAGCACTATATATTTAAGAACACTAGAGATATGTGTATATATATGTTATAAGACAGTGGTCACCCAGCCCCAAAACAGCGTCAGTTCTTCACAAAAATGCCTGAAAGAGCTAGTACCTGTAGCAACACAAGTCCAGATGCTAAAACATACATCCTGTCTTTACTGGGAGAATTAAGACACCAAAACATCTAGGGATCCAGGATATGCCACCAAATTCAAATTTCATGGAAAATAAAAGAAAGGATGAAGAGATCTCATTTGAGAAATCAGCCAGGCAATTAATATTCCCATGCTTACCAAGTTTTAAAATCTTTGTTAGCCTTTAATTTTACAAAGCAATTTCTTTCATCTAGCTTTCTGGCCAATTACTAACCACAACTACACATCAGTATTATTCTACATTTTTCTGTGTTTTAACTCACAAGAACATGTATTGTGATCAAATACAGCATAACTAAAGCTAAGTTAATTAAAAAAAAAAAAAAACCGAACCTATTGGACAAAAAGAGCTAACAGGTTTGAATACCTTAAGTTTCTAAGTAGAGCAAATAATTTCTAGCTTCTTATATTTCCCAAAGAAATTTTTAAAATTATATTCTTTCAGCAAACATACTAAATAGATACTGACAAAATTTAAAATTACAAAGACCCTACACAGGAAGTAAAAAAAGATTAATCAAATTGGGGGAAGTGGGGGATCAATTTAATATATCTACAAAACAGTTAACCAAACTAATCAAAATTATTATTGCATTATTATTGCTAATTTAATTCCAAAAGCTAGATCATAAAATACCATCTAACTTTAACTGTGCTTTATGCATCATCTTGATCTTACCCAGTGATCCACCAGAACGTGATGTTGGAAAGGAAAGAAGCACTGAACTCTGGACATGGATTCTAAAGGAGAGAAAAAGAAATCAATCCACATACAAAGTGACTCATACAGGGTCAAAAGAAACAAACCAAGCAGAAAAAACTCTTTTGAAATTCCTTTTGTTTATACTATGTTTTTCATATTACTAAACTTGTAATTTATACTGTTGAAAGCTTGTTTAGAAAACAGAAGCACAGCTTCAGGACTGCCAGCAGACAAGATCACTAGGACACAGGAATAGCAGAGCTCCGTATCTAACAACACAACAAATGGTTGAGTAAGTTTTATAAGACGGTGCAGGCCGCACAGTCTTTCAAGATGTCATAATCAGTGCCTACCTATATCAACGCAAAGTACGGTACCATATGAGAGCATAAATAAGTTAATGGGGTAGAGTTAGTCGTAAGTGAAGAATTCAGTTCTACTGTTCCAGCAGTTAAGTGCTGCATCTCCATCAAAACAGGTGCACAAATGAAAAATATTTTGTAAACTTCATAAAAGCATCCCAAACCAGCCCCTAGAAACCCTGCATCTCATTCATCAATAAGTGTGGGAAACAATTATCCATAAAGGTACACAGCTGGTTCATGTTCTATATCCAGCACAATGGCTGTTTTAATCACTCTTACGGTTAACATCCTCTCCTAATCTAGTTGCATTAGAAGAACAGAAAGAAGGCTGGAAGAATTTCAAAGGCACTAAAGGTGATTTACTTGCAGAATTCCAGTGCAGATTTCTCTCTTCCTTCTTTCACTGCTCTGAATAGCATATAAAGAATGCTAAATGCCAAAGGAGTGGCTGGTTTTAGAATCATAGAATCATAGATTCATAAAACCAGCCACTCCTTTGGCACACAAACGACTACATTTTTATCATCGACTATAAATTGGAGCAACTCGTGCATTTCCGCCTACAAAAGTCACCAAAGACCATTAGAATAACTGCAATTAAAACAGCCAGAGACAAGTGTTCTCAAGATTTCCATTTTTCAACTCATGCTTGAGTAACCTTGCTTCTCCACTAAGTTATACTGAAGTGTGTTGCAGTCAAGCTGTATGAAAGACTCCTGCGTTTCCTCTTCTTCATACAACAACTTTTTTTGCAACTTTTTAGGGAACAGTAAGAGTATGTATGAGACAGATGCTTTTTTTTTTTTTAAGAGGATAAGAGTCCCACATGTCCAAAGTATTTAAACACTTGCAACACAATTACTGCAAGCAAATCCAACACTATTGCTTAATGAATAAATAAAAGTTTTTAAACTCAGAGAATTAAAAAAAAGGGGTAGGGCAGCAGTACTTTTAGCCTTCAGCTATGCCAACATTCCTCACAAACCGATTTCTACTTCAACAAAAAAAGGGAATACTTTCAAACTTTAACAAAACTTCAAAATATTCTTAACTTTACATAAAGTGCTGTATTACTTTTTTCCTTTATACTTTTTAAAATCTACTTGCAGATGGAAAGCCTAAATTCAAGAGTCCACTAGATCTTGTACTACGAAAAACTGGACTTCATTTGCATAAAGCAAAAGTTTAAAACATTAAAACATATTAGACTACTGTTAAAATAATACTATTTTTTATAAAATTAAATGTTTATCACACAAAGAACTATTAATCTTACTGATGTTCATGCCAGATAGAATGAAGACAACAAATTGTAACAAGTCTGGACTTACGTAATGTAAATGAAGTGAAAACAAGAGACAAAACACATTGTTCTGACTCCTACATCAGCATCTTAGAAATTTCACTGTAGTTTTTTGGCTTAAGTAAACGTATAAGAAGATTTTACTCAAGACTTACAAACATTTCTGGTTTGGAAATGCTTGGCAGAAGTGAATAAAGCAGAATTTAAGACTGACTAATACGACTTGCTTTGTTCATTTCCTTATCATAACATTCAACAAACAGACCACTCACGAAAAAAGGCCAAAATCTGAATTCTGCCCTATTTACTAGAGACACTCCTAGAAATACTCAGAACACAAAACCAAGCCACTGTGGTCTCAAAGCACCTTGTAATTATTGTAACTACCATCAAAGCAGAAAAGGTTTCCATAAATCCAAAGTATCCTGTCAAGTACATTTCATCCCTGAATGAGATTAGAAGAACCAAAGAGGATCCAAAGACTCGGTACACTTTCCCCTCCAGACATGTACAAGCAGACTGTCTGCCAGCAGTAATGCAGAGCACCACCAGCACACCAGATACCGACAGAGAAGATAACTGTGGAAATCATCAAATGTGACTGGTTACAGACCTTTTCAACAGTAACAAAGGCAACATTTATTTCATCCCTCACACTTTTCACACCTTCCTTCGTCAGTCAGTGACACCTAACATCCATCGAACCAGAATTATGCCTTATAAAAAAAATACAGAATTAAAGTTTCTAAACTTGGCACATACAAAACTCCAGGCAGTGGCAGGTGTCACTCCACTGTGACTCAGAAGGTCTAGCCCAGGGCTAAGCAAGAAGTAGAATGATCCAGCATCCCTTGAGTCACTTTGGATCCATGCCACGTGGCTAGCACATATAATTAAGAACACAGGCAAAAAAGAATCACATCTAGATAAAACTGCATTTCTACATCCAGACCACCCTCTAACATTAACTGCTCTTACAACTGCTTGACATAATGATATGGAAATCAAATTTATCTATCCACATTCACAAGTTTTCCAGGCGTAGATTCTTTCCCACCTTCAATAGAACAGGAATACACATCTTTATGAGGTACTGCCTACTGAACAGTATCAGTGACTAGGAGGCTAACACTTCAAATCAATATTTCCCATTAATTGCTAGAAGCACTACTGAATAAAAATACCTATGACTTAACCTTCAGGAATGAATGAAACAGTATTTTTTCTCTTTCTCTTAAAGACAGTCCACTTTGTTTTGCCTGTTGTGGGCTTCATCTCCAGCATCACCAACTAAAGAGCAGAAAGAACCCTCTACTGCAAACAAGTCAACAAGATTTGAATTATGTGGTGTCAGGGCGACTATGGCTCATTGTACACAATATTGCACATACGATACTCAGCACTCAGCATAGACTGAACACTTACAGGATCATTTACTGTTTCAGAAAATAAAGGTGGTCTTTCTGGAAAACAACACAGGATGAGCTGTACAAGTAACAGGATGAAGTAGATGCAGAAGGTGACATAACGAAATGCATCCACTTCAGCGTCCTACAAAGGAAGGCAATATTAAAGTTAGAAAGCTTGAGGAATTTCTTTAAAACAACACGTTACTATTAAACATAAAGCAGCTCCTTACTGTAAACTCTACAAACTACATAAAAGTTACACCACTCACCCCCATGCAAATTAAAGTCAATGTCTATTTTGGTAAAGGGAAGGTAAAGAGAGGGTGGGGAGGAGATGAAATACACCATTTATTTTCAGTCAATCACTGCCATAAACACACAAGCATGAATTCATTCTGTAAAGAAGTTTTCTTTAAGACACTGTTTGTACCAACACAAGATGCCCCAATTTGAAGCCAAGGTATTCTTCACAGGAGCAAGGCATTTAGAGACTGGACAGTAAGGAGTTTTCAAAGCAAGATTGTTAATTAGTATGCACACAGAAAATAGCAATCAGAGGAGCAGAATTTAGATTACAATTTGTTTAGATTACAATTTGCATTCTGCTCAAACTCCATAGGTTCTTCCATTTTCCAGACTGGGACTGATTCCCTGTACTTTGATTTCTGTAGATTGTACTTTAGGTGAGATGGACACAGACCCTCACCCACCCACCACTAAAATCCTACTCCCAACAGTTAAAGACAGAAGTTGGCTGAAAGTTGTCAGAACTCATAATACGTCTTAAAGGTTTAAATAAATGAAAGTGATATGCCATTTTCAGGCAGCTCCACAACTAATCTACATTTAAGGTGGCCTTACTATAAAAGCAGACGGACATGAAAACATTTCACTTGTACACTTTCATTTTGTCTCAGCAGATGAGACCACATTACCATCAAACCAAGCGTTTCAGGAAATCCGCTGTATAATCAACAGGAAGACAACGTAAACTCCCAGATCAGTTTCACATCAAACATTATACGCTTTTATTGTACTCAAGCAGACACATCCCCTTTCTGGAACCACTAGCAGAATTTTCTTGGCAACCATTTGCTACAGTTAAGATCACTATGAATTTCACTAGTATTTCAAAACAAGAGCCATTGAGTCTTGTTTGTTTTGCTTTTATAACCCAAGGAATGAAGGTACGCTGAATGGATCATTAAATTACTTGACTAGCATAGTTAGCAAGCAACTACTCTATTACTGCAGCATTTAGGATTATTTTTAACTGAATGAAGCTAGCAATCACTTACCGGCTTTAAGGCATGTATTATTTTGGATCTAAAAACTACTGCGGCACATGATAACGAGATGACCCAGAAAACTGTCATTACACCTGAAGACTGGACTCCTTTTATTCTTTCATATTGTATTAAAAATGTGGCAAGCATCTGCGGACAAATAAGATAAAAATACATTCACAAGCTTTACGTTTTGTAGCACATTATACACATATACAAGGTACCATGTTAAAGTAAAAATAATATTCTATTTCTGAATTTTGTGTGTTTTCAGAGTCCTTTAGGAAGCCGGTACAATTTAGTAATCTCACTCAGCTGCTCCAACATGCATTTTCAATCAGCCTGACAAAATTCTGACAATTGCATTATTAAATGATCACAAACTATTTAACAGCTCTTGCATCTGACAGTATGTTTCAGGGCTGCTGGGGATTTATTGGTTTGTTTTGTTGTTGTTGTTGTTATTGCTCTTTGGGTTATTGTGTCTTATCGCGTAGGTCTCCCCTTGAATATCATGATTAATTACTACCATTCCAAGTCTGTGATAAATGTAAGGCAACTGACAATAAATGTGTAGCAATGCATCTTCCTTGAAATGCAGGCTGCAGATATGCTCGTGTGAACGCAGACAATACTTGCGCATCTGGGTAGAAGGAGTTAGCTGGGGACACATATGTGCCTCCTAGCATTTAAAACTTTCCACTGTGCCATCAAATGTAACAGAAAATACGCACTAAAAAATGTTACATGCAAGAGAGTTTGTAATAATACACTTAACAATGCAATGTCTTCAACGGTGTTCTACCAAGTTAGGTGTGATTTGTATTACCTAGGTTTCATCACTCCTCTCAACCTGATTTCTTCGCCCCATGCTTGAGTCAAGCTATTAAATGAACGGTAGCTCAAGCCTGCCAGAGTAAGGCAAGGCAACTAGCGCTGGCTTCTGTGCTGACATGCAATGCACTGAGCACAGCAAGGTTGGGAGTTTTTCCCTATTTTTTTAATTAAAATAAAGTAGACATCTCAGAGTCAATATTTCACAGTTCAACTGCAGATTAAGTCTGTGCGTAAAGACTGTAGCTTACAGAATTACAACACTGTAAGCAATATTAAGATGTGTTATTGCTTAAGGCTTTGCATGAACAAAGGCCACAACAGAAGAACTTACCATTGTTATACCCAATACTGTAGGGCTAATGAGAAAAAATGGAGCTCGAAAAATATTTTGACTTCTTTCCCAGAAAGAGTAGAAAAGGTCTGCCCAGCAGACTATCCACAGTATTAAGCCCAAAGCCTGCAATACAAAAGTGTATTTCATACATTAGTTCACAGGTTAGGCAGCACAATCTATACATGAACACTAGATGTTATGTGTTAGTAGAAGAGAAGTCATAATCAGATAATCTCTTTTGGGCATGCACAAATGAAGAGTAATTTGGCTTTACCTACTGGATCCCCACTAGAAGAAAAAAGTTTACTAATTTTTACTACCATATAATTCCGTGTATTATGAAGCAGAAAGCTGGTGATCCCACTCCTGAAAAACAGAGTGCAAAAATAAAAACTCTCCAATACACCATGCTATTATAGTCCTTAAAACTTTTAACTTATCCTACAGGGGAGGAAAAAAAAAAAAAAAAAAAAACACCACACACAAAAAAAAACCATTAAGTATCTATTTCACAACGAAAGTGGAATAGGACACCTGCAGCAGCTCTATAAATCTATGGTGTGTAACTTAAGAAGCTGATAATTTTTTATTATTATTGAAATCAAGGCCTTGAGATTGAGTTGCCTTAAAATAGTCTTCTCCAATTAGTGTTACAAAGGATTTGCATGCTTTTTTGTTATGTCAGAGTAAACTTCAGAAAGTTTACTGATAAAAGGGCAACAGAAATACATAAGGCTTGTAAATCAAACACAAGTTGAACAAGTAAGTTACAGCTGAAGCGTACACACAGGTCAAGGTTGGTGCTCAACAACAACGGCATGCTAAAACGTAGCTGAAAATAGATTCAAACTTCCAGATAAGTTTAGTAAGTTCTGATTTTAAAAAGTCACATACTGTTTTGGCTTTGTTGAGGTTTGACATTTGTATGTATCCCCTGTCATGAGAACGAAGGTACAGGAAGTACACTGGGAAGCAGATCCACAAGTAAATGCAAGGAATCCAGACCAGGACTGTGTTCTGAAAGCACTGGGTGAAGTCGGGATTTTCTGTGTGCCATGTCAGATTCCAGTCCTAGGGAGAGAAAATAGATAGAGTTAAAGAAAAAGCAAACACAGAACTTCAGTATTTAAAAAAAAAGAAATAGCCACTATTGGCCTCCTTCTGTATTTCTTGTTGTGTATCTATTTCTACTTGTATTAAACTGGCTCCATTCTGTGACATACCTAATTTTATTGCACTTTTTGTAGCTCAGAAGTTTTAAACCTTCACAAGATGGCATTAGTACCACTTTTGCTGGTTATACACAGTTACCATAACATATAACTCACTCAGATGTAATACTCGGCTCTTTAACAGTACTTATCAGGATGTTTAATGGTATTAATCAAGGATTCTCACTTCATCATTGCAGAAAAATAACATGAAATTGCTCACAATCTCCCATTATAAACACCATGCATGTATGTATAAATACTTAGATACACTACATTCCCAAATTTCAGTGTGGAAACACTATGTGGCACACAGTAAAAGCAAACAGCACAACATCACTTCACTATTCGTAAAGCAGTCTATTTACAATAAATATGGCATGACAGTTCATTTTACTAAAGAGCCTGTTATGATTGGCTTGACTTAGGGAAGTGTCTTGCAGGAAATTTTACCTTAAAATTACTGACTCTGCTGTACAATTATCACAAGGGACACTTCCTCCCAAGCGCTGTAGGTTTCTGACTCTCCAACGGAATGACGCAATACAGAGCTATCGCTGCTGCAGCTGCAGTATTCAACAGCTGAAGGGCAGCTCGTAGGCTGCTGTTCAAAAGCCACACAGCCAAGAGCAGCAGGCCCATGCCCAAAGGCTTGTTAACTATAGTGTCATTTTCAGCTGCAAAGCATTTTTTCAGATGATTGCACAGCTTACAACCGCACAGAATACCAGTACCGCTACTGGGACGTAACGGCAGTCAGTAATCCTTCTCCTTTATAAAAGCCTTAGCTGGTCACAGAAATAAGTGCCATTATCCACGTTTTATAGTTGAGGACACAGAACCAAAAGGAGCTGCAGTGCCTGTCTCCTCTACTCCAACATCAAAGCTGGAAACAGATCCCACTGCTCCGAATTGCCACATTTTGATCCTTATTTGTCCTCATCTTCCACTGACTAAACAGTCTCAAACACAATTAAAAGGAGAGGAAAATAGATCTAAAGAGAAACAGAAGATGCAGCTTGCAAAAATTTCAACTTGAGGCTAACCAGATATTATTTCATCATAGAACAGGTTTCCCCTAAATTTGACCATTCCATATTAAGATGTTTTGTTGGGTGGGTTTTTTTTTTTTTTTTTTTTTAAAAAAAAAAACACCAAAAAACCCACAAACTTCTTTTGGAAATGTATAAACAAAAATATTTTCCTTCTCCTCTTCCTTCTCAATTTCTGTCAGAATCTAAGACTTCTTTCTTGGTTAGATACAACAGACAGTATGCACAGAACACACAGTTATTTTTCACTTCTAATTCCACAGTATTCTAAAAATTCTTCTCACTTGATATTATTTTTCGTTTGTCCATTTGAAAAAAAAAATATCTCTGAACTTAATACAGTCAATTCAAGGAAATTAACACCGATAAAGCAAAAGAATGAGCAATTATATTTTAGTATGTCTGCACAGGGGTCACGTAAGCTGTTCGTGACAAGGCAGCGGCTCTGAGACGCTGTGGGCAAAGCACATGCTTATTAAGTTCCTGACTGCATAACATCATCAGAAATTTCAGCTGAGTCATCCTTACATTTAGCACCACATAAATGCTTTGGGCTTTCTAAGTCCCAGCTGCTCTGCTCCAGCACAATAGCCAAGAAAAAGTCTCATGACTCTGCAGAACAGCTTACAGCTCACAAATTAAGACAGTTAATATGATTATACAAGTAAATTGACAGGATGTAATCAGCTTTACAAAAAACAAACAAGAGCATTGACACCATTTTAACAACTAAACTTTTGGAGACCTACACACTGCTTAAGAAAGTTACCGTCTCCTTTTTCAGTGTTTTTAAATGCTTGCTATAAAATTCATCAGGCAATTACCAGAAAGGACAGAGCAGGTAGTGCACATGTGACTGCCACGTGGCTAAACGAAAGAAAAGTTCTACGCGTATGACTGCTATGTGTACTGGCTGGCGGATACTATAACACACATGTGCAGCCTTTCATTTGACTTTCATATTTGCAGGTTATCTGGAGGTGTTTCTGCATGAAATGCAAGAGGGTAGGATGCAATGGTACTTCAGGGTTAAGAACAGGACGTTGGGACAAAGGTAAGATTACTGCTACAATTTAACTTCGACAGCAACATCAGTGTATCTTCTTTCACTTTTTTCCAGGATATGATCCAGAGGCTGTTGTTATCAAACAGGAGTTTGCTTGGCTTAAATACACTATTGTTCTCTGTACAAGACAAACAGCTGCACACAGGTGAGGTGTAGACGCCCCTTGCATTTTACACTCATTTCAGGTGACAAAAGGTGAGGAAAGCATGCGTGAAGAGAGAGATCTTGTGGTTATTTTTTCCTGCCAATTCCCCAGGTGAAATTCTCTCAGGCTCCGTCCACACAAGGCAGCAGCGCAGACAGGAACAGAGCTCTAGACCAAATACTCGCTGCTGCGCGCCCAACATCTATGCAAGATGCCCTTCACCCAGTTCACGCGAGGTGAGTTGCAGGCTCCCCAGACTGTCCCTCCGCCACTGGAGCACGCTCCCCAGTTAACATCCATCGGAAAGGAAAGGGCCACTCTGGAGTGAACCAGCAAGCAGGAGAGGGCACTGCCAGGAGATCACATCAGAAGCAGGTTCCTGGTCTGAACAGAGATGTTAATGCTCTCGGTGGGCAAAGGCAGGGGAACAAAACCCACTACAAAGGAAAGGCACACCTAAGTCCTGCATGGAGGATACGATAGCTTTAGGAGATTCAACTGCGCTGGAAAGCACGTCACTCTCAGGATGAAACCAACATATATTTATATTCAAATTACAGCGTTCAGTTACACAAATCTAGACTAGTTCTGCCAGTTTAAAGTACACACTTCTTCTTTGCTTTAAATAAGTCCAGTTTCAGAGTGGCTTTTTTTCTTCCCCAGCACAAACCAGAATGGATCAATGCAGAAACATTCACTGAAGCAGACCTTTGTATTTTTTCTGACTAAAGTTTTAGAAACACTATTTTAGCAAGTTCTATTAAACGACTAAGCTGTCCCATCTAAGATTAATAACAATTTTCATTCTGACTGATCAGCTAACCCTTCTACTTTGCAAGGGGCACATCAGATGACAGAGATCCAAGTATCCACTGAAAGCCTACACAAACTAGCAGCCTCCTATCACGAAGAAGGAGGAGGAAAAGAGGGGTTAGGTCTATAGCTATTCGACTGTATCATCTGGAAGTAGTCTCTAATATAAGCTATGACTGCAGCAACCCACAGGAGAAAAATCAGTGTGATTCTTGCTCCTTTCTTGGTAGATGTTGGCGGAGAAGAGAACTGCTGTTGGCTTAGTTTTAGCCTAATCCAGAGGAAGCACACCTTGGGTGTTAAATAATTTCAGGTTGAGGTTTGGGGTTTTTTTTGTTTTAAAATCCCAGGACAATTTTAAAGTTTCCAAGAATAGCATATGAGTATTTTTAAAACTTATCTGACCTGTTTCTCAGTTTTAATTTCCATCACCAGCACTGTGGCTGAAAAAATACCAGTTCACAGGTTTCGTGCCCAAGAGCACATTTTCTCTTACAGCACAAAAAGGCCTATCACAGTTGAAGTGAAACCCTCTATCTCCAAGAAGAACACAAAAAAAATGCTTGGCGTTCCTCAGAATCACATGGATCTATTCACAGGCAGATCACTTATTTAACAGTGCATAAACCCTAAGAAAACAAAGAATTCTATTAATTCCTGTCTAAAATTTCAGGAACAGGAAAGATAAAAGCACAGGTAGTAGGACTGCAAGACAAAGCTATAACACAAAAGATCAGTTATTCTGCCTCTCCTGAGGAAAGGAAGACCACAGGGAAGCTGTATGCCCCCAGTGTGCCTAATCTGAGGAATAACAGTATTTGACACAGGACAGGACCCTGTGGCTGGCTGCCTTTCTCCTGGCAGCCAGGAGAGCCTGTTAAGTGAGCAGCCAGCAGCCGCCCGTTCTCGCATCAATAATCCTACTTGACCCACAGCACATTTTAAAATTCTCACTGGCAGAAATGGAGAGACCAAAATTGCTCAGTTTCACGCCTGCTGTGCATAAGTGTGCTAGAGATACAGGCTACCAACCACACTGTTAAATACACCTGCATGAACCAGCCGTGACTGAAAAATGAGTTAAACATTACCACGCTCCTACGTAAAAAAATAAAATTACAAAAGCACACTGGAATCTTAATACCACAGTCAACACTTACTCCTTCAAATGGAGTTTGACACTGTCATTGGTGCGTACCCACTACTTCAGTATCACCCACAGAAGAACCACCACATTTATAATACAAAGATATGGTTTTTAAATCTTATTTTCTTAACAGTAAAAAACATTTTTTGTTTAATACAGTGCTTCCAGGTAGTAGAATGCAAGTAATTAGCTCTCTCAGGCACTAACACTAACTGCAGCTGACAACTTTCATTATAATAGTTTCATCACTTTCTTATTGAAATAGGAAGTCTCACAATCTGGCAACTCTAGATATTATATTAAAAAATTCCCCAGTGTAGGACCTATAAAACCGTGATCCGACTCAACCATTTTTCTTCAGACGCCACGAGGCCATCAGCCTTTAGCTTACACTATCTAGGACAGCAAGTTTCCTGCCTGCCTCTCCTCAGATAGGAGATTGCCTGATCTGGCTGAGCCTACAGCCTCAGAAGAGCTACTCACATCAGGAGGGGCAAGGGGGTACACGAAAGCAATTCTCTCTTTAAAGCTGCTTTAAAGAAACTCCAGCCTTGCTTTACAAGTCCCTGATAGCACCATTCCCCATCAAAACCAAAAGTAAAAACAGGGACGCTGTTGACCACAGTGAGAACAAAGGAAAACAGTGAACTACAAAGTGATCCAGATTTTGCAATAGCCTAGAAGGAGGTCTGTTTTCAAGTTATGAACTCAGAAAGAGCTCTCAGAAGTTACTAGCTTGCCAAGTAAGTTTTATTCCATTTAGCTTTAAAAATTTTGAAGAAAGACTGAAATAAGGTTCTTGAAACACTGTAAATATAGCGTCTTTATTCTGTCGTTCACATTTTGGAGTCAGATCACAAAAGGTGCTGAAGCTCACCATTTCTCTAAGAGTATGTTTAGAAGAGAGCCTACAACAAGCACAATCATACACAATCTTCACCAGCATAACATTTGCTCTGTTGTGCTTACTGTTCAGACTAAATCACAAGAGGAGACAAGCTGATAAAACAAGCAAGGGATATTCGTACATGAAAAATACTCCAGAACTCCCACAAAAAGCAGCTGAAATACCCACACCTGCAGCTCTCCTGTCTGCTCAGCCACATTCACAGAAACAAGCAGCAGACAATAATATCCCTAACGGTGGGAAACAAGGCACTAAGTGATGTACAGGACACTACAAGCAACCATCACAAACTTCCTATTTGCATGTTTAGAAGTCTTTTAAAAATACTATGCATATTATATTGAAATTATTTTGGAAAAAATACTACTTGCATTAAAGGATCAAATGGCTCTAGAATCAATTCCAGATGAAGCAGTTTAATACACAAAGACAAATATACCTTTCCACCTTAGTTGACATTTATTTCCTCTAGCTTTTTTCCTTAATAAGCAGGAAGTTACCCAAAACGCACAGATCTCTCCCGTGACACAATGTAGTCGTTCTTCTTGCAACTGAAGTTACTGCAGAATGTACAAGTAAAATGCTACCTTTGCTGTGATGCACACGAAGTGAGCTCACGCTGCATTTAAATAAAGCTTTTAATAGACTGCAAATTCCTTTGAAGACCTATACTAACTACATGAAATTAATTGTTTACCGGTGTATTGTATCATCTAAGGGTGCACTCTGCAAATAGGAAAAAAATTTAATACTCGTACAGATTTTACAATATCTTTCCAACGTACTTCCTATGTTTAATGAAAGACAATCAGAAGTGATTTTTTATTTTTAACACACACAAAACCAGGATTATACTAAAAAGTAAAAGCCACACAACCAAATACTTGATCTCCTTCCCAGACTTCCACAGACTCTGAAAACTACTTCTGCAAGCAGAAATGACAGAATTATGCTCCTGCACAGAACTATACCGCTTACCACAAGCAGTGGAACAAAAGAACAGAGCGTGCTAGACTGCTGATGTGGGAAGAGACTTCAGGACTTCCCTTCATGGATACATCTGAAGAGTGGTGCTTATATGCCCACAAAGTTCTCACACGTTTCTTCAGGCCAGTAACAGCCCAATTGGATCAATAAGTTTCTGTCTTTTTGCACTTTTACTGTCACAAAGGTGAAGTAAGAAACATTAATGGTAATTACCAAATTGGTATGTAAGAATTACATTCAGAGCTCCAACTCTAATAGAGATCACGTTCTTCCACAAAAACACTCCATAGTTTGGAGGGGGGGGGGGAATATTCCTACAGGAAAACTAAACCCACCATGTAATTGAGGATTTTCTTCTCTTACTTGATACTAGAGTCTTGAGGAGGAGGAGAGGTGGTGTGGTGTTTCACCAAACAGTAAGAACACAAAACATTTCTCCTCAGGAAATCATGAATGGAACACAACTACTGCTATTAAGTCTGAAGTTCACTGGTTAAAATGATAGTAGTAGTCAGGGAAGCAAGGAACAGATAATAGTTTACCAAAAGTTCAAAAAATAAAGGTCTCCAATTAAGATCTTTATGTTTAAGTCCTAACAAAAAGCCTTAAATCATTCACAAACCATCCTTCTAGCCCAGCCTCCCAAAATACCACATGCAGATCAAGACCTCAGACAGGGGAAGAGACCGCACCCCTCCTTCTTCCTTTGTTTCAAAATAATTCTGAATTTCAAGCTCTCAATCTCTTAACGTTGTCACAAGACAAGATTGTTAGAGCAAGAGGGGGAACATTAAAAAAAATAATAATCACATAAACAGAGATGATAAACTTTTAAAATCATTTATATAAAGAAGTTTTAGGGGGGAAATACCAGTGTTTCTAGTAACAGGGAATTACTCTTACTTTTTCATAATATTTTCTATTAGAAATGTTCTTAGCCAGACTAAATTCTAACAGTAGTGACATACATAATGCAGATTGACTTGTTAATACAGCCAAGAAAAAGCTTCTTCCTTCTGAAGGAAGTCCTGAACTTAAATCAGGAGTCTGCATCTCCTTGTCCAAAACCCAAACATCAGTATTTCCTAATATTTACAAATAGTTGAAGTCCTTTGTTATAGACAGCACTACATCAGTTGAAACTGTGTGTAAAGTGAGAAGAAAAAAGCATGTTTTGTCTTGGCTTCCCTGTCACCTACAATAAGAATCTAGTGCTAACAAGCTGCCAGAGAAAGGAGCACCTACAGCCGTGGAATTTACAAGAGCTGATCTTTGTAATCCAAGAAGCTAAAAGCCACTGAACTACGGCTATTTTTTGTGTCAGGGAAACATATGACAGATTATATCAGCACTTGCAAAATTAAAATGTTTCGCCTCTTTCTACAGACATAGCATTTCTGTACATTCTGCAAGTACCACGAGACAAGATTTGGCCACATGACAACAAAATATTTACTATTTGCAGCTTCAGGATCAAAAGGATCATATTTGCCCTTCTTTCAAGTTTTTTTACTGAAATGAACTGTTACTGAAAAGGGTACCGGAAAAAAGATTCCTGGTCTCATCTCCTTTTTGCAAAAATAAATAAATAAATAAAAATAGGACTTTTGCTTAATAACACAACAGCCTGTATGTAGAGTTCAAAGCAGTGTGAGACGTTTGAGCACATCTGGTTAATAATCTTACAAAAGGAATAAGATAACAGCTTAAGTTGGGATAAACTGTATCCAAAGCTACCATGGATGCAAACAGCAAGAAAACAGTAATGCATGGAATTCTGACTCTATTAAAAGTAAGCAAAAGGTCAGTACTCAGCAGTAGGCTTTTTAGAGATGTGACCCAGAACGACTTCAGTGCAACCTGGGGTAACCTTCACTTAGTCCCAGTATAGCACAGTGTTTCCCTGTAAATTGCATTGTAGCTGCATGGAACGGCACGAGTTATTCAGGTGTCTTGCTGGGTTTTTTTCCCCTCATTTAACTTTTCTGAGCAACCTTGATCTGACAGCTGTAAAATGTAAAATCTTCATCAACAATAGAATATCAGACTTCATTTTCCTGTATTTCCCCTAAACAGATCTATCCTGAATTAAGAGAGATAAGTTTCATTTCCAATATAAGTTTAATTGCTATGCAAAGTCAGGCTCTTGTTCACATGACCAACAAAAATGTTTTACAGGTTTAAACGAGAGAAAGCTGGCAAATAAGCCTCTGACTTTCATTGCTAAAACACCCAATGACAAACAAGCCATAAGAAGGAAGCAATCAGCTGTTAAGTACAATAAAGGCACATCTTGTGTAAAGGTTTGTCTGTTCAACACTCTGCTGCTGCTCCTCCTCTGTTCCAAATGCTGTCCACATATGACCTTCCTGTGTCAGCAAACATAAGCAGTTTTCTGATCCGTATACTGTTTTAAACTCCTAATATCTAGCTAGTCACAAATGCATTCACAAACTTGATACCTTTACAACTAAAGGAAGAGTCTAAAATCACAACTTTTATCAAGCCCACTCAGCACCACTCTCACACCACCTCAAACTCCCTCCCTAGCTCTGCCACAAACACAGTGAAAAAGCACTAAAGACATATTTTAGAGTGCAAAAAGCTGCAGGCTCCAAGATACTTGCTAATACACGGCTTACCTAATGCATGAAAGCATAAGCCACAGAACTTCAGAACATGAAATTACTCCTCACATTAAAAGTCTCATTTTCCTTCAGAAGTCTATTTCAAGAAAACTATCAGTGTCCCAGTGGCCTCATAAATAATATAAGCATAGCAGCTGTTTACCTCACACAATCACTTCACAAACATCAGCTAATCCTTTTAATGAATTAAGAATTTATTTATTTTTTCTTAATAAAATCCTATCCAGCCACATTACAATCTTCAAAGATCCTAACATCTCTGTAATCAGCTGAGGGAGGCTGGTGGATCTCTCCTAGCTACAACAACGTCAACCCAGATGAAAAACATGTCTTTGGACAAACACTCAAGAAAATAAGTTTACTAAGGCAGACAAAACATGCCTGAAAACCTCAGACAGAACACTATACAACAGCAAGGGAAGCAGAGCCCAAGCTGGTCCCTGGATTTTGTGTGTGAGGCTCTGCCTCATCTTTTCTCACCCATCCTGTTTATCTCCTGTAGTTTGGTTCCACATGAAGTGTTTGGATGCAATTTCTTTACTGACAAAGCACCTCTACTACAAAAGCTTTCTACACCAAAAGGAAACAAACAGGCCTAGGCTTACACAGGCAGACACAGCCTGAAACATAACAGAATTCTAGTTTTCAAAACAAAACAGGGGAGAAAAACTTGATTTTCTCCTAGAAGTTAATAGAATTACTTGCTTTCAGTCTTTCCTCAACAACCAAAAGTCCAACTAGAAAAAAATGCAGCAAAAAGAATTCCACAAAGTTCCCACTGAGATAAAGAACTAGAGTTAACTTCTATTTAAATTAATTTTAAAAAATACAATGTCTTTGCCCATGAAGCAGATGATATGAACTTATATAAACTATTTTTATCATATTCCCTTCTTAAGCAAGAACCTCAAAAATTTCAGATTCTATTTGACTTACAAACATCATCTAATAAATGAATAAACTAACACTTCCTGAAAAACCTGGCCCAGCACTTGGGGAAGGACTGCAGAGAATTGCTTAGTTTGAATTGGCTTCTTCTTTTGTATCTCCTACTTCTTTTTCATAAAAGCCCCATTGAAGGCTAGCCTTGAAAACTCAAAGTATCACAAAAACTCTTAACCTCTTCCTTTAGCAATTTCAAACATGAAAAGACTTCTCTAAATATGATCCTGCATAGTTTACAAGACATGAAAAACCAAAACTACCTCAAAACTGGATCCAACAGAAAGGCAACTAAACTGAGAGTTCCTCATTTCACTTTTTTTTTTTTTTCTTCCTCTCTGCTGGTATTGAAGCAAGTTAGACTGCACTCATACACTAGTAATATTCCAGGCAAAGCTACCTCAACATGTCAGGTCACAAAGAAGTTTTCAAGTTTAAACAGACCCTTAAAGATGCTGAGCTGAAATGCAAGTGGTACAAAACGTTATCCTAGCCCATTAGGATTTTTTAAAGCTTTTCCTGTCATCAACAGCTATTATACTAGTAATTTTACCTTACATAGCTGCACCTTTCTTTATATTATGGATCAGATGCTCATTCTGAGATAATCAGTGATGCTAGAGAATGCAAGGATGAAACAGTATCCCTCCAAAGAAAAGGAATCTGGTTCAAATGAAGCAAGAAGCAGTAAAGTTCTGTTAGCAAATATGGTTGTAGTGGTGAAGTCAACATGCTGAGTAGGGGCACAGAGATTGGTTAAACAGGAAGGGAAAAAATGGAGGAGTTGAAGAAGATGATAGTAAACTTGCTTGGGCTGTTGACCTTTCAGAGTAAGTATTAAATAAAAACAATCTGTCTAATTCTCAGACAAGAACTTTCAATAATAACATTCCTTGGGTGTGCAAACAAGAAAACTCCTGGCCAGCAAAGCTTAAGAAGATTAGCATACAGTCTTTAAGACTCCATTAGGTCCTTTCAAACTGCAAAGTCTCCCCCCAACTTGAAACTGAGTTGCCCCAAACTCAGCACCAGCCTTGATGGAAAACACATCTATCTCTTCCTTGAAGCTGAGTTTGCCAGTGCTAGGAAATCCCGCTGCCCCACTAGCAAGGCTTCAGCACCATTCAAAACAGCTGATGTGGCCATGTAGTTCACCACAAGAATGCAATAACACGTGCTACCCGGTATCTAGCTACCACTCAGCTCCGAGAAGCAGAAGAGCGCAGTGCACAAGGCAGGAAGGGCATAGATGATATCTACAAGCCCAGTGAAACACTGCATATATATAGGCATTTTCTGAAATTCCATTACAACTTCAGCTTCAAATAGTAGCAACAATGGAAATATCAGAAAATAAAGCAGCCAGAGTATCCATAAGCACCAACACTAGCACTTCTACCCTCTCTGCTACCAGGAACAATGCACCAACAAAGTGGATATAGTGTTGCTTACAAAGACAAGTTCAGCAAGGAAGAAGATTTTTCCAGACACATCTTACACCAACTGCAATTTACAACTGTTCTTTTGCAGGATTAGAAGAACCCAGAAATCAACCACACCCATAGGATATTCAGCTGGAAAAAAAGAAAGGCAGAACTCCATATGATTTGGAGGATGACAAATCACAAAACCATTTATGTTCTTGGGAACCAATATAACCAGTGAAAAAAAATGTATGGAGTCATTATGACACATCAAAATATCAGAAATGGCTGTAGTATACACAAGAATTGGAAATGTTTCCATAACAAAAGAATCTGCTATCAGAAATCCTATATAAACTAGTTGTTTCCAACATCCTAAGCGTAGTTCTTTCTTCTACTTGACATTTCAATTCCACAGTTCAAAGACCCAGCAGCTCTTTTTCACAAAACTGCTACTCTCTCAAGTCAGTTCTTCCATAGACTGAATTCTGAAACGTGTATTCACTAAAGCTCTTCAAATAAAATGTCTCATTCTAGGAAATGGAAAAAATATGTTTGATGACAGCTCATAATTTACACAGTTCTGAGAAACCTGAAAATTAGCTAGATAGAGAACATAATTAGCTAAAGAGAGAACATAAGCAATATAAGAGCAGGTTAACAGAGTTACCTTTGATCAGTTGGAAAAGCTAAATATCTTAAAGATTTTTAAAATGTCTGCTGAGTACTATCTTAATGGTTCTTGAGACAAATAGTACAATGGCATTTGTTGAGACATATGATTATTTTTTTGTTTGCTCGAAAGGCAGCTCATGAGTTCAATACTATTTGGCAAATAGCTGGTGAATACGTGAGAAGTTCTTTGAACAGACTGAGGAAACGCACCTTCAGTAGCCCTCATCCCCCTTTTTTCTTTTTTTTAACCTCCAGCTCTCTCTCCTCCCTTCCTCCACACAACCTCCTTCCTCCTCAGGAGGATTTTCACTAGGCTGCCGCCAGCCCCTGCCTGTCCCTGCAGAGGCACGCCGCGTCCCAGCCGAGCCAGACCCCCACCGCTCCCCGCTGCCCGCTCCGGGAGAGGGAAGAGCCGCTGTGCGAACGGGCCGTACAGGTGCCGGCCTGCCCGACGCGCACCTGCGGCCTCCTGCACGGGACGGCGCGCCGCTCCCGCCGCCGTTACTGCCGAAACCCGCACGGCCCCGAGTCACGCAGACGAACGGCCCAACGCCGCGGGGAGAGATGGCTCGGGTCGCTCGGGAACTCGCCTGCGGTCTCCCAGGCAAGCACTCCCTCGCCGGTTCCTTCCCCTGCAAGCGCGTCCCCGCCGGAATCCTCGCACACGCGGGGACCGCGCACCCACCCGCAGACCGGCGAGCCCCCGGCCACGGCCCTGCCCCTCCACCCGGCCCGCGGCCGCTTCGCGCCGGCGCTCCCGCCCGCGCCCCGCAGCCCCCCGCGCCCTGCCCGAGGTGAGCGCCGGCAAGGGAGGCTGCTGGTCCCCCGCCACCGGGCGCGGCCCCCCGGGGCTCCCCCCGCGACCGGCGGCCCAGCACCATCCCCGTCCCGCCCAGCTCCCCGCCATCCCTCAGTGCCGGCACCAGCGGCCGCCCCCGAGCCGAGACCCCCGCCGCCCCACTCCGCCGCTCACCCAGAAGGGCTCGGAGGCGTCCACGCTGCAGAAGCTCTGGATCCCCATGGGGCGCGGCGAGGCGTCCGCGGGCTCCCGCGGCGGCGCTGGCTCTTCACCCTCCGCACCTCTCCGTGCCCGGGCGGAGGAGACGGGCCGGCAGCGCCAGCGCGGCGCCCTGATTGGCTCCGCGGTCACGGGGATGCCGAGTCCCGGCGCCGCCGCCCGCGTTGCGCTCTGCGGCCCCGCCCCGTCTCGGCGGGGGCAGGCGGCGCCGCGCACCCCCGCCCGACCCGGGGGGCGGACGGGCACGGGAGGCGGCGAGCGCGGCCGGAGCCCCACACGTGCCGTGGTTGGACACAGCAATCCCCCGCGCCCCCCTCACGGTAACCAGGGAGGAAGCATCGCCCCCCGCCCCGCCTTCGCTGTGCCTGCCCGCGGCCCCTAGCAGCTTTCTGGGTCCCGCACCTCCCACCGGAGCTCACCAGAACCAGGGTGGGCATCACGGCGTCCCTGGCCCTGGGACACTGCCCCGGCCCTGGGCACAAGGAGCCCACACAGCCCCCGTGGTGTCCTGCCGGCACCCGGGCCCGAGGGACAGAGCCAGGGCACGTCCATGCGGAAGGCCGCAGTGAACACCTAGGTTTGCCCTCAAATTCTTCGCTTTTCAGCGTGAATCAGTTAAACTGGTTTCAAAGCGACGAACTAGTTCTAATTGACTAGCACGAACTGAAACTGAACAAAGATAACTTCATCCACAACCAAGTTTGCACCAAAATACTTCCACATTGAAATAACGGCACAGCCACTGTGCCACATCTGGTTGTGTCTCGCTCTCCACTCTTCACATCCAATTTAAAATGCATTGGTCAAACCCACAGACAGTATCCGCGCTCAGATGACTCTAACCTACCGGAACAGAGCAGCTGGAGAATGGATGGCGCATACGTAGGAATGGCATCACACGCTGCAGGGAAGAGCAGGGTGATTACATACTACCTTACAGTAACATCTGAGCTTTAATCACACAAGTTACATAAAGAACAACTCCAATTTAAAATATTCTTTTGCATGCAGAGCAATTACGGTAACAGGTAAAGCCGTTGGAAGAGAGGGAGGTCTCACTGCATAGGGTACAACAAAAAAGCAAGCACCACACATACAAAAAACCTGCCCACGGACTGCTCTTTGCTCACCTGCACGCCTTCACTGCCGTTTCAGAGCTGTGCCTGGTCATCACCGAGCTGGCTGTGGCCAAACTGCCCACCCGATGGCAGCATTCCTGGTCTCTTCCCCTGGCTCTCTGACTCCCAGGGACTCTCAGCCCACACCAAGGTCATGTATTCCTTGACAAACTGAGCAGAATCAGCACAGAATGATCAAACTAAAGAAACTGGGTGTCAGAAGTGATACAAGCTTGTGTCAGTTTAACTTATACCTTAGTTCATATCATGTTAAAACCTTTATAGCATTGCAAGAGAATAGCTAAATGTTGAAGCCCGATTCCCCTTATTTTTATTAAGAATATTTTGGTCTTGTTTTGTGTACTCTCTACTTTAATCTTAAAATAATATTAAATACTGTGGTGAGTTGTTTTTTGATGCCTCAGTGCTCACCACAACTCCTGTTGAAAAAGTTACATCACAGTCTCCACCATCTGTTATCCTACAGCCCCTCAGCTGTAAGGAACACTTTTTTTTCCTCCTGGCTGCTCTGCAGCGCATATAAATGATAATCGCTCTGACACTTAATACCAGCTATCCCATAGTTAAGTTGGAAGAGTTTTTCTTTTTTTTAATAGCATAGTAAACCAGAAAAAAAAATCCTAAATAGATAATACAGCCTCTAAGAGCTTACACTTTTACACATACTCTGTGTGAAACAATGGAATATAAACTTATAGTTGAAATGATAAAGCAGAAAATTATTTAGGATATAGAGATCATATGCAGGGATTGTTCCACACAAGAAGACAGTAGCAGAAGCAAGAAGTGAGGAGGATCAAGAAAAACACATTTTTACCCATACATGTTTTTCTCCAGATATTATTGTATGCTAAAAGACTAACAAAACTTAAGTTACACTTTCAAGATTCAAACTTTCCAAGGAATTTTTCTTCAGCTTCAAACTGTCCCTGTACAGGTCATGCAATGGTCATGCATCAGGTTAATGATGTATGTCATCAAATACAGATACTTAGATTTGCACCTCAAATTAGTTCCCTTCCAATTAGTTCCATCTCCTTTCCTTAGAAACTCTAAACAACAACAGCAACAATACAGATTTTAACCAAAGTGAAGTCAAAATGCAGAGTAAGTAATTAAATATGAGGGGAAGCAGAAGAGTTCAGAAGCAAAAGGTAACAGACTCAAGATACTTGTGGAGGAGAAAAACCCAAGCCCAAACCTGCAGAGATACAGAAGCAAGATCTCAGAGTACTTAGTCACTGAATGTGGATTTCACAAACCATTGTTGTAACAGCATCTTTTAAAACACAGATTAATAAATAAAATAGAAACTGCAAGCTTATATAAAAAGGCATTTCCTTGCAATCAGAAAAAAAAAAACCCACAAAAAAATCTATTTTAGACTCTGAACTTTGCTTTGTAGGATACAAATTAAAGCTGGATAGGAAATACAGGGTGGAAAACAGCAACACTTGTCAACTGGAAATTAAGTATAACAGAACAGTGACTCACAGCAGCATGGATAAATTTGGAAGGATGCAGCGAAAAATTTTTGACTGGGAAAAACACCATGCATGTTTAAAGATAAGCAGCTGCTGCTGCTCACCAGAGTTGCATTAGGGATCCGGGCAGCAGACTTGGGATGGACAGAGGTACTTAGTGCTGGTGACTCACTGAAGGTTACTGGTGTATTAAAGGAACAGATTAACTTCATTATTACTTCTAAAGATTTCTTTTTTTTTTCCCTGAATGTTAGTTATTATCCCCTGCCAGAGATTCTTTGGAAGCTCATAACATAAATATTTGCTTTGAGAGGAAATGTTAAGAAACAAAAACTCCAACAAAAAAAAACCCTCCACCCCCCACTTCAAGGCCGCAAGTGGTTTACTGCCTGAGACGACTCACATTTTCCTTCAAGCCCGAGCAGGCCGCTCCATGCGGACCATGACAGATCCAGTCTGCTCATCCATACCGGCTGCATTTCCTATGGGAAATATTTAATACATTCACAAAATAAACACTGGTGACTCATCCCAGCAACACGAAGCACACACGCGTACTTCACCCACTACACGGTTACATTTTGTCAAGTGTTTTTAATTAAAAGCTCGCGTTTGGAGAGTCCTTTTGATTAAAGGTTCATATTTCAGTAACTCAGTACAAGCTCCTCCGCTACACATCAGGAAGAAACTCTCACTCGTTCTTCGACTTTCCTTTTTTCATTTTTTTTTTTTTCCTCCCTCCAAATAAAGCGCGTTGACACCCTTTGAAATGACAGAGGGGAAAGCGTACAGCAACCCTGAAACGCCGCCCGTTCCCCCCTTCCCCAGGGGACAGGACTGGACTACGGGCCAGGAATTCGGACGGTAACCCCATATGCACCGCTCAGAATTTTATCCCGGCCCGACCTTGCCAGCGGACGGCCCGGCCCGGCCCGGCCCAGCCCGGCCGTGCCAGCGCAGCCGGTCACCCCCGGGCCGGGGAGCCGCGGCCCCGCCCGCCGCTCAGATAAGGCGCTCGCGCCCCGCCGCAGGCACCGCGCGACCCCAGCCAGCCCCGCCCCGCCCCACCCCGCCCGCGGGCAGCGCGCCGCGCGCCGCCCCCGCGCGAACCGCTCGCGCCGCCCGCCGGCCCTGTCCGGTTGGCTGGCGCGCGCCGAGAGGCGGAGCCGACGGGAGCCCGCCCCTGCCTCCCTGCGCCGCGCCTGCGCAGTGGTCGCCTGCCCCCAACCCGGGCCGCGGCATCCGGGTCCTTTGGCGCTGCGGTGGGGTGATGGCGACGGTGGCGGAGCTGGGAGCAGGTGGCGGGGGGAGCGCCGGGGGGCGGCGGAGGCACCTCGGGCCGCTGCCGCGTCCCTGTACACCTGGCGGCCGGTTGGGGCGCGTAGTCGCCCGGGCGGTAGTGGGGGTCGCCGGCTCCTCACCCCGTCCGTTGGGAGCCGCAGGAGAAGCGTCCCTGGGCCTCCGCACAGGCACTCTGCCCTGGTCACCCATCACGGCATGGTTCTCAGTCCTTAAAAACATCTTGGTCCAGTAACATGCCACTTCTGAAATGGCTAGAACCTATGTTTACTACTAAAAAAAGAAATAATTGCGACTCCTTTGAAAGCTTAATTCTTATCTGTAGTGCTCCTAGTGTTGTTACCTACTGGCATATGCACAGGTGCAGATATCTATTTTGCTGTGAATATGCTGAAATGATGTTTATATTGTGGATGATAAATACTGCTTGAATGTGTTTGGCTTTATATTAACAGATCTTTTTATGGTAATAGTTTTAAAGGAAACACTGGAAAAAAGAGGTGTTCTTGGAGAAATAAAAGCATGGATCAGAGCTGAAGTTTTTAAGGCACTGGATGACCAAAGCGAACCACGGCCATCACTGTCTCATGAAAATCTGTTAATCAACGAACTAATTCGTGAATACCTGGAATATAACAAATACAAATACACAGCATCTGTTTTAACTTCAGGTAATTTTCTTGCAACCACTGTATTAATAGACATTTATTGTTTGTTTGAGTAATTCCACTGATACTATGAATTTAATAACTGGGACCAAGCTGCACAATCATGTCTTCCCTTGGAAATAAATAATATATGAATACTGTCTCCACATCTTTACCTGCAGCATTAAGCAAAATTATACTCTCAGTTTTCAAGAAAACTTACACTTTGATTCTTGAGGTAAATGCTTCGACAGAGCAGTTGATGCAAGACCAAGAAAACTTACTAGCAGACTGCAAAATCAAAATACCTTTCTTAAAATGTCTGCTTTTGTTTTTGAAAATGGCTAACAATATTTTTAAAAGTATATATCACTTTTTTTTCTCATTGGCATTTGAATAAAATAAAAAAAAAATAGAACTACAAATGAACAAAATTTCTTTGGGGAATAATTTAAACTAAAGTAATATGTACAGAAAGTAGTCGATAGTCTGAATTACAGCAATTCTGGCAATTCATGCATATAGACTGTATTGGAGATGTGGTTAGATGTCCTCAGCTTAAATAATAAAAAAGAATATGAAGGTGGTCCATATTTTTTTTTAACAACTGCAGTTAAGTATTACTGTTAATGGTTATGTACAAATATTTGGGAACTGTTTAGAATACAACATCTAAATGGTAGCTGTAATTTATATAGTACAGCATTTAAGTATTTTTGCATCTATTGCTAACTTGTATTTGAAATTTAAAGTTTGGTAGTTGTGCTTAGATACAGAAATGACATTTGCTATCTGATAACTTCATATATTTCACACTAGTAAAATTACAGGCACAAAGGTTCATCTCGTGAAGAGGGAATGGAGACAGTCTCTCTTGTAGTTAATGTATGGAATCTGTTTGATAACAGTACTTCTTTAGAGAAAGAGTTGTTTGCCTGATTAATTTATCTTTATATTGCAAGACTTTTTTAATATTTTTCTTAGATTCCTTTAGAGTGAAGAAAAAAATTGTAATATGCTATTGTAAATTATGTGAGTATGAAGCACTAATGTTTAAGTGAGTTCCCTGGAATTACAATATACCGTTAGATATTAATAGTCCAAAAGAGAGGTGTGTATTCTCATTCTCTTTTGAAGGCTCTTGAGCAGTCTTTAAAAGTTAATTATAGAATCAACAGAATGGTTAGGGTTGGAAGGGACCTTCAAAGCCCATCCAGTCCAACCCCCCTGCAAGCAGCAGGGACATCTCCAACCGGATCAGGTTGCTCAGAGCCCCGTCCAACCTGGCCTTGAACGTTTCCAGGGATGGGGCATCCACCACCTCTCTGGGCAACCTGTTCCAGTGTTCCACCACCCTCATTGTAAAAAATTTTTTCCTAATATCCAATCTAAATCTACCTCCCTCTATTTTAAAACCATTACCCCTCAATTTATTATAGTTTTCTTACCGGTCTTAAGAATATGGGGGAAATCTCTTTTCCAGAGTCTGGCCAGCCTGAAGTGCCCTTGGATAGACAGTTTCTTGCCAAAGAGCTGAACGTAGTTGAAGACGCAAATGGAAAATCAGTGTAAGGAGTGATTTTGAAATGCACTGTATATTCTGTTCTGCATATCAGTGTTACTATAAATCACGTATAAATGTTCTTACCAACTGAAATGTGACTGGATCACATGGCTGCTGTGACATGCTGGATTCAAACTCAGAATGTCAAACATGAGGCTGTTTTCAAACATACTCAAAACTAATGTTTAATTCTGTCAACTCTGTAGCATTCTCCACACCAAAACACAAGGCTCTTACCACTGCAGTCTTCCCTACAGTCAGTAGAAAACAGATACGCTCTTTGCATATCAGTGAGTTCCTTTGTAGAGCAATAAAAAGATTATTGTACTCTGCGATTAGATACAAATTCACAGTGCTCTGATATGACTGCATTAATAAGCTAGGGTACTGAAGCAGGTTTAAACACATTCAGCTTTCTCTGCAGCTTGTGCTGCCAGAACCTGTCAGGTGCTTAGGAAGACTCAGGTTTAGGATGTGCAGTGGTGGACTTTGTTATAGTCCAACAAAGTCCAATCCTTCCTACTGCGTGAGCGAGAATGTGTTCTTGTGCTAAGCGTGCTCTGGTTCTTCACCTACCGGGGATCTGGAGCTTAGTTGAGAGTGTCTCTTAGTGTGAGCTTCTTAAGGGAGTGTTGGTGTTCAGGGTGGGCTTAGGTCTGTGCTTATTTATATAATGACACTTGGCATCATGTATTTTAAATAATTACTCTAAATAGACATCTGTACATATTCTAGAAGTAAACATTAATGTCTAAGAAGTTCTGAGGAAAAGGGGTTTTTTTAATGCTCAGTATTTCATAGACTTCATAGACTGCTTTTGTTATTTCTCTCAAACAGACCTCTCTTATATGGAATTATCTCCCATTTCTTACATGGTGGTAAGGAAGAAAGTACCCAGAATACCCTTCCAAAAGTGTCTTTGCTGAACTATCCAAAGCAGAACCTTGGCAAACCACCTTCTGAGAGAAATCAAAAAGGTGGGTGTGGGTATGGGGCCATTTTTGCTGAAGTTTTATTAGTGACTAGATTTTCTGTACAATACATACTCTTACAACAGCATAAACATGCAAAGGGACACAGTGTACCTCCTCTGTGCAAAGAATGCTTTGAACTGACACTCTTTTGTAAGAAAAAGTCTTCAGCTGAATGGTGTTTATACCTCAAAAATACCATTAAGCTGTGTGACCTGACCGTACTTGTTGCTCATGTATTAATTTAAGAAAGGTCCTACTATGTCCAACTCAAGAAAGACCCACCCATGATTTCTAAAACAAGCCATACATGTGCCTTTGTTTAAATAAGTGACCAACTTGACCAACTTAACCAACTCTTAGGCCTGCTTCTCTCTGCCTCTATGCTAATGGGACAGCATATCTGGCATACAAACCTGATTGCCCTCAGAAGTGCTTGACTGACCTTCAAATGTGTCAGTAGTAGAACTTTCACTCTTACCTGGGAATGTGTTTTATTAATGAAGCAGACATTTTTTAAAATTGCAGACAGCCAAATGTATATAATTTCTCAGAAGTGCAAGGTGCTGTGAAGCTCCTGTTACCTTGTAGTAGTTGTAGCTACTTGTTAGTTACTAGAGGGAAGGGGAAAAAAAAACCCTAATCTCTTCAGGCTTTTGGACTGTTAAAAACTGAAAACTCATTTGAATTGGACAGCTCTGCTATTCTAATTAGTTTTGCTACTCTGCAGTTACGGGTAAAGTCCAGAAAATACTGATATCCCAATTCTCTTTATCAGAAAGGTTATCCACCAAATTAACTTTTAAGAAAATGGTAAAGCAAACTGGCCAAACTACTCCCTTATACCATTACAAATCTGGAATGGGTCAGCTGGAGACAGTCTTACTAAATACATTGGCAATTTAATACAAGAATGTAACCTAAATTCTCAGTAAAGTATGTTAAATTGTGGGTGTGTCTCCTTGTTTCTCCTCTGTCCTGACTTACCTAATCTCTATAGAAAGTTCTTAACTCTTTAGCTGTCAGTTTTGTGTATGGGCATAAACCTTCTCTGAGGACATAATTCACATCCCATTGACTGCAGAAGCTTAAACTCTGAGTTCATTGCTGTATAGTAGAACACTACTAAATCTTATTTTCCCTTTCTCCTCTGCTTTTTGACTGGTTATAATTCATACTGCCTAAGCTACAGAATGAATAGGATCGTTGGGTCAGTTTTTTCCAAAGAGTCTGCTTGGCATATTACTTCACTTTCTACTGTAAGAGTTTAGTACTATTGTGTTAGTAATATTAGCTATTTCTTTTGTGTCAGAAAATGGGAAAACTATGAGGCCTGAGATATTATTGACATCTAAGAAGTGTGAGAGAAGTACTGAACACTTTTTCTTAACAGTTAATTGAGACAATGTTGTTTTCCTTCTGCCAGAAGAGGGGGCTGAAGAAATAAAATTTCAATACCTAAATTGCTATAAATTATTTCTTTGTTAGAAAAGAATTATTCCTATCAGAATTTTCTCATTTTTAAAAACAAATTCAGTGAATAGAATAATTCTTTTTAAAGTGTAACTTTGTACCTCAGTCCTGAAATTGACTGTGTGGGGTCACCTTGCCCTGTTGACTCCAATATAATTTCACATGGGGATTTAATTGTTTAGGGTTAGTTACAAAACTTAGAATTAATCATAAGACGTGACAGCAGATTGCCTTTTGAACTAAACAAAAATATAACCTTTTTAAGGCTTTTAATGTTTAAGTAACAATAGTCTGAAATTAGTTTCCACATGTGTTTGTGGAATAAGTTAGTGGAGACCTAAAGGAAGTGGGTTTAAGATACTAATTATCTAGCTATTTTATTTAGGCTGCATATTAAGTTAACCAAGTCCATTCATAAACTCAACCTTCCAAGTCTTATATTTTAACATCTAACTTTTCATATTAAAAATCATCTTGCTTATTTGGTTGAATGAATATTCCAATAAACTGGTATACAGGCTGGGAATCCTGATAAAACATGTGGAATGTGGTGTTTCTGTTAGTTCATTCACAATAGCTGAGCTGAAGTTGTCTGAAATCTAATCCTTAGTAATGGAAAGCTCTTACCTCATACAGTTGCATGGAAAAATATATTTGTAAAATTCCCCAAGTTTCCTATGATGATATTACATATCAATTTTGATAATAATAGAAAATAACACATATACCTTTGAATCTCCAGATGTGTGAGAATATTTATGTCTGTCTTTCATTTTCAGATAGAATTCTAGAATCGGGAAAGATGGCTGGCATAAGCATCGAAGAGCCCCTTGTTTTCCAGAGTTTGAACAGATGATCTTTCATACACTAATTTCTCACGTAAAGTTCTGCAAGAGTTAATTTCTTCTTTGCATCAATTTCTCGAATGTGTCCAGTGGGACCATTTCAGCATGTTAGATCTACCCATGAGACAGGGTGATGGGATCATATTTACTGTCAATGAAAAAAATACTAGCAAAGGTTCTCATCCTCCAGTGCTGATGGAAAGAAGATTGTTCATGAGGTCAGATTAGTGAAGTCTGTGTCTAGAACTAGGCCTAAAAATACTGGTTTTATTTCATAAAAATTTATCAGATAACTTATCATTTCTACACTTTCCTTCGTATGTGTCTTTCCTGTGTTTTTTTTTAATAAAAATTTTTATTCTGTGCGATATTTTGAAAGTCTTCAAACTAAGCATTTTAATAATTTTTCTTTAGAAAGAACCAGCTGCTACTTTCAGTAAGTATGGGAAAATAAATTTGAATAGAAAATTAAAATACTTAAGAGGAATAGTTGTTTTTAATTTTCCAGAAGATAGGACTATATTTATCTTCATGCCAACAAACAAATGAGGGTAAGTCTTTTCCATCTGGAGTTGCTATAAATTGTATGGTGTAACACAGAGTATATGAGAGGAAGAGGAACTTTGTTTTTTTCCCAAATGACATGAAACTCAGAGTCAGGCAAAGCTAAAAATAAAGTTGATAATAGATTACTGATTCCCAGAACTTTTTTTTAGCTGAGGTATTTACATGTTTTGAAAGGGTAAATTATTTTAAAAGCCAAACTTGGAGCAGTACGTAGAAAAAAAAACAAAAAAAACCCAACAGATTAGCTATTTTTCTCTACTCATTTTAACAAAATGTATAGATGTTAATATTTCCACTGGTACTGAGGGGAGTTTTGTATAAATAAATTTTTAGAGTTATGTTCTTAAAAAATCTTAATTGTTAGATAAATGGTACAGTAAGTGGGGAAAATAGAGGAAGAGAACATGCAGTTTGTGAATTTAAACAAAAGGAACCTTAGTTGTACACACTGCAAAGTTTTGCCTTAATCTTGATTTGACTCAATTAGCATTACAAGTTTGTTTGTTTTTTTCATTTTGATAAGCAGCCTCCCCTCTACTCTAATGTGAAATTGCAGAGAACAGTTATGGGTTGAAAGGGGAAGTTGCATTTATCCATTGGAAGCCTCAGGGGTGAGCTCATCCCCTTCGTGTGACTGGCAATGCTGCCAGCTCCCCATTTCTTATTAATAAGTATCTCAGGGCTGTTTCCAGGAGAGGAGGACATGTGTTTGCAAATATACCTCAGTCAAATCCATCTTCAAGTCTTCTGTAGCTTTGCATCAATTATAATTGAGTCAAGCAAGCGGAATTTATCTCTCTCTGCCCTTACTGTTTGCTCTGTGCTAACACTACTGTCACGTTCAACTGCTTGGCTGAAGAGCCATTTTTGTAAAAACTGACACCAAGGGATTCTGCCTCATCCGTGCAAATATTCACAATCGCTGTTCTATCTCTTAATTTCTTTGTCTAAAAATATAGTAGGAAAATGGTCTTCTAAGCTGTTTCTTGCAAATTACCTTCATTTTGAAATGACCTGAAAGTACCTCTATGGACAGCTGCAAAAATGAGCTTTTGAAAGATGCAGATAGGAAATCAGAAATCTCTGATTTTTTAACTTAGGTTTTCCAGAGTTTAAATGCTAGATCCCTGATTCTCCATGAACCAGTGTTATGTAAATTGTTATGTACATTTGGAATCTGAATTGTCTTTTCAAGGGCAAGGAAAAAGGCTCTGGAAAACAGAAAATCTAACCTTCCATGCTACGCAAATCTTCCAGTGTAACCAAAGCCATTGTGTCTGCTTTCTGTCTCCCCACCACAGATCATACAGAGGGAACCCAGGTGCCACAGATCTCCTTGGGAAATAGATTTTTGGTGGTAGAAATTAAATACAACTCTTGTTCTGGTGGAATAGGGCAAAGGGAAATTTAGTACTTGACCTTTCCCCAAGCATACAGCTCAGCAGGCTCATGGTCTCCACAGCCATGAAAGCAGAGGCTCTGATTTCCTGAGCTTTGAGGTCAAAGTGTGTATCTGAAATCAGAGTAGAAATCTGTTTAAGACTGAGGGAATCTTGGGACTATTTTCTTTGGGGATTGCAGCTTCAGCCCTTTGTCAGGATCCTGCACTGGGATGGTGGGTGGAAGCTGGCCCGTTCGCTGTTGGTGCAACATGCATTTCATCTAATTTTCTAATACCCTCACAGTACAGATTTGCGGTCTTGGAACAGTCTCTTGGTTCAAAGTATAGTCATTGTACAAGCAAATTAAAATAAAATTAAGTGTATTTCCAGTGATATTTATTTGTACAGCAAAACTTTGAAATATGTCTATGGAAAGATACTGGTCTACTCACATTATTAATGGTCTAGCATTTATCCTGACAGTGCATGAAATATGAGAGCATCTTTCAAGACACAGACATGTAGCAAGCCCTGTGAATGTCAGAGTGCCGCACCTAATGGATGAAGGGGAATTGCAAAGCCTGTACAATATGGCTGCGCTTCCCAAACAATCATTCCTTAAAAGTTTAAGCTAAGCAAAGTCAGTATTTAGATGAAAATAATTCACAATCCTAGAGTCACAGGTTCAGGTTTTAGGTGAAATTGCCACCTAAGTGAGCGTGCACGAAAATTATTTTCTCAGATCATTTAAGAAGCTTCATCTAGCTTAATTACAAACTGATGTCTTGCATTAACAGCCCTTATTCTTTCTACTGACATCAGAAAATGAAAAAAAATTATATAAGCATGTATAAGTTTGGGGGTTTTAATAAGCAAAATGCATTTCTGAATATCATTGGAGATAGAATGCTGTAACTGAGACTGTTACGGAGGCAGTTACGTTAAAAGAGGCTGTTCTTCGTCTAAGAGTGATATTACAAGTGAAGGTGACAAGGAGCCAGTGAAGTTTGGTGTGGATATCAGATCTGGAAAGCACTTTGGAAGAACTTAACTCACAAGTTTAAAAAAAAAAAAAAAATTCTTTAAAACTAAATTTTTGCTCTCCCCTGGAATCATAGGAAACTATGTTTATAGCCTCCACAGTATCAGTGCTGATTCAAAGGTATTAGTTTCTGTCATGCACAGGGGAATTTTTTTTCTAAGCTTTATCAAAACGCTCCAGGGAGTCAGTTACGCTTTCCTTCCTGAGCACCCTTTGTATCAAGCCAAATCTTGGTGTCAGTTGATCAGTTTTCCGGAGGAGTGATTATCATTGAGTGACTATGTTTAGGAAAAGAAACCCCAAAATATTTGTTCACGCTTGCAAAGACACCCTTTCAGTAGCAGCTGGTGCCCAACTGATTCAGAACTGACTTGTGTGCTTCACGTACTTCACTTGACCTGCAGCCAACATTTAGCACAAAGTTTAATGTTAAGCAGTTGGTGACTATTTTACCTCATTAGACTACTTTCATGATTAATTGTTCCAGCTTGGACACAGACTATTCCTCCTGAACAGAGCTGAACACAGATGGTAACCTGCCAGCATGCCTGTCAGTTCTAACTACCTATGTTGGCCTAGAGAAACATGATTGGTAAACTTAGTTAAAAACATTTTTAAACAAAAAAAAAAAAAATTGCTTAGCTGACACACATCTCTATCCGTGCTTTTCTTTTTTCCCTCTGTTGTATTCAGGTGACACCATTTAGTAAGGCAGCTGAAAGTCCATTTTTTTCCTTCTTGAGCCCTCTTTTTTCAAGTACAATATTTACAGTGCAAAACCAGCAAGGACGTATTTAAGGGCAAGCTGCTCAATACTTTTTTTTTCCTAGAAAAGTAATTAAAACAAATAAACAAATCAAGGAGTTTTAAATAAAGCTTATGTTGTTATTACAAAGGCATCGTCCACTGGGAATCCACAGCTTTCATTTTGGGGCAACTTTGGTTTAAAAAAGTACCACAACATTTCAGAAACTCCAACCAGGCTATTGCATTAGTACATTCTTAAGTTAACTTTTAAGTGAAGGCTGGAAGTCATGCTTACACTTATCAGTTCCTACCCCACATGGCTCGAGATTGCAACTGTTTCAGTCTCAGCAGTAATATTTTTTAGTTTTTCCAGCTCCATTTAATGTCACATCATATATCACTCTCCACCATCGCCTCTGTTAAACACACTACTCAGCCTGCAAGCCTGCAAGTGCACATGCAGCAGTTTGCAAACCAGCCGGAATAATTTCCACTCCTTTTTAAGCTACTATTAAAATGTGCCTGGTTTTGAGAAACAGCTGCACAAGTTTAAAAAGAGCTTCTTAGGATAACTTTTATGAATGTTAAAAGAATCATACTTTTCAGAGGATCCCCTTGCATTTCATTATTTTATATTCATTCTATTCCTATTAAAAAGCTAAGTTTGCAACTGAGAAACTGGAGGAAAAAAAAAAAAAAAAAGGGGGGGTGAACTACGCAGTGAGGAACTTTCTGTTAACAAGGGCCAGTTTCTTGGATTTACGTCCTGCCGATCATTTCTCCTGGCTTTGCTCCAGCAGAGTCACATGTGGACAAGTCTGATATGACACTGCTGCCTTTCGGATCCTGGGAGGGCCTTGCATGGCTGCGCAGCAGCCCCACACCTCAGCAGACATGGACCCTTCATCTGGAAGGACAGACTGCAACCACTGGGACCGCATGACTGCGCTGGAAACTCTGGTCTTCTCCAGCTAAGGCCTGAACATGGGTCCCTACCTGATACTTCTGAAGTGTTGCAGGGAAGAAAGCCCAGTGCTCTTCCCCTCTCTCCTGTTTACCCAAATTTGTTCACCACTGGCCAGAGCTAGAAGAAGGGTCTACAGGTCTGTCATACCTGCAAGCACTGGAACTTGGACCAAGTGACGGCAGAGGTTTTCAGCCCAGCCTCCCCTCATAGGTGTTTTTTTTTTTTTAGGATGCTGAGACCAATATGAGTCTCATTCATCTTCCCCAGGAGGGTTTATTTTCCAGAGAAGACAGGGCTGTTGATGTCAAGAGAAATTATTTCACCCAGGACTGCGCTCTGATCCTTTGGGTATACACCATATTTAGTCTGTTGCTGAGAGGGGGTTGTTTCGGTATTTTGTGTTTGGCACGTTGATGGGAATTCCTAGAGGATCCTAGCTTTCCCTTTTTGGGATGTCTCCATCCACAGGTCTTACTGCACAAGGCTGTTGGCTACTCACAGGGGAAGGAGGGGGGACAGCTGGGGACTGAAGGTTTGTGGGGTGTGAGGAAGGTTTGACGAGGACCAGATCACTCCCTAACCCCTGCAGGTCTGGCTCCCAGCGTCCTGTCCTCTCCCCCACCAGCGCATGGTGCCTGCTGCCTGTTCTTGCCACTGCATCCCAGGGACTGTTCCCCCTCAACTATTTATCACTTCTCTTCTTCCTTTTATGGACAGAGGGAGGTATTTCTTATATATGAAAAAGTATTTACAGTTCTTTCTCAGGAACTGAGCTGCACACTGGATCACAAGAGAAACTTTGGCAAATCCGCTGGGGAAGTGGGAAATGACCCTCTTGTTCCCCAGGGGCAAAAGAGGCTTAAACCAGCCCCAGGCTCCAAACGTGACATAAACAGACTGAGACCCAGAGCAACTTCCACCCACGCATCCCTGCTGGGTTAGGAATAACCCTCCTCTCCCAAGCAAGTCCTGAACTCAGGGACTTATCATAGCTCCAAGAAAATGCACTGATGGGTGGGAAACCTGTGCCACACAGGACCATGACCTGCCCTTTGTCTTTCTCGTAGGCAGGCTGCCGCGAGGGCTGAGGATGCTGCCAAGGGAGGAAAGAGTTAAAGATCCATTTGCGTGGCCAAATAGTATCAACCTAGGAAAAAGCAAAACCTTCAAACTTGTGAGTTAGGGGCACCAGTTCCATGTTAGAGGCATCCCTCTCCTCCCTTTCTGAAAGCTAGAACCAGTGCACTTTCCTAAAGAGTGGCTTGGGGCAAGGGCAGCAGCCTGGGGTTAGGCCCTGCTGGGAATGAGGTCCTTGGCTCCAGCTGTCTTTTTTAACCCAGGTACCGAGAGGATTTTCCAGCAGGACGTGGTTTCCAGAGCCCCTCCCCACTGACAAGATTCTCCTCCTCTATATAGGGCGGCTGCAAAGGCAGAGAGGACTCGGACTGTCCCGGCTGGTGGCTGTACAGGTTCCTGACTCTCCAATTCACCCTCTGCTCCCCTAATTGGGCTGTAAGTAGCACGGGGGCTGGGGATCCCTGCTGGGGCTGGGGGTTGGCACTTCGGGATGGAGCTCTTTGACAAGTGAACTATTGCACTGCTTTGCAAACACGTTCAGTGAATTAACCTGCAGGTAGCATAGGAGTTAGAAATAGTAACAGACCTATCAGAGATGCTCAAACAGTTTGTCCCGATTCACGTATTGCTCTTCGGGTTCTATTTAAAATGCATTAGAGACCATCCACATTTGAAAGCACGCGCAAATGTTCCTGCTTTTTCCTTACTCACTTCTAACACTGCTATTGCAGAATCACGCCTTAAAGTCGCTGGCTGCAGAGCCGCCCGCAAGGTGCCGGGCACTGCCAGATGGTGGCAGGTACCTGCTGCAATTAACCATCACCTCTGCACTGTAGCCTGAGCTGCTGATCTTCTTTAAGTATTTCTACTTTTTCAGTGCTAATAAAGGAACTTAGTGACTTTTCTACACTGTTGAAAGAAAGTATAAGCAAATAAAATTACTAGTTTGTGATTTACTTGTTCTCTAGATAGGAAAAATGCATAAAAGTTAGAGGAACAACTGGAAATATTTTTACAAAAATGCCTTAGCATTGTATACGTATGTTTTTAATATGCTAGGAATAAGGATTAAGAAAAACTAATCTGATAGTTCAGTGAACTACACTAATTTGAGCAATTTCGAACATGTCATGCCTATTTTTAAAAGGAAAATAGAGGAACAAACTTGTAACTGTACCAGAGCACCGTAACTAAGGCGACAGCAGATGGCAGTGCAGAAAGCACCGCCACCCGCAGCCAGCCCTTCGCCGGCCCCTCACACACACACACACATATATATATTTATATGTGTATGTATGTCTGTATGTGTCTGTGTACACGTAGATAACTGATGATATGTATTTGAGGGGGTTGTGTGTGTGTGCATAATTAAGAAGCAATACGAGATCTTTTAAACATAAAAGAAATCAGGTTTGACCTTATTATCTAACACTAATGAGCAAGTCTCGGTAACTTCTTTTCTAAAAATGCACTTGCTTAAAAACAAGCCCCCTTCTCTTTCACACAAAGCTTTGCAGTTTGCAAGACGCCGCTGTGCGCGGGCAGACTTGCTGAACTCCCGAAGTCCACGGTTCCCTCAAGCCACTAACACGGAGGCTAAAGCGATGAACCCCAGAGCGCAGAGCCCTTGATTAAGTAGTCCCTTCAGTTCAGTACACGATACTCCTCTGGCTGCGTCGCTTAGATGTAAACAATGATTTTTATTATCTCATTTGCAATTGACATGCTAGTCCCTAAAAGGTATTTGTTTTGAATTTGTTATCATTACATTTTTGTGGAACAGCTAGTATTGAGAAGAACATCGCCATATATGGTAGCATGCATAGATGTATGCAGAGGATCCCGACTCTTCGTAATTCACTGAGACTTATTAGTTGCAAATCTGTTGGCTCTTCTTTTAAGTACATTAATTACAGAAGAAGCCAAGAGCTAGAGATAGCTTTCCAGTTTGTGCAAAGTCCAGTTAAAATATGGATTATTTATGAATTCTTAATAAACACACAGAATCTGATTTACTTATTAGAATTACATTTTGGGGTATTTGCAATAGCTGCTGTTTTCCAGATACAGGGAATCTGTCCCTTTATCCTCTATTATGCAACTTAAGTCTGGTTTTTTCCCTTCTTTTCTAATTTTTACACTTATAACATGGGCAATAACCTGGGCCAATTTCTCTGGAGTATTACAAAAGCTATCAAGTGTTTAATCAGAGTTATGCAGTAACTTGCATTAATGGAGACCCAGACAATTCGATTAAAGTACATGGAGAATGCAGTAATTCAGTGAAGTACTGGAAAAGTAAAATATAAGCAACCTGGAAAGAACATAGTCAAGAACTACTGCAGCCCAAGAAATGCAGGTGATTTACGTAGCAGGTTACTGCTACACTCTTCCATCAGAAACCACTTACTAGAGCAGGAGTTGGTTTCTGAAAATAATTCACATACTTGGTTATATGTTCTTCTAATAGTCCTTCCCTGTACGGCTGTGATAAGGTTTTATACTGGCATGCCCATCCTGCAGAGGAACGTAAAAGTCTCCTTTAGCATCTAATTAGGAGAAAAGCAGTCCCCCTAAGCTCTGACCCAGGAGGCAATTCTGCTTGACCAATAATCTTTTAATTAAAGTGCACTTCCTGGAGATATTTATACTTTATCCTTGGAATAATATACTCAGGATAAACTGTTTGTGAAGACAGCATTGAACTTCTATTACTAACATGGAAAGGGAAAAAGATAGTGAAGATCAGCTAGATGTATCTGCAGTGCGACAGCAGAAGGAGGGATAGAAAGTAAGCTCTGGAAGTATTTGTGCCCGTGTGTAAGTGCACATTGGGGTTTAGAAAGGTATAACAGATGCATCCAGTTCTTGCTGTAACTTGGCACATTTCTAAGGCAAGAAACTTCATGTCAGTAGTATGTTTGCAATTGCTTTTCATCCCTTTTCCTCCTCCCTTCCTCAGGATAATTCACCTCTGGATGTAAGAGTATTTACTCTTGTACGTGATTTAGGATATAATCGATTTAAAAGAATCTATGAGAACCTCATACTGCCTCTTGCACAGGTAGGATATTGGTCTCCATTTCTCTCGACCAGTCCTACGGATGACGCCCAGGAACTGGCTAAGGGTTCAATTTTTCCTTCTCAGGGAATGTCCTCAATGGGCAGTATTGAGTCTTTCCCCTTGGCCCATTTCCCCAATGTCAATCATATGCTGGACCAGTTCAGCACAGTCTATATCAGAGATGGAGCAACAGGCTTACTGCCAATTCTTAATCAGCAAGCTTCAGCAGCTCATTAGTTCGGGACACAGCACCTCACTAGGACAAATCTAGTTGAGTTTGTGGAACTCATCTTCCACTCGTTCCATTCAGAAATCTTCCTTCAGTTACTATATTCATTAATCTACATTTCATAACTGCATTTCCTCTTTTACTACAGTGGTGCTTAACTGCTACTCAACCTTTATCCTCAGATTGCAAAGGATCATTCACGAAAACCTCTTTTTACACAAAGCCATGTTTTCTCCTCATTGTGTTTCAGAGGAGTTAAGAGATACAGTTCAGATTGTCTGTTCACTATTTTTTGTAGGGGATCTGTTCTTACTCTGTTTAAATCTGGTATCCACAGGATCATATTGCTCGATCAGCAGCCAAACATAGTGCTTAGATCTACAGGATGAAAACACGTATTTCCAAGCTCTGCAGTTCATTCCACTTCTTACACTTTCCAACCTCACCTTGTTTTCAAAAAGGCTGAATTTAACCATAACAAAGTGCAAAAAATTCTACGTGCAAGAAGTAAGAGAACGTATGGAATACAGACAGACCAGCTCTCTGTTTCATGCTGTAACCTGTGGAAGATGATGTTTTTGACTTAGCACGGAACAAGGGAAAGAACTTTCCCTTGATCCTTGGGCAACAAAACAGCAAAGAACTTCTGGGTCATCCCACTAGTGACATGCTTTGCAGCAGGTCAACAATTTTATCTTTGGTTGTGTTTTTGAGGTAAATGGTAAGGATGAATCAGTAATTTGATTTCCACCATCCTCATTTGGGGCAGCCGCAAAGTAGCAGGATTTTACTTTGTGAAACTCAGCTCTGCAGATTGGTCTAATTTTTGGTGTTTCTGACAGCAATACCACATGCCTATTGATTTGAATGTGCAGCCACTCGGCACTTAGCCACAGGCAGCACAATCCAACCTTTCTGATGCTTCAGGATGACCATAAAGCTCTCTCTTCTGGCCTAGGACAGACTGAAATCCTCCCACCCCTTGCCACAGCAGTTCCTCCCACGCTGCTGGGGCAGTGGGGCTCAGAATGTGTCTTGCCCATTGCTACCACAGTGGGAGGAGAGGGGCCAGAGCAGGGTCCTGCTGCTCCTGGAGCCACGTCCCTGCTGATGGGGCAGTGCTGTCTTCATTCCCCTGTCCGGCCGGCTTCACCGTGCAGCCGCCAGCTGGAAAGCTCAGCTGGAGAGAATACCATCTCCATTATTGGAACTGTGCGGCTCTACCAGCCCTCTTGGCAACGAGGAAACATTTTCTGCCTTAATCCACACAGAGGTCAAATAGTTTCCTCTTGCAGCTCTCTTCCAAGAATCCCCTGGGAGCAAGCAAAGGGCCACATCCTACAGAGCTCCCTCACAGAGACTCGACCGCGGTGAATACTGTGCACGGGCCAGCCGCGATGCACAGACCCAAGTTGTGAGGGTCTCCCTCCCATTCCCCCACACCACCACACTCATTGCGTGTGTGTGGATGACCAGGGTGAATTTTCCTGTTAGGGTTTTCCAAGCAATGCTGGTGGTTCCAGAATGAGCACATTTAGAGGAAAGCTGTTCTTTTTTTGAGGTGAGAGAATCGTCAAAGGAGTTAAGGAGTTGTGGCATCTAATTTCCACTGAATTTCTGTGGGATATCATCCAGCTCTCTTAGGCATATCTAAAATCAAAGCTTTAAGCTTTTCTGTTACCTTCTGCATGATCCATGCTTCTTTCTCAGACCCCTCACACAGTTTGTCCTTGCAAAAAAAAAAACATTAATCTGTGGGAAGGCTTCAGGGACAAGTATTTGGAAACCAGTCTCTGATACTCCCAGAGCACAGGGTGTTCATTTGGCTACATACCACAGAGCTCGGTCTTCACAAATATCATTCTGCTTATGGGTTGATTGCTGACATCTTTAGCAGTCAGTTCTCCAAACTCCCTCAAGATTCATGTTTGTTTGAATGCTGTAAATACTAAATTCATTCTCAATAATGAAATGAAACAGCCTCTCTGTCTCCTGGAGATGTTTTTCTTGGGCACACATTCTTCCCTGCACTCCCTCCACTGTAGCTCCTCCCCAGCTCCGCTCCTCTGCGTGGCAGGTTTTCTGACTAGCACCATTCTTTTCCTGCCCTGTATGAAACCACAATAAGTCCTCTGTTCACCCCTTTCCTCAGTTAGAGCTGTGTGTCTCTCTCCTCCGTCTCAAACACCATGCAAAGCAGCCAAAACCCTCCCCTTACTCTCACCTATGGAGCAGATACATCCGACTGCTGCAGCCAAGAGGGACTGCACTGTGCTGCTTTATCCACGTGCAACTGCATGACAGAGATGCATCATCTTTCCAATTTGAGCATCACAGTTCACAGTATCTAATAGCTGATGCAATTTCCACGCTTGTTTTATTTCTTTTCTCTCTCATGTGGTAGACATTCACCTTTCATAAATGTTCAGCTCCCATTGCCTGAACCACGGAAAGGGGATAACTCTAAATTACTTCTCTTTCACCAGCAGTACTGAAAACAATAGTTTTTTTCTGGTTTGTTGGGGTTTTTTTTTGTTTTGTTTTTCTTTTCTTTTGACCTTTTCTAATCTTACTCTTCTCCAAATGAAATAGTATTATAGTGATTGGAAAATCCTTACCAAGAAAAGGACTTGTCCTTTCTGGAACACAGCCTGGGAACTGTCCTTCTACTAATTATTTCATTACTGCATTGGTATTTCAGTATGCACCCAGCAGTATTTGGGTGATGAGAAATTTTGTACGTATCTGAATTCAGTTAACTTTGTGATGGGCAAGAGATGAGGCTGCAGGGAGCTGTTCAGCTGGTAGTCTTGGTGCAGTCCTAGCAGTCTCATTGCACAGACATTAGTTATGCCTTACTTTTCTCTCTGATCTTCAGTACAATATAAACAAAACAAATAAGCCCAGGAGCCTTCATTTGGTTTAGTACCATGAAGCTTTTGATTTAGGTGATTTCAGATACAGTAACAAAGGAATTTAAATCCAAACATAGATACTCTAAGGCATCTAAGCTGGCACCCAAAAATACTTGCATAGCAATGTAAGATGACACAGGACCTATAGTGCTTTGGATCTACTGCATGGCACGGATTTGACAAGGGTGTTTTGCCTGGAACGTCTCCACATTTGCCTCTCTTTAAAGCAGAATATTTTGCTTCCTCAACAGGTGTCTACTGAGTCAAAATGGCTCAAAAATCTCTCAGTGATGATGAGAAATTCCTCTTTGTGGACAAAAACTTCATTAATAACCCACTTGCCCAAGCCGACTGGTCAGCGAAGAGACTGGTTTGGATTCCATCAGAGAAACATGGATTTGAAGCAGCAAGCATCAAGGAAGAGAAAGGGGATGAGGTGACAGTTGAACTGACAGAAAATGGAAAGAAAGTGACACTGAGCAAGGATGATATCCAGAAGATGAACCCTCCAAAGTTCTCTAAAGTGGAGGACATGGCAGAGCTGACTTGCCTCAATGAAGCTTCAGTGCTGCACAATCTAAGGGAGAGATACTTCTCAGGTTTAATTTATGTAAGTAGAATCAAACACGCACACGGCATTTCCTATTGCATGCCACCATGTCCCATCAGGAAAGGGGTGGATCCCACCCGCTGTCAGGGATACAGTCCCTGCATGTAACACTGCCAGGCAAGTGCTCACCCCTCAGTCGTGGCATCCCAAACCCAAAACGTATTTAGTTCACTTTAATCCCCATGATCCTCCTGCTCCTTTAACAATTGCTTCTTTACTTCACTAAATTAAAACACATGAAGGTTTCTTCCCCAAAGCTTGTTAATTCTGAAAAGATATTGTTGGCTTGGAAAGTACTGTCCAATAGCTAAGCAACACCTCTGTCCTGCTACTTTGAAATAAATAAATGAATGGGGACTTTTGAATGACTTCATGTAAACCTGAACAAGTTTCCAGTAACTTGCAAAAAGAACATAAGGAAAAGCCAAATCATGTAGTCTTTTCTCAGGTAAAACTCCCACTGAAAGGCAGCTGACAAGCTCTAGTTTGGTGGCTGCTTGAGTAAAACCTTATGTTTGAATAAATGAATAAACCACTGGAACTCAAGTGAGAGTACTCGTGTGCTCCAGTGCGTTACTGAACCAAAGTCATGCATCCACTAAAACTATTGGTTTTTTCCCCTTGTCAGTCAACTTACAGATCAGACAAGCCTGGACAAATTGTAATCTTCTCTATGTTCATGTGAATTCAGGCCAAGATTATTTGATCTTCCAGTCCACACAAGTATATTAACACAAGCGTATTTGTACATTAATAGCCCTGTAATCTAGCTGCATCAACGGTTAGCAAGCTGCACAGTAAGAAAGCCCAGAAAGTTTCCAGGGAACTTAGCTGTTATCTTTGATTTTACATGGAGGATCACTACACTGTGCTGCAGAAAAGTAACAGTTTCAATCTATGAAAATTTTACTTGCATGACAGACAACTGATGAGTGAAAGTACAGAGCTTAAGTAAGAAGGTTTTAGAAGCAGCAGAGCTCTCATTATTAATATAAGGCATGCTAAATTGGAAAGGAGGAAATGAAGCAGAAAATAAAACGGTTACATATAGTAAAACAAAGGAACTATTTAATTGCTATGCATAACTTAACTTGAGCTTAGCTCTCTTCTTTCCTTCAGGAACGTACTAAAATGCCCATCATCAAGATTCCTGAAAGAAGGTAGACTTTCTGTCTTGTTGGTGTTCTCAGCAGCACTCTCCTTAGACATTCCAGGATTTCCAATATGTTTACCTTGTGGAATTTTCATTTTCTACAGTAGGAGGAAATTAATTTCCAGAAGAGAATAATGCAATTAGAAATCAAAGAATTTTTCACAGACACAAAAATGGCAGTGTGTCTGAAATTAAGTTTTCTTTCTCAAGAGACTAGGTTTTAAGGTAGAGGTAAATTAATAGTTATAAAGAAATTATTTTTTACCTGTATTGCAACAAGTATTAGTATTTTCAGTAACTAAAACCTGTTTAAAACTGTCCAGCCTTACACAGTGCTGCCCTATTAGATATTGTCATATGTGTTTAAAAAAATAGGAGGCATCTAAACAGAATTTGAGTTTCATCCATTTGCAAAACTAACTGTTAGCAACTGTCTCCTGGCTTTGCCATGCAATGCTTACGTTGCCTCCCTTGGAGTCCCACACACATAAAGAAAATGTGACCTTAACATTTTCCCCTTTAAAGCATCACTGATGCAAATGGGGATTCCCAATTCTGCTAAAGAAAAAAGTCAATCTAGTTGAACAAAACAACAACAACAAAAAAAACCACCCAAAAACAAAACAAAAGATGATCCGCCCTTTGCATTTATAGTTAATATTATTAACTAAAAAGATTCAGTGCATAAATTCAGAGTGACTGTACACTGGAAAAACACCCTGGCCTTTTCATTTATCACAGACAAATAAGAAAGGGCAAGAAATGTGTTGCCACTAACTCATGTTTCACATTGCTCAGAACAAATACAATCTGCCTTGTCCACACACAAATTAGACCAAAAATGAGCAATAAGCATCAGTAAGAGAGCAATGCAGCTTCAGTGGATTTGAAAGTAGAATCAAGTTTCTTGTGCCTGTACTCATAGGCCCTGCTAATTCAGTCTTCACCTAACAGTGCAAAATGTTTTCTTAAATACAGAAAACGGTATATGCACATTGGAACCAGAGGTGGGATTCTTCTGCCCAAGCCTAGGCATTTACAATGTAGATGAGTATTTGTGCCAGTCACTCTTAAATACCCATCAGTGGTGGCTGTCCAAGGGATACACAAGCTCAGCGCTTTATGGACACCATCCTCAAAATACTTCAGATCAGGTCTGCCTCCAGACCCTCTAGGGAAAGATATGGCTGGAGGCCCCCCTCCCTGGACAGAATGTGCCCCAAGGAGAATGATTTAAGGCACAGAAACTTCAAACCCCTCACTTTCAATCACATGCTTAGCCAACTGCCTCGCTTATGTTCAAAACATCAAATGTATGAATCTGATTTCCCAAAATCCTGGCAAAGCAGGTACCTAGAACTACAATCAGTGAAACCACGAGATCTTGGTCAACTTTCCCGAGGTGAGAGATGGTATCAGGCACAGTCCAGTTAAAAATGGGGGTTCCTGAACTTCAGCAGCTTAAGCTCTTGCCCAGCCTTAATAACCTGCTTCTTGTGCCTCACAGTTAGCTCTTCATAGCTGTACGCCTGCGTGTGCAGATAGCCCTGCATGTGGCAAGTCAGGCAAACATCTAAGTCCCAGGGAAAGGAGGCCTAAATAATTTCCTGAATTGGAAATCTACTCTCCTGTTATTTTACTTGCTTGGGAAGGATTAATTGAGTGCATACAGTAAATCTTTTTCTACAAAAAAAAATAAAAAAAAAAAAAGCCTTGCTATCATATCTTTAAGGGTCCTGGTGGTGGTTCAAGGACAAAAAACTGTCACTTTTCAAGTGAATTGTCCCTGCAGCACTAAAGTTCATTTTGACATAATTAGCACGGAGTTTCATTCTGAACTCCAATGTCAACGAAAATCCCGTACAGTACAGTAGTTATCTACCTTCCACATGAAAGGTTTTAGCTTGGGGATGTTGAGAACAGGTGAAGATACTGAGCCTGATTTTCTTGTTATCGGACCTGAGACCATGGAAAAGCAGTCACAACCTGTGACGATGGGAGAGGTCCTCCTCGCCACCCAGAGTGCCCCAGACATTCTCCTGCCCAGCGCAGAGCACCCAACCTGCTCCCCGCTGCCGCAGGCCGACAGACGCTCTCGCCGTGTTTGCCGAATACCATATAAAGCGCTCAGGCTGTGCCGAGACCATGTTGTGCCATTTCCTATTATGGTCAGGAAAGGGAAATCCCAGTGCCCAGAGCCAAGCCTCCCAGATGCCATGTTCCAGTCCTGCACTGCAGTGCTGCTACGGGGGAACCGAGGCCTGAGATTAAGGCACAGCAGCAGCTGCACACCACAAAGCACTCATTCACACAGCAAGGCAAGGAAAAAAAAAATAAAAATCCAAACCCACTTATGCCTAAGTCAGAAAGAACGTCATTTCATTATTTCAGTATTTTAAACTGGCATGGTTTTGAAACTATCAGCCATAGGGCAGCTTAAATCTCCCAATACCCTGCAATAATAATCTCATATATTTGCAATTTTTTATTTTGGGGTTTTAAAAAAAAAAAATTAAAAAAAAAAAAAAAAAAAGGAAACCCTTGCAAATTGCTTACTTTTAGTAACTGTGATATATGGCTCAATGGCTCACCATCTATTATCTTATCCTATTATTTCTGCTCCCAGTTCAATAGCTGGAGCTTTCCAAAATAAAGGAGAATTTTAAAAACCTAACAAAACCTGGAGGAATAGCTATCGGTTGGTAGCCAATGTTCCTGTTTGTTTATGTATTTTTATATGAATCGCTTAACTAAATTGTAAACAGAAACCACATTTTCCATTAAATTTCTTACAGAAATAGTCATGTAGTGTTAAGACATCATTTGGAACTTGAATAATGTTTTTTCAAGGACTCGCATCAATCATTATTGTTATATGGTGTTCGTATAATCTTTTTTAAAAAGCCTTTTTCTAATATCAACCCAAGCTTCTTACCTAGGATTTCAGTTTACAAAAATTGACACCTACCTGAGCAAAGGACATACTCTGGTATGAAAACACACGTATAAATAAATATTATGAAGTCTTACAGTTGTTCCATCATCACAGATAAGGGTGATTCACTATATATACTGACAATAACTGAAGTCAACATCAGATCAAAGCATGGTGTTTCTACAGATTGCTAAATTCACATACTTGGTAGCAGTTTGCTTATTAGAAATAATTATTTGTGCATGTGGAAACTGCACGCGTACATGCACATTCAGAAATTGGTACACTAGGCAGAATACAAGAGAGTGTTATTTGCTAAAATCCTGTTAGTTCAATGCAGCTGATGCCTGTGTTTGCCAGACTAGACATGGAACATGATTAATTCTGGTTTTTACTTTATTTTTCTTGCAGACTTATTCAGGTCTCTTCTGCGTGGTGGTAAATCCATACAAACAGCTGCCCATTTATTCAGAGAAGATTATTGACATGTATAAGGGAAAGAAGAGGCATGAGATGCCACCCCACATCTACGCTATCGCGGACACAGCCTACAGGAGCATGCTGCAAGGTAGGCGAGTTTAATGCCACAGTTGTTAGAAATCGCTGCACGCTAACGTGGGAGAAAACACCTTGTAACTCTTCATGTGCTCCGGCAAGAAGCACAGCCAGCAAAGATCAGTTATGGAGGGCGACACAAGCTTTCCAGAAGTTTCAGAGGAATTCTTTGGCAGGAACGGCAGTCCACAAACACTGTGACTCAAAAAGGAAAAACAATCCTTTTACCCATCTGTGTCGAGGCATGTGGGAAGGTTTCAAAGTCAAGCAAATAGTTTTGGCAAATACGGGCATGGAAAATGCTCCCTCTCCACCAGTGGAGACTATTCCAAAGTTAGCTGCTAGCGCTGCTGGATCTGTCAGCATTGCTCCTCTCTCTCCCCTAGCAAAGCAAGTTCAAATAGTGTTCTGGGGCTACATTCGTTACAGTCTATCGCTCTGGAGCCCTGACTTGAGATGTGCTCTGTCTTCTAACAATAATGGCCATGAGCAGCAATGGGAAAGCAGTCAGACCCCAAACGGTGCAGACAAAACCTTTGCAGTTCACAGTGCTCTCCTCCTTGTGCAGTCAGTGCTGACAGACTGAGGGTGTTTTGCTCTAAGGAAAAAAATCATAATTTAAGGATGAAAAAGCTATAGTGATGAATGTATGAGGCTGCAACACCTCCAGACTACAGGGACACGACCTGTTGCCATTTCACAGCGACCCTGGGTGCTCCAGGAAACCAGGACTCTACAAAGCACTCTGAAATTTAAATGCCCTCATTAGGGGCCCAATCTGCAGCAATTCTGGATGCTGACTATGGCTCAGCAAGGTTCACAGGCTTGACCCTAAAGGTTAGGGCTTCCCAGTTTGGAGCTTAAGGATTTAAGGCTTATGGGGTTTAGATCTGATTGGTGAAAACAATAAACAGCATCTTGAAATTGCAGTTTAGCAGCTAGATTTGGACCTGGTATTGATTTCTTTGTAATATTTACATGCATCATGAACAGTGATTGTTTTTGAGAAACAAATTCATTTAAACCCATGTGCACTTTATCTGACTATGCAAATGAAATTACACGGTATTTCTCCAGGGTCACAGCATATTGTAATCACAAGGATTGCAGTAGTCCTGTATTTGTCCTACTTGAAATATGAACCTGATTAATTTACTAGAAGATACAAGCAGTTAGTTTGGCATATCATAGTTAATTGCTGTTTTCCAAATCTAGTCTAAATCTAGAAAAAATCCTTCCTCACAATGAAAAAATATTATCTTATAGGCGATAGGCTTCCAGGCACTCTAAATTGCCCAACCCCAAGCAGACCTCTACTGACTGAAAATACCAATCAAAGCCCCATCATTTTGGTACAAGCATTATACACACACACACCAATAGTGATCGATATCAAAGACATCAAAATAGGTCTTTTCCCAAAAAAAAGTCCATAGTACTCATATGTACTAATTCTAATGCTAACAAAATAATCCAGATAATGAAATCCTTAGAACTTCTGAAAACTATTTAAGTTGATTACCTAATTATAAACTGACATTCTTGACTTCAGAATCTTACACTCTCAGGTATTAGAGCATTTGAAATATAGCTAATTCAACTCTAAACCAGAGAACTAGCTATCTGCTTTAATATATCAACCTTTTTTCTTCTTATGGCTTATGTGACATTTCCTTTCTGGAACTATTTCAGTTCCCTTATTTGAGTGCATCCCAGAAGGCAGAGCTATAGTGCAGCAGAGAAGGAGGATCAATAAAGCAACAATAAAAGACATCTTGAAAACACCTTCCTCCACACTGTAAGAGCAGAGTTATTCATGAAGACAGGCATATAAACATGTTTAAGACTGAGGGGGCAGGTGCTTTTAAAGTAACATGACTCAGTAAATATAGGTTTTTGATGTAACCACAGTTACAAGAAACTTACTTGTCATAAGCTCATCCCACTAAGCCACAGTCACGCGTCTCTCTTGCAGATCATCTCTTGAACTCTGTGCTCTGCATCCAGCACTGTCCAGGACTCTGACCAGGCCCTGGAGTTAGAGCAGACTTCTTTCCTCAGATCTCTTATTTAAGCAGCAAGCCTTGCAGGGGAGCTCTGCAAGAAGCTTCTGGCTCCTCCAGGTCATTAGCAGTGCTCTCATTCAGGTGTGCAGAATACTGCTATTGTCCCTAAAAATGGGACAGAGAAAAAACTAGGAAAGGGCCACGAGCTATCTGCAGGAAAGAGAAAAAGATGTAATACTACAGCCTGTGCTGAAACAGGATGATTGTTTTGGCCTGACGGCACCTGAGTTTTCTGCTTAACGTGTAACTAGTATCAGCATAGATCAGCCTGATCCCAGCAGCATAGGAATCTCTTTCACTCTTTCTCTCTCTGGCTATCTCCTGGCCTTCCTAACACGCTTTCCCAAGGAGTGGTGAAGCCACTGGACCTTTGCTGTGGTCATTAACTGCACCTAGAACAGTCTGGGTTCAGTTGTGACTCTCAGGCTCCGTGCTGAGAGGAGGAAGCAGCAAGAGTGCATGTTTCTTTCTATTCACTTTTTTGGTGCTCATAATAATTTCCTGGCCCTGCCAGTACTTGGGAAACCTTTACACTTCATTATTCATGTGTCCCCTTTGCAAGCAATTCTTGACAGCAGAGAGGATGGAGAGAGCAAGCAGATAGAAAAGAGAAGGGAATAGATCATCTGCTGAACCTTTAAGAGAATGCTCTTCCTCTGCCTCCCTTCCTAACACGCACAGCTGGCCCGGCAGCCGGGAGCGGTCCCACAAGAGCTTGCATCACAAGCTCAGGACACCCATGCTTTACTTGCTTGTTTACTTGCACACGCCATTTTGGAATCTCTCCATCTCTGAAGAGGGCCCCAGCTGGTTTTAAAGCTGTGCTTTTGTTTGTAAAAACGTACTCATGCTTTGTACATAAAACTAAACCAAACCTCAAAATAACTCTAGTTATTCAGCCAAATTATATTCACATTGGAGTGGTGAAAGTGGGCGTCAACATAATTCTCTGTGTGTGTCCACACAACACATATAGACGTAGAGAACTTCATAGCTTTTCGTAAGCATATTTGCAAATGGAATATAAACAAAAAATCTTACTTATAAACATGGATCAGGGCACTGAATGTTTTCCTTGTGCAATTTTAGTATTGCTCCTTATCTGGGAAACTTGCATAGTTTCTTCATGACACAGTAAAATGTATCTTAGCTTCATGAGACTGAAGAATGACATTCTGGTACTTCATGACCAGGGCCACTTCGCCAAGAGCAATCAGCTTGTTCGGATGTCTCAGGGAACCTTTGTCTTTTGGTGAATCAAGCCTCGGTGTCTGTAGATCGCTGGTCCTATTGCAGGCTCATCATCTGGGAATCACAGCCCTTCACGTTCTCACCCTCTCCTCTGTTGGCACAAACATCCAGCAAAAAACATGAGCTGTGCACACTGCACTCCTCCTCTGCTTTAGAGACTTACTTGGTTAATGTATTAATTAGGGATGATGTTCAAGTCCCATCAAAGTTGTTCTGCTAATAACACTTAGCCACGATTAACAGAAATCAGATAATTGGACTTTCTTCCAAAGATGCAGAAAAGCTGACATCTCACAGGACAGAGGAATTAACAAAGATGTTGGCTGGGTAGAGACAAAATTTCCACTTGTTTCAAGTGGTTCTGAGCACCTAAACCCTTTTACAAATCAAGTCATGCTGTTTCATGCTCAAACCAGGGTGCTGGATGTCTTGTTGAATCTACTGATTGCCACGTCACTAATGCAGTATGATCGTGGCCCAGGCACAGTCACTGATGCTCATTTCCAACCAGAAAAAGAATAAACTTTATCCACTTTAGCTTCCTTTAATCTAAAAAACTAAGAGAATATAACATTCCACGAGGGCAATTTGTGTGCCTATCTGTCCCCAGGAGCTACCACACTGAACTGGGCCCTGCAGACTGTCTTTACAGACAAGCTAGCTGATTGTTACTGCATTTAGAGACTGCGATCATAAAAAATCACCCTGTGCTTCTGCACCCACCTCTGTCCCCTGCATTTCGGATGCAGTAGCTCCCCAGCAGCACAGCTGCCACACGAAGGGCTCAACCCCCTCATTCCAACTCTTGCACTGCCCCCACCGGTCTTCATGCAGTCATGCAAAATAGCTCCAGGTGAAAACCACCTCTTGTTTTGTGCTGAATTAGTTTTAAGGTGGGTCACCCCTGCCTGGCACAGTGTGGCTGCACAAACGCTGGTGGCAGCAGCAAGGAGAGGGCAGTACAGGCCAGGGCAGAGGAGCTGGACGTGGTGGATGACTTCTTCCTGCAGCACTGCCAGCTTCCCGTGATGATGGAGTGAGACACCGGTCCAGTAAGGATGAGTAATTCTGCTGCCTTCTGCCATCTTCCCTGCTCACAGCAAACAGCAAATAAGTGGTAAACAATACAAATGTGAAAAGTCAGGTTATGTAGCAGTAACAATAGATAAAAGTTTCCATTTGGATGATTAGGCTTTTATTAAGTTCTCCGGCAATAAATCACCATGGAGAAGATATATTTCGGCTTTCTGCAGATTCAGGAAGGTTATCTATTTTCTGCAAAGCCATTTTTATGCAAGCTTGAGTTAAAGATGGAAAAACAAACAACCTGGTAGTTACTGGGAGGTATGGGAGGGAAACACAGTTCCCAAGATCTTCCCAAGCCATCTGTTTACTGTGTCCTCAGCAGGACCGTCCAGAAATGTCCCCTTTAGGCAGCGTAGTTATTAACAAATGTAAAGAAGCAGTAAGCGAGTGTTGGAACATGGTTTCAGTCTATTTTTTTCCTTTTATGGTAAAGCTGCCAACTTGCTGCTTCATTGTGATAAACCATCTGATTTTGTTTGTGATTAAGCAGAGCTAGCTGGTCTATCAAGAACAGAGGGGCATATGATTCTTGCAAGCAATCTGGAGGTGTTTGGTGAAAAAGCTAAGCAGACTCCAGGAAAAAAATCAACCACATGTTTAGGAAAGCTGGTGGGTTTTAGAATGTAAATGTAGATCTCTATGCTTTTAAAAATTGAGGAGAAAATTTTAAAGTGTCCAAAACATCTAATATAGACATACAAAGGGTGGATATGATAATCTATCAGGTACCGTCAAAATTTTTAAAAAGTCATTAACCAAAAGATATTGTAAGCTAGAAGACATATTTTGTTACTTTTTAAGCCCCAGGAATTACTTTTAAGGAGGTTGTTTTGTGCAAGTCATTCTCTTCTGATAGATCTACCCACATAAAGTTGCAGATTCCCAAAATAAGGCACCATCCTTTCTATATAAAACAAAATATTCCAGAACAGAAATAGGAGCAATTGAACAGTGTCGTAGTTTAGCCCCGATCAGGACCAGACTACGCAGTCTCTCTCTCACTCCCCCCACCCTCCGAGAGAATAGGGAGAGATAATTTAAGAGAAGAGAGACAATGTAAGAAAAACGACTCAAGGTTTGAGATAAGGACAGGGAGAAATCCTTACCGTCACGGGCAAAAACAGACTCGACTTGGGGAAAAACTATTCATTTATTACTACAACTAGCAGGATAATGAGACAGAAAAACAAGATAACCTCCTCCACCCCTCCCACTTCCCGAGCTTAACATTATCTACCTTCCCCCCCCGAGCGGCACAGGGGGG